>JAJJWW010001662.1:0-301032 GCA_023531295.1 Papaver armeniacum
AAGAAACTTAAGACTAGAAGCAAATTAGCTAGGTGGGGTATTGTTCAAGATGCTTCTGCATTTTTACTGCGAAGGCAGTTAAGCGAAGATCATTTATTTCATAATTGTGCCTTCTCTTCTATAATTTGGAGAGGGCTGTTATTAATGCTTGGTTATGTTAGAGATTTAAATCCTACATGGGATGAGGAGATAGCTTGGTGCAGTGATTACTTCGGGGGTTCTTCTTGCATGACCACTATTAAAAAGATTGCTTTTATTGGGTTTGTGTATCACATTTGGAGAGAGAGGAACAATAGGGTGTTCAGAACTGAGTCTAATTCTATTGAGAAGGTGAGTATGATTATTGGTTAGGATATTCTCCTTAAGATGGTAGCTAAAATTCATAAAGAAACTCAGAACCATAATGTCAGATGGTTCATGGAAAGGTGGAAAGTTGATTTTCAGTTCATCAGGGTTGATCCTATTTACTATAACTGGTTAGATCCTTCAATTGATGAGGTCATGGTGAACTATGATGGGTCTTTGAGAGATGAGTGCAGGGGTTTTGGTGCTATCCTGCTTTGTTGATGGTGGTTTTTAAACAAAGAGTAAAATCGTAAAACCCAAAAATAACCTAATGTCACAGATGACACATTTATTAGAACATTTAATGCTTGTACTCGGTAATTAATAGGGGGTATTTTTTCAAATTAGGGTTACAACGAACAAAACCCTAATTCACCTCCGTGCCAATGGCAAATCATGCCGACCACACCTAGCCCGAGCTAGCCGCATCTCTATGCCAATGGCAAATCATGCCGACCATACCAAACCGCCAAAAGCATGCCAACCATGCTAGCCGCACCTCGTGCCAATGGCAAATCATGCCGACCACACCTAGCAACCTAGCCGCATCTCTATGCCAATGGAAAATCATGCCGCCCATACCAAACGCGTCGAAGCATGCCAACCATGCTAGCCGCACCTCAGGTGCCAATGGCAAATCGTGCCGGACCACACCTAGCCCGAGCTAGCCGCATCTCTATGCCAATGGAAAATCACCGGCCATACCAAACTTATAGAAGCATGCCAAACCATGCCAGCCGCACCTCCAGTGCCAATGGCAAAATCATGCCCCCACACTTAACCCGATTTAGCCGCGCCATGCCAAACACGCTCTGCCTTGGCCCTAGCTACACCGGGTCACGCCACGCCAAGCCAATCACCCTTACTTTGGCCCTAGACGCGCCGAGCCAAACACCCTTACCTTGGCCCTAGCCGCGCCATGCCAAACACACTCTGCCTTGGCCCTAGCTACACTGGTCACGCCACGTCAAGCCAAACACCCTTACCTTGGCCCTAAGCCGCGCCATGCCAAAGTAGCGCCCGTACCTGAGCTTGCAAACCATGCAACCTAGGCCAAATTAACCACGCATGCCATTGGCACATGCCAACACGCTCGCTGGTAGCTTTTTCTACCAAGGCGCGACCCAAATTATTACGCATGCCATTGGCACATGCCAACACGCTCATTGGTAGCTTTTTTCTACCAAGGTGCGACCCAAATTGGCCGCGCATTCCATTGGCACATGCCAACACGCTCGCTGGTAGCTTTTTCTACCAAAGCGCGACCCAAATTGGCCACACATGCTATTGGCACATGCCAACACGCTCGCTGGTAGCTTTTTCTACCAAGGCGCGACCCAAATTGCCACGCATGCCATTGGCACATACCAACACGCTCATTTGGTAGCTTTTCTCACCGGGCATGGGCCTAATGGCCGAGCATGCCATTGGCACATGCCAACGTGCGTCCTTCGGTAGCCTTTCTTACCAAACCGTGGCCCTAATGGCCGAGCATGCCATTGGCACATGCCAACACGCTCATTGGTAGATTTTCTCACCGGGGCGTGGCCCCTAATGGCTAAGCATGCCGTTGGCACATGCCAACATGCGTCTTCGGTAGCTTTTCTTACCAGGCCGTGACCCTAATAGCCACGCATGCCATTGGCACATGCCAACACGCTCGCTGGTAGCTTTCATTAACTAGTCGTGGCCCTAATACACGCTGGTATCCTAACTTGCAAGACGTGCAACCTAGGCCACCTTGGCCGTCGCGCCGTGGCACATGCCAAAACCCACGGTGGTAGCCACTTACACCCAACGTGCAACCTTCTACCAAGGCATTCCCGCACATGCCATTGGCACATGCCACACGCGCGCCACTAAGCGACTCTATGCATTGCCACTTACACTCCCAACGTACAACCTACCACCAAGGCATTCCACACATGCCATTGGCACATGCCACACATGCCACTAGCGGCTCACGGCATTGCCACTTGCGCTCGAGTGCAACTCGTAACAAAGGCATTCGCGCATGCACCGGGTGGCACATGCCACATGCGCCCCTAGCGGCACCACTTGCACTCAAGATGCAACCAACACTCGAGACATCAACACTGGCGGGGATGCTTTCCAGGGTTTTGGTTTGGCGATCACATCTTGCAGCTGTTTATGGGTGAAAATCGTTTCTGCTGATTTCGTTAATTTCGGTGGGTGAGTGAGAAACTGATTCAAACCCTAAACAAATGTGCTGCACATGAGCACTTTATAGGTTCGAGAGATCGATCTGTACAAGTCCGGCCTAAACCAAGAAATGGCGTTCCAGGACTTGCTTCGGTCACAAAGTGGAGGAGAAGGGTTGATTTGGGGAGGAAGCAAAAGAAAGGTGTTGAGGAGAGTAGTATCTCGACTTGTATCGAGAAAGTGAAAGCTTGGGAAGCTTGCAAAAGATGAAAGCTTTTGAGAGAGCTTGCAAAGTTGCCTTTACGAGAGTGTAAGTGTAGTATATTTCTCGACCGAGACTTGTTGTCTGGTGAAATAGGTAAGACCTATTTATACAAGTCGAGATTGAAACGTACCACGGCCTCATGAAGGGAAAAGAGTAAAGGGTGAAATAATGGGAGGAGGTGGTAACCGCATGGTTTAATGGGTGAAAACGTTTTCACCATTATTTCCTCTTTTATTTGACCGCTTTATTCCTTTTCACGCTTTCTTAATGTGAGCGTAGTATACGCCGCATCTTTGTGACCGCCAAACCAAAACCCATAGAAGCATCCCCGGTTTGTGTCGATGTCTCGAGTGTTGGTTGCATCTTGAGTGCAAGTGGCACTTCTAGTGGCGCGTGTGGCATGTGCCAATGGCATGTGCGGAATGCGTTGGTGGTAGGTTGCACGGTTTTGCAAGTTAGGTTACCGGTGTGTGTGTTTGGCATGTGCCAATGGCATGTGCCAATGGCATGTGCGGGAATGCCTTGGTGGTAGGTTGCACGGTTTGCAGTTAGGATACCGGCGTGTGTGTTTGCCATGTGCCAATGGCATGTGCGAATGCCTTGGTGGTAGGTTGCACGGTTTGCAAGTTGGGCTACCGGCGTGTGTGTTTGGCATGTGCCAATGGCATGTGCGAATGCCTTGGTGGTAGGTTGCACGGTTTGCAAGTTAGGTTACCAGCGTGTGTGTTTGGCATGTGCGGAATGCCTTGGTGGTAGGTTGCACGGTTTGCAAGTTGGGCTACCGGCTGTGCGTTTGGCATGTGCCAATTGCATGTGCGGAATGCCTTGGTGGTAGGTTGCACGGTTTGTAAGTTAGGCTACCAGCGTGTGTGTTTGGCATGTGCCAATGGCATGTGCGGAATGTTGACTTAGTTGCAAGTCTTGCAAGCCTAGGGCGCTATGTTTGGCGTGGGCCAAAGGCATAGCGGCTTGGAAATATGGCTCTGCGGCACGTGTTGGCATGTGCCAATGGCACGTGTGGCCATGCTGACCTAGTTGCAAGTCTTGCAAACCTAGGGCGCTACGTTGGGCGTGGGCCAAAGGCATAGCGCCTTGGAAATATGACTTGCGACATGCGTTGGCATGTGCCAATGGCACGTGCGGCCATGTTGACCTAGTTGCAAGTCTTGCAAACCTAGGGCGCTACGTTGGGCGTGGTCCAAAGGCATAGCGGCTTGGAAATATGGCTTGCGGCACGTGTTGGCATGTGCCAATGGCACGTGCGGCCATGTTGACCTAGTTGCAAGTCTTACAAACCTAGGGCGCTACGTTGGGCGTGGGCCAAAGGCATAGCGGCTTGGAAATATGGCTTGCGACACGCGTTGGCATGTGCCAATGGCACGTGCGGCCATGTTGACCTAGTTGCAAGTCTTGCAAACCTAGGGCGCTATGTTGGGCGTGGGCCAAAGTCATAGCGGCTTAGAAATATGGCTTGCGGCACGTGTTGGCATGTGCCAATGGCACGTGCGGCCATGTTGACCTAGTTGCAAGTCTTGCAAACCTAGGGCGCTATGTTGGGCGTGGGCCAAAGTCATAGCGGCTTAGAAATATGGCTTGCGGCACGTGTTGGCATGTGCCAATGGCACGTGCGGCCATGTTGACCTAGTTGCAAGTCTTGCAAACCTAGGGCGCTATGTTGGGCGTGGGCCAAAGTCATAGCGGCTTAGAAATATGGCTTGCGGCACGTGTTGGCATATGCCAATGGCACGTGCGGCCATGTTGACCTAGTTGCAAGTCTTGCAAACCTAGGGCGCTATGTTGGGCGTGGGCCAAAGTCATAGCGGCTTAGAAATATGGCTTGCGGCACGTGTTGGCATGTGCCAATGGCACGTGCGGCCATGTTGACCTAGTTGCAAGTGTTGACCTAGTTGCAAGTCTTGCAAACCTAGGGCGCTATGTTTGGCGTGGGCCCAAGGCATAGCGGCTTGGAATTTGGCGTTATTGCCATGGTGTGGGTGTGGCTTGGTTTGGCATGGCTGCCATTGTACGCAATATGCGGCTTGTTTTGGCATGGTTGCCATGGTGCGCGCTGAGTGCGACTTGGTTTGGCACGGTTGCCATGGTGCGCAATATGCGGCTTGTTTTGGCATGGTTTCCATGGTGCCGAGTGGAGTGCGACTTGGTTTGGCATGTTCTGCCATGGTGCGAGTATGCGGCTTGTTTTGGCATGGTTGCCATGGTGCGCGAGTGCGGCTTGGTTTGGCACGGTTGCCATGGTGCGCCGGTATGCGGCTTGGTTTGGCATGGTTGCCATGGTGCGCAGTATGCGGCTTGGTTTGGCATGGTTGCCATGGTGCGCGATATGCGGCTTGGTTTATTTGCATGGTTGCCATGGTGCCTGTGATATGCGGCTTGGTTTGGCATGGTTGCCATGGTACTGATATGCGGCTTGTTTTGGCATGGTTGCCATGGTGCGCGATATGCGGCTTGGTTTGGCATGGTTGCCATGGTGCGCAGATATGCGGCTTGGTTTAGCATGGTTGCCATGGTGCGCAGTATGCGGCTTGTTTTGGCATGGTTGCCATGGTGCGCAGAGTGCGGCTTGGTTTGGCATGGTTGCCATGGTGCGCTGTATGCGGCTTGGTTTTGGCATGGTTGCCATGGTGCGCAGTATGCGGCTTGGTTTTGGAATTAGGGTTCTGTGTTGAAAACCCTAATCTGGTATTTTGAAAAAATACCCCTATTAATTATTTACACCTGAGTTAAATGCTCTTAGTTAATGTGTTGCGGGTAACACTAGGTCATGGGGTTTTACGATTTTACCCCTTGTCTAAAATCCACCATCAACATTAAGTTCCTTGCTTAGCTCGGAGCAGGGCTTTGTTGCGAGGTAAGCATAAGATGGTGACAAACTATTAACAACAAACCGTAAAGAAAATTGAAGGAGGCTTGTCGACCTTTTATAAATAGGATTTGAATCTTTGCCTCTGGTAGTTTTGCACAAATCGAGGTCGGCGCACAATTAGTGGGCCGGTGCGGCTTGGGCGACGTTGGGAAGTTGGCGCAACTGGTGGGGCCGGTCTAATCTTGGAAACCATGCTTGCAGGCGTGTAGGGGGGCGACCATTGGGAGGTCGGTCTAATCTTGGAAACCATGCTTGCAGGCGTGATAGGTGTAGAATACACCTAATTACTATCTAGTAGTTTATGCTTTCTTTCTTTGCTATTTTTATTGTAAATTATGTATTTACGTGTGTTTTTGAGCTATTAGATACTTTGGAGTCGCACGGACGAAAAGAAGGAGAAATCACTCTATTTGAGCCAAAAAGGGCAAAATTTTCATTTCAGGGGCGAACACTATCTGGAGTCCATCCAAGGTTAAGGGGAAACTCTTTTGGGAGAAGTACTATTGTATGATCCATCCAAGGTTAAGGGGCTATAACTTGGTTACCCCTTATCGGAAGAACCCGGTACCAATATCACGCCCCAAATCAATTTAACCTAAATCGAGAAAGGGTTTTCTTTCTCTTCAATCATTTTCATTTATTCATTCTCACCCGAAAATTGAGAAGAGAGCGGGACAACGGTTTCTTTGTCGAATCGAGATGACGAGTTGATTAGGGTTCGAAGTTGTTTTACGCAAATAAAGCGAGAGTTTCGAAGTTCATAGAAAGATTTAAAGGGTTTGTGGTAATTATTTTGGAGATTGTTGTGTGAAGAAGATCGTTTCGATCGAGAAGAACACGAGAGATGGGTTAATGGATGATGTGGGTTTGTAATCTCATTTACGGTGATACACGAGATGAAGGAATTGATGGGTCTCGGGGGATCGAAATTGTTAGCGAGCTAGGGTTCGATTCGAATTATTGAGTTGAGAAATTGAAGATGAGTTCGATCTGTGAAGAATTGATTCTTTGTTGATCTCGAAATGGAGTCCTGGGTTCGGATTTATGTTGAATTTAAAAGGGTTTGGTAAATTGATGAATTGAACTCAATGGGTTTTCTCGATCTGAGTATGGAATTGAGAGATATGCAATTCTTTGTTGTGATGATGAGATAATGAAATAGACGAGAGATGATTCTCGCCATCGATTGATAAAGAATGGGAGATTGAAGGTGAAGTGATGATTTTCATGGGTTTTGTCTGTGAATGATGAAAATGAATGGAGCAGAAGAAAGTGAGTCTGTTGAAATTGGCGGAACGATGAACATAGATGATATTGCGGTGACTTTTAGTGAAGGAAACAGGGAGACGTTCTTTGTTGTTCAAAATCGAACACGAGATGGGTTTATTGGCATGAATCATGGAACCGAGTTGATTAGGAATGTGGAATGAGTAGGTGATGTTGATTGCGGGTGGAGATAGGAGGTGATGATTGCATACTGAGCAACTCTTGGTAGCTATTGGAGGTTTGTATGAAGCTACATATGATTAAGGGAAGGAGCTGTGTAGTCACGAGTAATGACAATCGGTGATATGAATCCGATTAATGTGTGGTAGTGGTGATGAATGAATGAGCCAAAAATTTGGTGATGGATCTTTCTTGGTAATTTGCAAGTAGATGAATATGCTTGTGCAAGGTAGAGGATGTGCTTGTATTGCGGTGAAGGTTAAATGAAGTGTTGTTTGTATGAGACCCTTGAGTTGCGAGCGGATGTGTGTTAGGGGTCTTGAGATATGATTAAGCCGAGGCATGTCTGTTTGTATGAGGTAGGTGGTTATCTTTGGTGGTTGAAGTGCGGGCGAGTTGTAGCCAAGTTTATGGTAGTATTGTGATGGTTGGACCGAGATGGAAGCATCGGTGTTGTTGCTTGCAATGAGCTTGGTAAGAAGGAAGGATGGAATTGCGGGGAATCTTTGGAGCTACGAGAGATGGTGATGAAGCATTTACTTAACTCGAGTTGCAAGTGTTGGGAGTGGCAATGCTCGGCCATTATGGTGGATGAAGAATAATGCGGGGCCATTTTGGTTGTGGCAAAGTTTGTGGCTTCAATGCAAGACTTTGGCTGCCATGACTCGGTTTGACTCGAGTGGTTGACCCGGTTTGACCGAGTTAGATGAGTGATTGACCGGTTGCCCGACGGTTGATTTTTGACCGTTAGTCCTAACGGTGGACTGACGGAATATTCCGCCGAAGATTCCGATGGCCGTGATAAATTCGGGTGGTCGGCGGCGGAATTTTCCAGTAGGATTAAAGCCCACAATTTTCGTTTTCAGCCCCGAGCCAAAAATTCCGAAATTTTCTATGGACTTCTCTCATGGGTGTGAAGACTTGGGCTAGGAATTGGATGGAGAGTGGACTCAAATTTGGAAAGAGAAGATGGAAGAAGAGAAAGACTTGAAATTGGAAATTGAATTGCTAAAGGAAAAGGATTCTATTCCTTGGAAGATTTGGAGAATATTGAAGCCTATAAATAGAGAAGTTTTCTACATCTTTTACACACCTCTCTACACACACAACACTTGTGTTTTTGCTTGCTTTTCTAAGATTCTTCTTCTTAATTATTTGTGTGAACTTGAAAATTCTCCTTTTAATATTTATTATTTGTGTGAATTTCAAAAGCATGAGTAGCTAATTTTCTTATTGATTGAGGATGAATTCCTAGTTCTTAACATGATTTGAGTTTTGTTTCAATTCTATCTTGAGGTTTTTCACATAATTATCGCTTGTTTTTACTAATAGGAATGTTTAGTCATTCATGATTGATTGATAGATTGTTTGGAGTGCACGCTAAATTGATTTGTTAATTTGATCTAAAGCTATTGAAAGTTAGGAGATAAGTAATCGTTTCTTGACTCTTTACATAAGTAGCAAACACGAGACCTTGCGGAGGGATTCCGTGGAGCAATTGTGTGTGAAAACAACGTTAGCAAGTAGACCTTGATCTAAGGTTTAACTACTAATATCAACCTAATAAGTTCATAAATCTTAATGCGTTTATTTAAATTACATCTCGAGTGATCTACTTCTAGGTGGTTTGGTAAATAGAATCCGGTAGTCGAGAACTTCCGTGTCCGGTGATCTGAGGATTTAGGGGTTTAGCAATGATCTAGGGCTGCTTTACCTACGGTTGGTGATAATTTGTGACTAATAACAAGTAGAAAAGAACATAACTTTAATCATTGTTTTGCAACGAAGAAGGATTCCTTGATCTTGTCTCTCTTATTGATTTCAACTTTAACTTTTAATTGCTTTATTTACTTTCTTTTGCTTTATACATCCCCCTTTCGTGACAATTTTACAACTAGAATCTCTTGCTCCTCGTGGGAACGAACTTGACTACACTATATTACTTGTTAATTAGGTGGAAATATCTTGATTAATTTGTTGTGGTTACGACACGCATCAAGGCGTGACTTGGGCGGCATTGGGAAGTCGACTTTAATCTTGGAAACCATGCTTGCAGGCATGACTTGGGCGACCGTTGGGAGGTAGCGCAATTGGTGGGGCCGGTCCAATCTTGGAAACTATGCTTGCGGGCGTGACTTGGGCGGCATTGGGAAGTCGCACCCTTTGTGGGCCGCTTCTTACACCGTGATTTTGGTGAAAGGGGAATGCTTCCCTATTTCAAAGTCTTTCACGCCTATATATGTATATATATATAAAGCCCCTTTCTCCCCATCTTGTGCTTTATTCTTTCCTCTTTTCATACTAGCGGCAAAGAGAAAACGACTTCGGTATGTCTTCGAGTACTCTTCTTTCTCTCTTTTTTTTATATAGGTATACACCTTAAAAGTAGGCGCTTTCACAATCCTTGCATATGATTCCTTGGCGTGCCTCTTGTAGAAAATATAGTACGTATGCAAACAAGGGAATATCGCATATATTGTGCGAACCCGTGGGAAATATTGCATATATGAACTTTCGGTCTGAAAGAAATATTTGAACCACGAAGAAAATCTTTGCGTGTGTATTTTGAACCCGTAGAGGATGCTATGTATATAATTCGAACCCGAAGAACTTTCGTAGGCGTATTTGAGCCCGTACGAAACACGCATGTGTATTTCGATCCTGTAGAGAATCTGTATGAATCCAGAAGAAGAATACGTGTGTATATGCTTCATATGACTTGAACCCGCAGAAATATTGTATATATGATTTTTGCCTCTTGAAAGAAGTACCATGCGCATGAGTTTTTGAACCAATAGAAAAATGCTCCATATATATTTTTGAAACCGAAGAAGGATCGTAGACACACTTGTACCCGTATAGAATGCCGCGTATATAGTATCGAACCCGAAGAAAATACTGCGTATATAGTCTTGAACTCGAATAAAATACGTCCTCCTTCCTCTTTCTCTTTTTTTTTTTTTTTGTTGGGTACGATTATGTGTCGGAGAAATAACTTCGCCTTTCTCCGTTTGTTTTGTGCGGATATCTTATTACCAAATTGTTGTGAAGGAATTCGATAAGAAGTTACAGAAACAAATTTCACTTCGTCGAAGGATGCTCATAATTCAGACGAACATAGATGATGAATTCTTCACTAGAGCCCCGCCCTGCTCGGAAGAATCACCCAGTTTCGCGCCAATTTTGCTAACCGGTGGTGAGGATGACGAGGAAAGACACGTTCGGTTTGCCCGCAGAGCACCATTCGGTTCTGTCTTCATAAAGGGTATATTCCTCTTCCAATATTGACTTCGGGATGTCAAAGTCCATTGCGTTCTTTTGACGAGATGGGTTGAGTTCATGGTGAGCGAGAGCATATAAATACCAACTTGACTCGGCGCAGTCATTGATCTTTGTCAAAACCTCGGTAAATCTCATTAGGAAGGACATCCCAGGCTTGGTTGCTTTCATCTCGGATGGTGTTCGGACACCATACAATCATATGTAGATGGGGTGAGATAACTTTCTTCTTGGAGAGTGTGGCTCTCTTCTTTGAATCTTCCGATGAATCGGGAATCTTAGAATCGATTATCGAAAGCGAGGTGAAGATGCGGGATGACACGGCCGCTAAGTTGGGGGATTTCGCTCGTAAAGACTCCATTGCGAAGTCGAAGGACTCCCGCGGAAAGAGGATGAAAGGTGCCCTTACGGTTGGTGGATATCTCAATGGTTTCGGACGAGTTGGAGCCTGAAGAAAAGCGGTGATCTTCATGTCGCGGCATTTTTGGCTCTCTCGGTTGTCTAGAGACATTTTTGAGACGGTTCGGCAAAGAAAGGAATAAGACGAGTTGTTGGCGATTCTTTGTGAAGTTGGCAAAGGGTGAAGTTCTTCCCATTGGAAAGTTTGTTCCTTGGTTCCCTGTATGTGCATCCGGATCACCTAGTTGCGAACATGCGAGTTTGAACGGTTTCATGAAAGTGGATTCATATGTGCACGTTGCTTACGCAAGTCCGCTATGGGAGCACTTTGAGAAGTATGCTCCGAAACCGTTGCCTTCGCTTCCGTGAGTTGGGGTGGCTCGAATTCTTCGATGTGTGAATGAGGCGTCAAGGGTTGGCGTGAGCTTGGCTAGTTTTCTTGATAAGTTGCATGAAATCAATTTTCGTCCATGGGGTCCGGTCCATAAGTCGGTGACTCAAATTGACACTTTTGCTTTTGCTCAGCTCATGTCTTTGTCTTGAAGACGATTTGAGCGTTGGTGAATACTGTTCATCCAAAGTGCTTGCCGGTTATATGTCGTCTTTCTTCGTGGGGTCTTTCCGGATAGTGCACAATATTGAGTGCTTCGTCACATGGGTTTCGATGAAGGGGTGCCTCTTGTTTGACCGGTGATCCCTAAGGATTCATTGCGTGTCGCCCTTGGCGCGAGTGTCCTTAATCCAAGGTATCCGTCTTTCCTTTTTTCGAGATGGGAAGAGTAACTTCGACGACCTTCGGCTATAATGAGTTTTGGTGCGACGAGTTTACTATGATCCTCGATTTTGTAAATAACGCGGTGGAAAACGTTCGTTGCAAACCTTCTCCAGCAGTTCTGAAGGAGTATCCAATGTTGAGAGATCCCAAGCGAAAGTTGCCTAGCAATTCGGAAAGCCCCTAGGCAAGGAACGGAGAATGAAGAATCGTTTGGTGGGTTCGGACGGTTTCACAAGATCCTCCACGGCTCTTGTGTCTTTGATTCTTCAATAACCAGGTATGTGTCGCCTCTTCATGGGTTTGTCTCAAAACACACGTAAATTTCGCGAGAATATGTGTCTTGTTTCCTTCGGGGCTTCGGTAGTGTTAACGCTTTCGGTTGCCCTTGCACGTTGCCGGGGAGAGGCGGTTTCTTCCAAGGAATTCCGGCGGCGAGGCCTACTCATAGAGGTGATGAGTGGAGAGAAAGAAGAAAGTTCAACAAGCGAGAGTGATTCCTCAGCGACCTTGGTTCTTCTTCGGAAGACGGTTCGGTGAGTTTTGCGTTTCTTTCTTTCTTCTTCTTACCTGTTTCTTCTTTTGAAAAATGTCTAACTCAAGTTTGCGGGAGGAATCGGTTCGGAGGATGACTGCAGGGATGGAGTCACACGAAAACTTGCCTTTGGTGACCGTAGGTGACTTGGAGATGGGAGTTAGCCAATTCAGGGCACAAACGTGGTTCATACGGTGGATGATTCTCTACGATGGTTGTTGCCGTAGACATGGAAGAAAATCCTTTGCGAGTCGTGAGGCCACTTGCGGGCGCCATTTTTGATCCCGTACTTGGTTCCTTATCCAGGTCATGTCTTTGGTTGGCGGTTTTAAGCGTCGGCTAATCATGAGCGTTGTACACGAGAATCTGGGAGAAGCACGGACATATGGCTACAACCAAAAGAAAGTCACTAGTCGATTCGATTTGGTTAAGCGTGTGGAAGAGGCTTTGTCTTCCATCGAGGATATGCGTGGTGGTATTTGGTCACACCGTTTCGAAGACGTTATTGCCGGCGGGGAGCACCATCGCGACGTGTGCGTGGAAAAGGAGTTCAACACTTCGTGGCTTGTCGAAGGCCTTCTTTGAGATCTAAAAGTTGAAAGATGCAGCAATCGAAAGCCTTTCCGCCGAGGAGATCGCCCGACGGGAGATGGAACTCGAAAAGCTTTCCAAGATGTTGACTATGAAGAGAGCGGCTCTTGAAGACGCAAAGATGACTTTCTCAAGAATAGCAGGACTTGTTGGACGATTTTCCTTGAACGTTTCTCTGTTAAACTTTCATTTAGGTTCTTTTTTTTTTTTTTTTAAAGAAATATTGGATGTATGGTTAAAAAATTAACCTTTGATAGATAGTATTTGGTAGCTTTTTAGGGTGTTGGATTATTTCTGGGATGAATGGTTTTGATAATATAACTCTGGTTATGTTTTGGGAAAGGAATATTGCTTTTATGAAAGTGTGTGCTAGCAATAGGCACAAGACGCAATAGTATGGCGGTTTTATTAAGAACCTAAAAAACGAGATCGTATATCTTGCCCAATCTAAATTTACTCACTTGCAAACACGCCTCTTTCCAAGTGAAAGGCGGCTTTTCGAGTAGCGCCTTGATTAGTCCCCAATTCTTTGGTAGCGTCTTGGAGTCCCAGTTTTACGGTGTAGTTTTAACAGCGATAACTTAGGGTTGTCCGGCGATTGAGTCGGACGAGTCGCAAGTCCCCAATCGCCGGTGGCATCTTCAACGAGTCCCAGTTTTCTCGCGTAGTTTTTTGCAACAGGCAAAGGGTTGCACGGTAGTTGAGTCGGATCGAGTTGCCTTCCCTACCATCTTGACATCTGGGTGAAAAACGAGATCGACGATCGACATTATAGCCGATAGATCAATCCTCCCGCCGTGGTCGCCAATTGTTTATGGGTGAAAATCGTTTACTGCCGATTTCGGTAATTTCGGTGGGTGAGTGGCCGATTCAAACCCTAAACAAATTTCTTTGCACATGAGCACTTTATAGGTTCGAGAGATCGATACGTACAAGTCCGGCCTAAACCAAGAAATGACCGTTCAGGACTTGCTTCGGTCACAAATTGGAGGAGAAGGGTTGATTTGGGGAGGAAGCAAAGAAAGGTATTGAGGAGGGTAGTATCTCGACTTGTATCAGAAAGTGAAAGCTTGGGAAGCTTGCAAGAGAAGGAAGCTTTTGAGAGAGCTTGCAAAGTTGCCTTTCTGAGAGTGTAAGTGTAGTATATTTCTCTGACCGAGACTTGTTATACGGGTGGAAATAGGTAAGACCTATTTATACAAGTCGAGATTGAAACGTGCCCTGGCCTCATGAAGGAAGAGAGTAAAGGGTGAAATAATGGGAGGAGGTGGTAACCGCATGGTTTAATGGGTGAAAACGTTTTTCACCATTATTTCCTCTTTTATTTGACCGCTTTATTCCTTTTCACGCTTTCTTAATGTGAGCGTAGTGTACGCTGCATCTTTGTGACCGCCAAACCAAAACCCTAAAGAAGCATCCCCGGTTGTGTCGATGTCTCGAGTGTTGGTTGCATCTTGAGTGCAAGTGGCGCTGCTAGTGGCGCGTGTGGCATGTGCCAATGGCATGTGCGGAATGCCTTGGTGGTAGGTTGCACGGTTTGCAAGTTAGGTTACCCGAGCGTGTGTGTTTGGCATGTGCCAATGGCATGTGCGGAATTCCTTGGTGGTAGGTTGCACGGTTTGCAAGTTAGGTTACCAGCGTGTGTGTTTGGCATGTGCCAATAGCATGTGCGGAATGCCTTGGTGGTAGGTTGCACGGTTTGCAAGTTGGGCTACCAGCGTGTGTGTTTGGCATGTGCCAATGGCATGTGCGGAATGCATTGGTGGTAGGTTGCACGGTTTGCAAGTTGGGCTACCGGCGTGTGTGTTTGGCATGTGCCAATGGCATGTGCGGAATGCCTTGGTGGTAGGTTGCACGATTTGTAAGTTAGGCTACCAGCGTGTGTGTTTGGCATGTGCCAATGGCATGTGCGGAATGTTGACCTAGTTACAAGTCTTGCAATCCTAGGGCGCTATGTTTGGCGTGGGCCAAAGGCATAGCGGCTTGGAAATATGGCTTGCGGCATGTGTTGGCATGTGCCAATGGCACGTGCGGCCATGTTGACCTAGTTGCAAGTCTTGCAAACCTAGGGCGCTACGTTGGGCGTGGGCCAAAGGCATAGCGGCTTGGAAATATGGCTTGCGACGACAGCGTTGGCATGTGCAAGTAGCGCGTGCGGCCATGTTGACCTAGTTGCAAGTCTTGCAAACCTAGGGCGCTACGTTGGGCGTGGGCCAAAGGCATAGCGGCTTGGAAATATGGCTTTGCGGCACGTGTTGGCATGTGCCAATGGCACGTGTGGCCATGTTGACCTAGTTGCAAATCTTTCAAACCTAGGGCGCTATGTTGAGCGTGGGCCAAAGGCATAGCGGCTTGGAAATATGGCTTGCGACACGCGTTGGCATGTGCCAATGGCACGTGCGGCCATGTTTACCTAGTTGCAAGTCTTGAAAACCTAGGGCGCTATGTTGGGCGTGAGCCAAAGTCATAGCGGCTTAGAAATATGGCTTGCGGCACGTGTTGGCATGTGCCAATGGCACGTGCGGCCATGTTGACCTAGTTACAAGTCTTGCAAACCTAGGGGGCGCTATGTTGGGCGTGGGCCAAAGTCATAGCGGCTTAGAAATATGGCTTGCGGCACGTGTTGGCATGTGCCAATGGCACGTGCGGCCATGTTGACCTAGTTGTAAGTCTTGCAAACCTAGGGCGCTATTTTGGGCGTGGGCCAAAGTCATAGCGGCTTAGAAATATGGCTTGCGGCACTTGTTGGCATGTGCCAATGGCACGTGCGACCATGTTGACCTAGTTGCAAGTCTTGCAAACCTAGGGCGCTATGTTTGGTGTGGGCCCAAGGCATAGAGGCTTAGAAATATGGCTTGGCACGTGTTGGCATGTGCCGATGGCACGTGCGGCCATGTTGGCATGTGCCAATGGCACGTGCGGCCATGTTGACCTGGTTACCGTCTTGCAAGCCTAGGGCACTATGTTTGGCGTGGGCCAAAGGCATAAGCGGCTTGGAATTTGGCGTTATTGCCATGGAGTGCCTTGGTGCGGCTTGGTTTAGCATAGTTTGCCATGGTGTGCGATATGCGGCTTGTTTTGGCATGGTTGCCATGGTGCGCGAGAGTGTGACTTGGTTTGGCACGGTTGCCATGGTGCGCGATATGCGGTTTTGTTTTGTCATGGTTGCCATGGTGCGCAGTCTGACTTGGTTTAGCATAGCTGCCATGGTCTTGTGATGCGGCTTGTTTTGGCATGGTTGCCATGGTGCGCGAGAGTGCGGCTTGGTTTGGCACGGTTTCCATGGTGCATAATATGCGGCTTGGTTTGGCATGGTTGCCATGGTGCGCGATATGCGGCTTGGTTTAGCATGGTTGCCATGGTGCGTGATATCGGCTTGGTTTAGCATGGTTGCCATGGTGTGATATGCGGCTTGGTTTAACTGCGTTGCCATGGTCTGTGATATGCGGCTTGTTTTGGCATGGTTGCCATGGTGCGCGATATGCGGCTTGGTTTGGCATGGTTGCCATGGTGCGCCGATATGCGGCTTGGTTTTTGGCATGGTTGCCATGGGTGCGATATGCGGCTTGTTTTGACATGGTTGCCATGGTGCGAGATGCGGCTTGGTTTGGCACGGTTGCCATGGTGCTCCGGTATGCGGCTTGGTTTGGCATGGTTGCCATGGTGCGCGATATGCGGCTTGGTTTTGATTTTGGTTTTACGTATTTGAAAACCTAATGTCTGGTATTTTGAAAAAATACCCCTATTAATTATTTAAACTGGAGTTAAATGCTCTTAGTTAATGTGTTGCGGGTAACACTAGGTCATGGGGTTTTCGATTTTACCCCTTGTCTAAAATCCACCATCAACGACGCGTACACTACGCTCACATTACTTAAAAGCGTGAAAAGGAATAAAGCGGTCAAATAAATGAAATAATGGTGAAAACGTTTTCACTCATTAACACCATGCGGTTACCACCTCCTCCCATTATTTCACCCTTTACTCTCTTCCTTCATGAGGCCAGTACGTTTCAATCTCGACTTGTATAAATAGGTCTTACCTATTTCCACCGGACGACAAGTCTCGGTCGGGAGAAAAATACTACACTCTCGGAAAAGGCAACTTTGCAAGCTCTCCAAAAAGATTTCATCTCTTGCAAGCTTCCAAAGCTTCCACTTTCTGATACAAGTCGAGACACTACTCTCCCAGAATTATTCTGGTCTCAACACCTTTCTTTGCTTCCATTTCCAAATCAACCCTTCTCCTCCACTTTGTGACCGAAGCAAGTCTGGAACGGCCATTTCTTGGTTTAGGCCGGACTTGTACAGATTGATCTCTCAAATCTATAAAGTGCTCACGTGCAGCACATTTGTTTAGGGTTTGAACCGGTTTCTCACTCACTAGAATTTCTGAAATTGGCGAAGCGATTTTTACCCATAAACAATTGGCGACCCGGTGGGAGGATTGATCTCCGGTTACAATACCAACTCAACGATTTCGTTTCCCAACGTCAAATCCCAACATGGTGGAACTCGGAGTCCGGATGATTTACCCAAAGAACACCGGCCTGAAGCATCCATGATGTTAGCATCTCTCCCAATAACGTTGTTGTATCACCCGGCTAACAACGGCAACATCCGAATGCACTCCCTCAAGTGTAACACCGCCAATCACCGGGGCGGAGCCATTTGCCTCCTCTAGTGTCTCGGCCACAACCCTCACAATCACGGCAACGAAAATATCTCTTCGGGTGTCGCGCCACCGATCACTAGGCTAGAGCCGCCGCTACGACCCCAAATGCTTCGTCTAGCATGGCTCCTCCAGGCCACGACCAAGGTCCCAACTACCCGCCGACGGGACGCGCCAGGAGGGACCGGAGGAAGTCGTCCTTACGTCACCATCGGCTGATTTGATGGAACGACAAGAGATGCTCGCCCGAGCCCCAGGACGGATATGGTTTCAACGCGAAGGAGGTACTCATCTTTCTCAAGACCACCGACGGAACGACTACCACGTGAGTCGCGCCCTCAGAGCCATTTAGGAACATCTCCAACAACCAGACGCGCAGCACCTCGGCGGAGCATGCCTCCATGGATGAGGAAACTCGCACTAGAATCTCGTTGGAAAGAAATTAGTCACCCAACCGTCACGAGAGAAGATTTGGAACAACTCCTCATATTTGAATCAAGAATGATGAGTTGGACGTGCATCATCACCAACCCCCTTACCCATACGAAATGCGAGAGAATCCCTCTCCCCAGGGGTACTCTTCTCCTCAATTTACCCTGTACGATGGCAGGGAATGCACGTGAGCATGTTTTCGTTTCTGGAATCTCTAGGTGAACATGAATATAATCACGTTCTTCGTTTAAGGGAATTCTCAAAATCACTTACTGGAAGGGCGTACACATGGTACAACAACATCCCACCAAACAGCATTCCCAATTGGAGTAGCATGGTCTTTGCGTTTTACAAGAAATACTTCTTCGTGTCGAACAAGTTACTTTCTCGGACCTCGGAAGAATGTACATGTGGGATAACGCACCGAATGATTTCGTCAAAGGTTCGGGGTTTAAGCACTCGGCATCACGACCCAAACGTGACCGAGCAACAAGCGAGTGAACGCATGCATCAATGGTATGGTTCAATTCTGCAGCGCATACTTTAGAAAACTTGCGTTTCCAAATGTTCTCCGAACTCCATGAAGCCGCCAGATGATCTGAAACAACAACACCAGCATTACTGGAAAGAACTAGGCCAACTCGAACCGAAGACGCGCGTAAAACCCGCGGGAGTAGACGCCTCATCAGCAAACAATTTAATTCCGGCTCATCCTCCGTGAACATAGTAAACGAAAGGGGAAAAAGGAAAGCCCCAACTACGAGCCACCAGCCAAAACGTGAAGCTCCGGCGCAACGGAACCCATGACGGAAGACCGTCACTAAAACTCCGTGCAGCATCGTGAGACCGAAGGAAATACCCTTTATTTCTCGTTTCCCATCGAGGAGGTGATTGACCTCTAGAAACTGGTTCAAGATGATGTCATTAGACCCGCCACCTCCCGGGCGTCCACCGGCGAGGTGAGATGGCGAACCCCAAATCCGCCATTACCACGAGGTTCGTTCACCACCCGAGGCTAGCGATTGCAATAGACTAAAGCATATTTCAAAGAAAGGATAGAAAGCGGGAGAACTCTAACTAGGAGACGAAAGAGTGCATCGAGACCCACTCCCAATAAAAGCTGCGGGTCCTCTGGGGATTCGGTGCGAGGTGTACAATCCATGATGCGGCACGTATGCGAGATTCTCTATCTTTCAAGATGCAACTCCAAGATATTTCGCGAGATCTCAATCGCGTTGTATCCGGCAAACGACTTTTTCTTTCCTCGGAAACCACGCCATGGGCCCAAGCTTTCCAAACAGGCGGAACCAAAAAGGAGAACTGGGGATTGTTGACCACGTCCCATTTAAGAGGTAACGAATTTGACGACACACTCATCGACACGGATTCTTACAACAACATCATTACTTTCAAGACACTAAAGGCAGCGGGATTTACAAAACAAGACGCTACCTATTCCCGTCAGAGTGATTAAGGGCTTGAGAGGAGAAGCTTTGAGCGCGCATGGCTACATCAACTTAGAGATCGAGATGGGGACGCTATAACGCATAGAAAATTCCATATTGTCAAAGAACTAGATCATGACATGATATTGGGGACGTTTATGGGTGCTCGACAACAAAGCAAAATTGGATGTGCACCCTACGCCCTTTATCCACGCCAGAAGGAATTTCCAACAAATCATCCTTGGTTATCGCATCAGAACTTTGAAGAAACCCGGACATCCGGAGAGGACCCGTTGGCGCTAGCTCATGGTTTTCAAATGCAAGTAAAGTCGGCCGAGCAACCTTTTACGCAACCGATCTTTCCTTCCCCCGTTAGTCATGGGGACTCGCGCGTCTTGATGCACGAACGGCGTCGAGAAATGTGAATGGAGAGGTTTGGACCATTTGAACACTTTGCAGAATCTTGGAAACTTCTATTGAAACCAACGAAGCCAAGACACAAGCGAGTACAACGCGACGTCGAACCCGTTTTCAATCGGAGATGTAGTGGTTAAGGAAAGCTCGTTTTCAAGTTGGGAGGATGACGGTAAAAATGGCTATTCAAATGATTCGCCCAATGAAGGAGAAGGCAATGTGTATGTCAGTTGCGGATACCCTTTTTGGAGGATATTGCAAGCTCATCAATGCGAGACACACAGGCGTGATAATTCACTCGCGATGGCTCAAGGACTCCAATCCCTAAAAAGCTGTACTTCCCATTTACTCCCCCTTTTAGTATTTCCTTTAACAATTCCTCTTAGTAGTTGTACTTCCCCAAGATGAATACACCGTTTGTATTTTCCCTGGGGATTTCCTTTCCCGTCAAAAAAAAAAAAAAGAGGGGGGGCATAAATACATCTCTTTCCAAGCAAATTCTCCGGATGTCGAGAGAAATACATCGGATAAACCCGAGAAAACCCTTTGAGAGCCATCATACCACAACCTCTTTAAAAAAGAAAAAAATATATATGAAGCAAAATGTTTCTTATGATGAAGAAGAAGGAAAAGATGAGTTTGCAAAAAAAAAAAAACATCGGGAACTAAGCTAACATGAAATAATAACGAGGAGGAACTAGCCCTCAAAGGATGGAGCACAAGTCCCCTCGGGCAAAGCTATCTTCAAGCACTTCCCGGCCAATCCTTCGGGCAACAAAGGTTCCATTCAGCGGTTTTAGCAGCAACAACCTCAACATCCCATCCAAGCGACCACGGCAGCAGCGGTGTCCTCCCAAACGACCATTCAAAGATACGCCACCATGACTCCCCCTCAGGTATCACCAAAAACACCTTTGGCATCAACTTCAAAGGCTATTTCGCTTCCATCATATGATCCTTCGAATGTTTTCTCATTGACACTTCGAAGAAAGTTTTTTGATTCATCCGCATCAAAATCAAGAATCATGGCGCTCTCCTCCATCCACCCAACCCAAGAGAGTCCAGAACATGCACATGTTCTTCATGGGGATAGATAGAAGGAGGTCTTTAATAATTTCTGACTTCATGGAACAAAGGTCTGATCCCAACCAATGCCTCCTCGAGAGAGAAGATCGATCTCCGTTAAGAAGTCCTTTTCGAAAAGTTAAAGGCATGGCCATCCCTGGAAGGTCCCATCATACGGTGCAAAAGTGGGAAAGCGGGTCAAGTTCCATCCTATCTATACACATATAGAAAGAGGATAAATGAGACGAGAGAAGAAGAAGAAAACATACGGGGTATGATTTTCTTAGCCAGAATAACCTAGTCGGGGTGCTTTTGCAAGAGTCGGATCTTGCGCCTTCACTTGGAGAATCTCATTTGTTTAGAGGATGATTCGTCTCTAGGCAAAGAAAAAGAAAAAAAAAAAAAAACCAACAAGAAGAACCCTTTCTCAAACGAGGGGAGATGGTGCGGTTGCGTTGGGTATGAATACGGAACCTTAAAAAGGAAAGGAAGCAATGAGGGACATAACGCTTCCAGTTTTTGGCATGGATGATTCCCGATTGAAGCGCGTGAAGGAAGGCAAAATAAGGAAACTTGCTATACGCAGAAACACCTACTCCCTCCTTGTTTACCCAGGTCCCATCAAGTCACGCCCGGCTAGCACGCTCGGCTTCTCCGACTTGCGTCGGTCCCGCCTTGACTATACGCTCGGTTCCCAGCTCACGCCCTACTTCCCAACGTCGCCCAAGTTGCCTGGCCCCACCAATTGCGCCAACTCCCGGTACCGCCCAAGTTGCATCGGTCCCAACTCACGCCAGCTTCCCGGTGAGCCCAAGTCACGCCGGCAAGCTGCTGACTTCCCCCTACCTTGCGCCCGTTCCCGGCTAGCATGCTCGGTTTCCTAGCGCGTCCCAACTTCTCAATGCGCCCGACTTCACGGCTCTCAATGATGCTGACTTCCCGGTTGCTTGACCTCGATTTGTGCAAAGCGCCGGAAGGCAAAGTTCCAAATCCTATTTATAAAAGGTCCAGACAAATCTTCTCAATTCTCTTTCACGATTTCTTTGATGATGTCACCATCTTATGCTTACCTCGCTGACAAAGCTCTTGTTAGAGCTAAGCGGGGACTTAATTTTGATGGTGGTTTTTTAAACAAAGGGTAAAATCGTAAAACCCCAAATAACCTAATGTCACTGTGACACATTTATTAGAACATTTAATGCTTGTAGTGATCGGTAATTAATAGGGGTATTTTTTTCAAATTAGGGTTACAACGAACAAAACCCTAATTCACCTCCGTGCCAATGGCAAATCATGCCATCCACACCTAGCCAGCTAGCCGCATATCTATGCCAATGGCAAATCATGCCCGGCCATACCAAGCGTGCTTAGAAGCATGCCAACCATGCTAGCGCACCTCCGTGCCAATGGCGAATCATCCCGTACACACCTGGCTAGCTAGCGCATCTCTATGCCAATGGCAAATCATGTCAAACCATACCAAGCCGTCAAGCATGCCAACCATGCTAGCCGCACCTCCGTGCCAATGGCAAATCATGCGACCACACCTGGCCCCGAGCTAGCCCATCGCGTCACCAAACGTTGTGAGCATACCCAAACCATGCCCGGCCCTTTGCGTGCCAATGGCAAAATCATGCCGACCACACTTAACCAGGAGCTAGCGCGCCATGCCAAACACACTCTACCTTGGCCCTAGCTACCCGGGTCACCGCCGCCAAGCCAAACACCCTTACCTTAGCCCTAGCGGAGTGTCGGGAGCCAAACACCCTTACCTTGGCCCTAGCCGCACCATGCCAAACACACTCCGCCTTGGCCCTAACTACCTTGGTCACGCCACGCCCAAGCCAAACACCCTTACCTTGGCCCTAGCCTCGCCATGCCAAAGTAGCGCCCAGACCTAGGCTTGCAAACCATGCAACCTAGGCCAAATTATTACGCATGCCATTGGCACATGCCAACACGCTGCTCGTTGGTAGCTTTTTCACCAAGGCGCGACCCAAATTGTACATGCCATTGGCACATGCCAACACGCTCACCAGTAGCTTTTTCTACCATGGCGCGACCCAAATTGGCCCACGCATGCCATTGGCACATGCCAACACGCTCGCTAGTAGCTTTTTCTGCGCGCGACCCAAATTGGCCGCATGCCATTGGCACATGCCAACACGCTATTTGGTAGCTTTTTCTACCAAGGCGCGATCCAAATTGGCCACGCATGCCATTGGCACATACCAACACGCTCATTGGTAGCTTTTCTCACCAGGCATGGCCCTAATGGCCGATCATGCCATTGGCACATGCCAATGTGCGTCAACGTAGCCTTTCTTACCAAACTAGTGGCCCTAATGGCCGAGCATGCCGATGGCACATGCCAACACGCTTCATTTGGTAGCTTTTCTCACCCGGGCGTGGCCTAATATAAGCATGCGTTGGCACATGCCAACATGCGTCATCGGTGACTTTTCTTACCAGGGTAGTGACCCTAATGGCCACGCATGCCATTGGCACATGCCAACACGCTCATTTGGTAGCTTTCATTAACTAGTCGTGGCCATAATACCCAGTGGTAGCCTAACTTGCAAGCCGTGCAACCTAGGCCACCTTGGCGTGACGCGCCATTGGCACATGCCAAAACCCATTTGGTAGCCACTTACACCCAACGTGCGACCCTACTACCAAGGCATTCACATGCCATTGGCACATGCCGCACACGCCACTAACTGACTCTATGCATTGCCACTTACACTCAACGTACAACCTACCACCAAGGCATTCCACACATGCCATTGGCACATGCCACTAGCGCTACGGCATTGCCAATTGCGCCTTAGTGCAACTCGCAATAAGGCATTAAAGCACATGCCATTGGCACATGCCACATGCCCCTAACGGCACACTTGCACTCAAGATACAACCAACACTCGAGACATCAACACAAAGCGGGATGCTTTCCGGGGTTTTGGTTTGGCGGTCCACCGACTTGCCGGCGTACACTACGCTCATTACGAAAGCGTGAAAGAATAAGCGGTCAAATAAATGAGGAAATAATGGTGAAAACGTTTTCACCCATTAACACCATGCGGTTACCACCTCCTCCATTATTTCACCCTTTACTCTCTTCCTTCATGAGGCGAGTGCGTTTCAATCTCGACTTGTATAAATAGGTCTTACCTATTTCCACCGAACGACAAGTCTCGAGTCGGGAGAAAAATACTACACTCTCGGAGAAAGGCAACTTTGCAAGCTCTCCAAAAAGATTTCATCTCTTGCAAGCTTCCAAAGCTTCCACTTTACGATACAAGTCGAGACACTACTCTCCCGCAGTATTATGGTCTCAACACCTTTCTTTGCTTCCATTTCCAAATCAACCCTTCTCCTCCACTTTGTGACAGAAGCAAAGTCCGGAACGGCCATTTCTTGGTTTAGGCCGGACTTGTATGTATTGATCTCTCAAATCTATAAAGTGCTCCCGTGCGGCACATTTGTTTAGGGGTTTGAACAGTTTCTCACTCACCTACCGAATTTAGAAATTGGCGGAAGCGATTTTTTACCCATAAACAATTGGCGACCACGGTGGGAGGATTGATCTATGGTTACAATACCAACTCAGACTCGATTTCGTTTCCCGAGCGTCAAATCCCAACATGGTGGAACTCGAGTCCGGAGCGAACTGCAAGAACACCCAGATGAACGCATCCATGATGTTAGCATCTCCCAATAACGTTGTTGTATCAGGCTTCAAAGAACATCGAATCGCACTCCCTCAAGTGTAACACCGCCAATCACCCCGGGGCGGGCAGCGCCTCCTCTAGTGTCTCGGACAACCCTCTAATCACGGAAACGAAAATATCTCTTCGGGTGTCGCGCCACCGATCACTAGGGCTAGGCGGCGCTACGACTCCCAAATGCGCCCGTCTAGCATGGCTCCTCCGACTACGACCAAGGTCCCAACTACCCGCCGACGGGACGAAAGCCGGAGGGACCGGAGAGGAAGTCGTCCTTACGTCACCATCGCTGATTTGATGGAGCGACAGAGATGCTCGCGAGCCAGGACGGATATGGTTTCAACGCGGAAGGAGGTACTCATCTTTCTCAAGACCACTGACAACGACTACCACGTGAGTCGCCCTCCCGAGCCATTTAGGAACATCTCCAACAACCGACGCCAGCACCTCGGCGGAGCATGCCTCCATGGATGAGGAAACTCGCACTAGAATCTCGTTGGAAAGAAATTAGTCACCCAACTTCGTCACGAGAGAAGATTTGGAACAACTCCTCCGCAACTGAATCAAGAATGATGAGTTGGACGTGCATCATCACCAACCCCCTTACCCATACGAAATGCAGAGAATCCCTCTCCCAAGGGGGTACTCTTCTCTCAATTTACCCTGTACGATGGCACCGGAATGCACGTGAGCATGTTTCTCGTTTCTGGAATCTCTAGGTGAACATGAATATAATCACGTTCTTCGTTTAAGGGAATTCTCAAAATCACTTCTTTGGAAGGGCGACACATGGTACAACAACATCCCACCAAACAAAGCATTCCCAACTGGAGTAGCATGGTCAACTGCGTTTTACAAGAAATACTTTCGTGTGCGAACAAGTTACTTTCTCGGACCTCGGAAGAATGTACCGGTGGGATAACGAACATCCGAATGATTTCGTCAAAGGTTCGGGGTTTAAGCACTTTCGGTGTCACGACCCAAACGTGACGAAACAACAAGCAGTGAACATGCATCAATGGTATGGTTCCGATTCACAGCGCCTGCTAGAAAACTTGCGTTTCAAATGTTCTCGAACTCCATGAAGCCGCCCAGATGATCTGAAACAACAACACCCCATTCTTTTGGAAAGAACTAGGCCAACTCAGGCGAAGACGGCGTAAAACCCGCGGGAGTAGACGCCTCATCGGCAAACAATTTAATCCGGCTCATCCTCGTGAACATAGTAAACGAAAGGGAAAAAGGAAAGCCCCAATCTACGAGCCACCGGCCCAAAAACGTGAAGCTCCGTGAACGGAACCCCGCAACGGAAGACCGTCACTAAAACTCCGTGCAAAGATCGTGAGACCGAAGGAAATACCCTTTATTTCTCGTTTCCCATCGAGGAGGTGATTGACCTCTAGAAGCTCCGGGTTCAAGATGATGTCACACCGCCACCTCCCGCACGTCCACCGACCGAGGCCGAGATGGCGAACCCTGGCATCGCCATTACCACGGGTTCGTTCACCACCCAGGCTAGCGATTGCAACAGACTAAAGCATATTTCAAAGAAAGGATAGAAGCTGGTGAGAACTCTAACTAGGAGACGAAGAGTGCATCGAGACCCACTCCCAATAAGAAACTGCGGGTCCTCTGGGGATTCCGTGCACGAGACTGTACAATCCATGATGCAGCACGTATGCGAGATTCTCTATCTTTCCAAGATGCAACTCCAAGATATTTTCGCAGATCTCAATCGCGTTGTATCCGGCAAACGACTTTTTCTTTCCTCGGAAACCACGCCATGGGCCCAAGCTTTCCCAAATAAAGCGGAACCAAAAGGAGAAGCGGGGATTGTTGACCACGTCCCATTTAAGAGGTAACAATTTGTGACACACTCATCGACACGGATTCTTACAACAACATCATTACTTTCAAGACACTAAAGGCAGCAGGATTTACAAAACAAGACGCTACCTATTCCCCGTCCGTGATTAAGGGCTTGAGAGGAGAAGCTTTGAACGCGCATGGCTACATCAACTTAGAGATCGAGATGGGGGACGCTATAACGCATAGAAAATTCCATATTGTCAAAGAACTAGATCATGACATGATATTGGGACGTTTATGGGTGCTCGACAACAAAGCAAAATTGGATGTGCACCCTCTGCCAACATCCACGCCCGAAGGAATTTCCAACAAATCATCCCACTTTGGTTATCGCATCAACGAACCATCAAGAAACCCCGGACATCCGGAGAGGACCCGTTGGCGCTAGCTCATGGTTTCAAATGCAAGTAAGTCCGACCGAGCAACCTTTACGCAACTGATCTTTCCTTCCCCATTCCGTCATGGGGACTCCTGTGAGGACATCGCACGAATTTGTCAAGAAATGTGAATGGGAGACTGGACCATTTGAACACTTTGCAAGAATCTTGGAAACTTCTATTGAAACCAACGAAGCCAAGACACAAACGGTGCATGACGCGACGCCCGAACCCGTTTTCAATCTGAGATGTAGTGGTTAAGGAAAGCTCGTTTCAAGTTGGGAGGATGACAAGAAAAATGGCTATTCAAACCGATTCGCCCAATGAAGGAGAAAGGCAGCTGTATCTGGTTGCGAATACCCTTTTTGGAGGATATTGCAAGCTCATCAATGCGACACACACGAAGGCGTGATAATTCACTCGCGATGGCTCAAGACTCCAATCCCTAAAAAAGGCATGCTTCCCATTTACTCCCCTTTTAGTATTTCCTTTAACAATTCCTCTTAGTAGTTGTACTTCCCAAGATGAATACAAGTTTGTATTTTCCCGGGGATTTTCCTTTCTAAAAGATCAAAAAAAAAAAAAAAAGAGGGGGGCATAAATACATCTCTTTCCAAGCAAATTCTCCGGATGTCGAGAAATACATCGGATAAACCCGAGAAAACCAGCATGCGAGCCATCATACCACAACCTCTTTAAAAAAAAGAAAAAAATATATATGAAGCAAAATGTTTTTGATGAAGAGGAAAAGATGAGTTTAAAAAAAAAAAAAACATCGGGGGAACTAAGCGGTATGAAAAGAAATAATAACAGGAGGAACTAGCCCTCAAAGGATGGAGCACAAGTCCCCTGGCAAAGCTATCTTCAAGCACTTCCCCAGCAATCCTTCGGGCAACAAAGGTTCCATTCAACGGTTTTAGCGGCAATAACCTCAACATCCCATCCGGCGGCCAAAGCGCGAAGCAAAGTGTCCTCCCGACGACCATTCCAAAGATCGCCACCATGACCCCTCCCGGTATCACCAAAAACACCTTTGGCATCAACTTCAAAGGCTATTTCGCTTCCATCATATGATCCTTCGAATGTTTTCTCATTGACACTTCGAAGAAAGTTTTGATTCATCCGCATCAAAAATCAAGAATCATGGCGCTCCTCCTTGCCCAGACCCAAGAGAGTCCAGAACATGCACTGTTCTTCATGGGGATAGATAGAAGGAGGTCTTTAATAATTTCACCAGCTTCATGGAACAAAGATTCGATCCCAACCAATGCCTCCTCAAGAGAAGAAGATCGATCTCCATGGTCAAGTCCTTTTCGAAAAGTTAAAGGCATGGCCATCCCCGGAAGGTCCCATCATACTGAGTGCAAAAAGTGGGGAAATGGTCAAGTTCCATCCTATCTATACACATATAGAAAGAGGATAACATGAACGAAGAGAAGAAGAAAACATCTAGGTATGATTTTCTTGGCAGAATAACCCTAGTCGGGTGCTCTTGCAAGAGTCGATCTTGCGCCTTCACTTGGAGAATCTCATTTGTTTAGAGGATGATTCGTCTCTAGGCAAAGAAAAAGAAAAAAAAAAAAAAAAAAAAACCAACAAGAAGAACCCTTTCTCAAACGAGGGAGATGGTGCGATTGCGTTGGGTATGAATACGGAACCTTAAAAAGGAAAGGAAGCAATGAGGGGACATAACGCAGGATTTTTGGCATGGATGATTCCCGATTGAAGCGCAGCGTGAAGGAAGGCAAAATAAGGAAACTTTGCTATCCGGCCAAAACACCTACTCCCTCCTTGTTTACACGGTCCCATCAAGTCACGCCCATTGCTAGCACGCTCGACTTCTCAACTTGCGTCAGTCCTTGACTAGCACTTTCGGTTTCCACTGCTCACGCCCTACTTCCCAACGTCGCCCAAGTTGCACCGGCCCCACCAATTGCGCCAACTCCCCAGTACCGCCCAAGTTGCATCAGTCCCAACTCACGCCAACTTCCCGGTGGTTTGCCCAAGTCACGCCCGACAAGCCGCCTAACTTCCCTACCTTGCTAGTTCCCTTTGACTAGCATGCTCAGGTTTCCTAATCAAGGCGTCAACTTCTCAATGCCTTGACTTCACGGCTCTCAATGATGCGACTTCCCGGGGCCGCGCCGGCCCTCCGATTTGTGCAAAGCGCCGAGAGGCAAGGATTCCAAATCCTATTTATAAAAGGTCGAGACAAATCTTCTCAATTCTCTTTACGATTTGTCTTTGATGAATGTCACCATCTTATGCTTACCTCGCAACAAAGCTCTTGTTCCGAGCTAGCGGGGACTTAATTTTGATGGTGGTTTTTAAACAAAGGGTAAAATCGTAAAACCCCAAATAACCTAATGTCACAGGTGACACATTTATTAGAACATTTAATGCTTGTAGTCAGTAATTAATAGGGGGTATTTTTTTCAAATTAGGGTTACAAAGAACAAAACCTAATTCACCTCGCGTGCCAATGGCAAATCATGCCATCCACACCTAGCCCGAGCAACAGCATATCTATGCCAATGGCAAATCATGCCGACCATACCAAGCGTGGAAGCATGCCAACCATGCTAGCCGCACCTCCGTGCCAATGGCGAATCATGCCCGACCACACCTAGCCCAGAGCTAGCCGCATCTCTATGCCAATGGCAAATCATGTCGACCATACCAAACGCGCAAAGAAGCATGCCAGCCATGCTAGCCGCACCTCCGTGTAATGACAAATCATGCCGGCCACACCTAGCCCGGAAGCTAGCCGCATCACCAAACGCGCCGAAGCATGCCCAAACCATGCGGCCCGCACCACCGTGCCAATGGCAAAATCATGCCAGCCACACTTAACCCGAGCTAGCCGCGCCATGCCAAACACACTCTACCTTGGCCCTAGCTACACTGGTCACGCCACGCCAAGCCAAACACCCTTACCTTAGCCCTAGCCGTGCCGAGCCAAACACCCTTACCTTGGCCCTAGCCGCACCATGCCAAACACACTCTGCCTTGGCCCTAACTACACTGGTCACGCCACGCCAAGCCAAACACCCTTACCTTGGCCCTAGCCTCGCCATGCCAAAGTAGCGCCCGCACCTAGGCTTGCAAACCATGCAACCTAGGCCAAATTGGCCACGCATGCCATTGGCACATGCCAACACGCTCGTTGGTAGCTTTTTCTACCAAGGCGCGACCCAAATTGGCCACGCATGCCATTGGCACATGCCAACACGCTCTATTTGGTAGCTTTTTTCTACCATGCGCGCGACCCAAATTGGCCACGCATGCCATTGGCACATGCCAACACGCTCGCTAGTAGCTTTTTCTACCAAAAGCGCGACCCAAATTGGCCACGCATGCCATTGGCACATGCCAACACGCTCGCTGGTAGCTTTTTCTACCAAGGCGCGATCCAAATTGGCCACGCATGCCATTGGCACATACCAACACGCTCGCTGGTAGCTTTTCTCACCAGGGCATGGCCCTAATGGCCGATCATGCCATTGGCACATGCCAATGTGCGTCACTGGTAGCCTTTCTTACCAAACCGTGGCCCTAATGGCCGAGCATGCCATTGGCACATGCCAACACGCTCGCTGGTAGCTTTTCTCACCGGGCGTGGCCCTAATGGCCAAGCATGCCGTTGGCACATGCCAACATGCGCGTCTTTGACTTTTCTTACAGGCCGTGACCCTAATGGCCACGCATGCCATTGGCACATGCCAACACGCTCATTGGTAGCTTTCATTAACTAGTCGTGGCCATAATACACGCCGGTAGCCTAACTTGCAAGCCGTGCAACCTAGGCCACCTTGGCCGACGCGCCATTGGCACATGCCAAAACCCACGGCAGTAGCCACTTACACCCAACGTGCAACCTACTACCAAGGCATTCGCACATGCCATTGGCACATGCCACACGCGCCACTAACAGCTCTATGCATTGCCACTTACACTCAACGTACAACCTACCACCAAGGCATTCACATGCCATTGGCACATGCCATTGGCACATGCCATTGGCACATGCCACTAGCGAGCTCTGGCATTGCCAATTGCGCTCGAGGTGCAACTCGCAATAAAGGCATTCCGCACATGCCATTGGCACATGCCACATGCGCCCTAGCAGCACCACTTGCACTCAAGATGCAACCAACACTCGAGACATCAACACAAAGCTGGGGGATGCTTTCGGGGGTTTTGGTTTGGCGGTCTGACTTGCGGCGTACACTACGCTCACATTAAGAAAGCGTGAAAAGGAATAAAGCGGTCAAATAAATGAGGAAATAATGGTGAAAATGTTTTCACCCATTAACACCATGCGGTTACCACCTCCTCCCATTATTTCACCCTTTACTCTCTTCCTTCATGAGGCCGAGGTACGTTTCAATCTCGACTTGTATAAATAGGTCTTACCTATTTCCACAGGACGACAAGTCTCGGTCGGGAGTAAAATACTACACTCTCGAGGAAAAGGCAACTTTGCAAGCTCTCCAAAAAGCTTTCATCTCTTGCAAGCTTAGGAAGCTTCCACTTTCCGATACAAGTCGAGACACTACTCTCCCAAAATTATCTGGTCTCAACACCTTTCTTTGCTTCCCTCCCCAAATCAACACTTCTCCTCCACTTTGTGGCCGAAGCAAGTGGAGCGGCCATTTCTTGGTTTAAGCCGGACTTGTACAGATTGATCTCTCGAATCTATAAAGTGCTCACGTGCGGCACATTTGTTTAGGGTTTGAACCGAGTTTCTCACTCACCTCCGAATTTCTGGGAAATCGGCAGAAACGATTTTTACCCATAAACACCTGCGTATTTCTAATGGGGATGTCTTAGATGTAGCTTGTGGTGGTTAATTTCCTATTTCTGTAATGGCCCATGAACTTCAAGGAGTGGAGTTGGGTCTGAAGATGGCAGTGAAGCGAGGGGTCCTTAACATCCATGTTGATATTGATTCAATGGTTGTTTTTAACCATCTCACGAATTACCCTGAGGCTGAACCTCCCTGGAATATGTTGCAGACTTGGAGAAGGGTGAAAAGACTTAGAGCGGAGTTTAGATCCTGGACAGTTTCACACTGCTATCGTGAGACCAACAAGGCAGCAGATTATTTGGCTAGTAAGCATCCTAATTCTGTTTGGGAGACAAATAGAAATGAAGAGTTCTCTCTTGATTTCAAGGAGATTCTTGCGGCTGATAAGAACCATGTTAACTTTATCAGAAGGAAGTAGGCTTGGGTTTGGTTGGCTGCGCTTTTTCCTTTTCTTTCTTTCTTTTTTTGTTTGTTTGTTTGTTTGTGTTCTGGGTTCTCTTAACCCAGCTGATCGTGTCAAAAAAAATAATAAAAAAAGAAACATAGTCACGACCAAATTAATTTGGAGACTATAAACAAATTTGGTCTCAAAGTGAAGCGCAGTGGAGAATAGGTATGTTTGGTATGGCTTTCTAGGGTTTAAGACCAACACTACTCACCAACCCAGAACAAACCCAAATATAATGGGGCCTAGGTATAGCGAGCGTGTAAGTTTAGGCGCGAGTATAATGAGCGTCTAGGATTTGGCGTATATTAAACCGTTTTGAATGTTGAGCATAAGTTAAAGTGCGCCTAACCAACTACACTAACTATCAGGTGTAAGTATAATGTGAGCACAATTACCAAGCGCAAGTATGATGTTCTCCCAACACCAAACACAAGTATCAGGTGTAGTCTCCTACCCGCTGCGCTTCACCTACAAAAAAAGCCGGATATTTTTAGGTTTTGATCTGGTTTGTAGTATTTAGTCCCACCCATGATTGTTGTTGCTCTTAGGATTTTTAAAACTCTTATACTAAAAAACCTCTCCGACACTTATTGTAAGGTCAAATTTAAATCTGATTTGGCAAATTGAATTTGGATGACAATATCTATTTTTAGATATTCTGATCCATACTCACGTCTTATTATTATTATGTATTAAGGTTATGTTAGCTATATTATTGATTTTGTATCCTATCACTAATTCATAACTACATTAAAATTAATACTGATATACCACTCGAAATACCTAATGAAAGTTTTTTTTTTTTTTTTTTTTTATCCGTAAATAAGTTTATATCGAAAATGAATTGTGACTCCCAAAATCTCTGCTCCCATTGCTCCCAATATTAGGTGGCGTGTTCACGTAGGATACTATTTCAAATGGTATATTTCATCTAATAAAACCGTAAGTTAGTTAAATTTCTATTATTTCGCTTAGCCGTAACTTAACAGTTAAGATACAAGAAACCAGTTCCGAAACAAAAAATGATATCAAATCCTTACGAATAGTAGAAGCTTTTTGTTCATATATAGAATTAGCGAAGTTACTGCTTTTATGCTCCGTACCAAGCAGCATTCTTTTTTTCTAAGAGTTCTCTATGACACATTTCATAAAAAAAACTGAAATGCTAAGCATGCTTCCTCTAAAGGATTAAGCACCATTAATACCCAAGGTGGTTCTCGAAGTATCCATCTACCTGTTTATGTTGTGGCCTTTGTTTCAGATCAAAGGAGTGGATCCAACATGCAAAAACACCAAAAATTTATAAAGAGGGATAAATTATGTACAAAACTATTCTTTACAAGCATCGAAGACTACAAGGTACAGTGAAGCTAAATCAAACAACTAAATAACGATAAAGTAAAAATTAACAGAATGAGAATTATTGATGAGGTTAAGGGAAGGCATTGCAAATCACTTTGAGGTAGCATTTAAGGAAGAATCTAATCATAGACCGAGAATTAAAAATATGTGCTTAAAGAGTATTGATGAGAATGCTAGAGTTTGGTTAGAGAGGCCTTTTAGTGAAGAAAGGGTGAAAGCGATTCATGATTTGGGAGTGGATAGAGCTCTCGGGTCGGACGGCTTCCTATGAAATTCTATATTATTGGGTGGGAATTCATTAGAAGACTTGATGAAGGTGTTTCAAGATTTCCATGATAACAACATTCTCGATACTTCTTTGAAGAACAACTTTATAGCGTTGATTCCTAAGAAGATTGGCGTGGAAGAGGTAAAGGATTTTCGGCCTATTAGCCTCATAGGAAGCGTTTACAAAATCATTTCCAAAGTATTAGCGGAGCGACTAAAGGTATATCTTCCTATTTTAATCTCTCCTACTCAATCTAGCTTTATTAAAAGGGCGTCAAATTTTAGATGGAGTTTTGATAGCAAATGAAATGTGGATTCTAGACTCCGTCAAAATTGCCGGGGTTAGTGTGCAAATTAGATTTTGAGAAGGCTTTTGATAATGTGAATTGGAATTTCTTAAATGAAGTCTTATTTAAAATGGGATTTGGAGGCGTTTGGCGTGCTTGGATACGGAATTGCTTATCTTATTCAAAATTTTCGGTTCTTGTTAATGGTAACAATCATGGGTTTTTTTGGTAGTGAGAAGGGTATTCGTCAAGGTGATCCTCTTTCTCCTTTTCTTTTCACCATTGTTGGAGAGGTGTTGAGTCATATGTTGAGTAAGGCACAAGAAGTTGGTAAAATTTAGGGTTTCTCGGTGAAGAACGAGGGAACTAAAGTTAATCATCTCAATTTGCCGATGATACCATTGTTTTTCTTGATGCTAAGCGTGAACAAGTAGATTCTCTTCGGTATTTACTTCTATGTTTTGAGTTAACCTCGGGCTTAAAAATCAACTTTGCTAAAAGTTGTTTGTTTGGAGTATCTCGTTGAAGACATTGATGAATTTGCTAATATGTTGGGGTGCAAGAGGTCAAATTTTTCCAAGCATTTATCTCGGTCTTCCTTTGGGTGATAAGTTAGTGGCACTCAAAAGTGGGAGAAGATTTTTGAATTATGTTACTCAAGACTTTCCTCTTGGAACGGAAGAACGATATCAAGAGGAGGTAAGTTGACTCTCATCAAAAGTATTTTGGCTAGTTTGCCCATTTATTATTTATCAATCTTTCTTGCACCATGCTCTACAAATAAGATTGATAAGATAGTTAGAAACTTTCTTTGGGATGATGATTCGAATAAAAAAAGAATTCATAATGTTGGCGGTCTATAATCGTAAAATCTAGAGAAGGTGGTGGACTTGGAATCCGGAAGTCTAAATACATGAACTCGGCACTTCTCAAAAAGTGGTGGTGGAGATTTGGAACGGAAAAGAATGCTTTTTGGAGAAAGATAATTGTGGAAAAATTTGGAGAATCATCAATAGGTTGGGAAACTTTGCAACTAGAAAGGGCCAAAGGGTTGTAGTTTATGGTACAATATTTATAACGAGCTCGAGGATTTTAACAAACATGTGAAATTTAAGATTGGTGCGGGAAATGAAATTAGATTTTGGGAAGATTTTGGATTGGAGATGTTGCTTTATGCAATAGATTTCCATTGGCTTTGAAGCTTCAAGAACCAAAGGGAAAGTGGTGGCTAGGTTATATGAGATTTGAGTAACGGTATCAAATGGAAGTTCATGTCTCAGAAGTAGATATTCTCAAACCATAATGAGTGAGATTGCTTCCATAAACTCTTTACTAGAAGTGGTGAATATTCAAGAAGGGGTCGTGGATTCTAGATTGTGGATGGTGGATAGAAACAATACGGTTGATGGTTACACGGTTAAACGGGTTTGATTCTCTTTGTGATCAAGGCGATATTAGCTTCCCAAGTGAGATTATTTGGAGTAGACATTACCCGTACAAAGTAAATTTTTCTTTGGCTTTTATACCATGAAAGGTTGATGACGACGGACAAGCTTATTAGAAGAGGCATGGATGTGGATAGGGTGTGCGGTTTTGTGAAGAAGATGATGAAACAAGTACCCACTTGTTACATGATTGTTGCGAACAAAGAGAATTTGGGATTATTTTTCCGAAGGATGCAACTTCAATTGGAGTTATGATAGTAATATTTCCGCAACTATAAAAAATTGGAGACATGATTGGGGTGATGAAAGACTTAATGGCATATGGAACAACTTACCGGTCGCAATATGGTGGTGCATTTGAAAGAAAGGAATTCTAGAATCTTCAATCACAAAAAGAGAAACTTGGAAAGTCTAATTCGAGATATTAAGATTCAAGCTTATTTTTGGGTGGAGTCACACACTAAAATGTTTGGGTTGACGGCTAACATGGTGGTAGCTTTATGGGACTCGTATTTCTATCGGCCCGTTGAGTTGGATATGAGACATTTGGTGTTTATTGTCTTGTTTTTCTCTCTTGGCGTTTTGTTCTTTGTTCTTTTCTTTGGGTGATCGACTCCAAACTCGGTTTCCTTTTTGTTTGATTTGTATTTGTTGGGTTGGTACCCCTAAGTACCTCTATTTCAATGAATCCTTTCCTATTGACCGAAAAAAAAAAAAACAGAATGAGAATTATTTCGTATCTCTCTAATATTGTTCTTGTCTGATTATAAGTACTATTTTTTCCCTACAAGATTATAAGTACTGTTAGTCTGCCGTACCCATCCTCGTTGTCAGTAATATAGCTGAGTTTTTTTTACCAACGTCCATCTACAATGGTATCCACTGTGATTTGTGAAAGAAAACGAAGAGGGGAAGAAAAAATCTCGATCAGAATATTCGGAAGTATATTTTCTTAGATATGAGAGAATCCACGTCTTGTATCTTAGTCGTTAAGTTCAATCGACCGCAAAACCAATTAATGGAAATTTAACTAACCTGAGATTTTGTTGGGTGAAATTTATCGATTGAAATAGTATCCTACATGTACAAGCCACCTAATATCGGGAACAGTGGGAGCAGAGATTTTGGGAGTCACAAGTCATTTTCGATTAAGAAATTAGTACAAAGTACAAACCCTTAATACAAATAGAAATGATCCTTATAACAATGGAATGAACCCACATACATATTAAGCCCACATACATATATAGGATACAAGCCTTATAACAATGGAATGAACCCTAGCCCAAAAGAGCCCCAAGTGGAAACAACTAATCTCATTCTCAAGAACCCTAAACCAACCCCAGCAGTGTCCTGATGCCGCCGTCAATTCTTCCGGATCTCTTCAACCAAATCCCCTAATGCCCACTGCTATCTTTTACAATCAAAATTTTTCACGAGAACCGTCGCAACTTCAATCATCATAAAACAAGTACCTTTGCAGATGAATCAGTGATTCCGATCAATGTTTGATTGCAAAAGAAAAAAAGAAAAAAAATAGGATTGAGAAGTGACATTATAAACAGCATCAATCAACTGAAAAAGAACTCCCATCTCCACCACCTCAACCAAAATAGAAGCTCCCAGCATCAATCAACAGAAAGAAAACTTTATTTGTACTCTATATAATATAGAAGCTGTTTTTTTTTTGAGGTCTCCATAGGATACATACCCAAATAATGTTGGAAATGCTTACAAAGGTTTAAATCAGATATATCACTTTTTTTAGGTCTCCATAGTATACGATACGATGAAAATTGATGATGCAAATTGGTAATTGTCCGTACCTTTCAGTCATATTCCTTAAATGATGATGAAAAATCGACAGTCTAACTGTATATTTTGTTATATATATACCCCCCTCCAACGAAGCTACACTTTTTTTAATAATGTCGTTGCAGAGCTCGCATATATATATACCATGAAGGTAATCGAGAATTGTGATGTTTATAGCTCTGGGGTTCTAATATTAGAAGTGCTAATGGGGAGGCATCCATCTGAAGTCATCACACTACTCTCAGACTTACTTCATCCATCGTCATTTTCAAGTAGTATGAGACAGATCAAAAGTTGAGAGACGTCTTGGACCAACGCATCGGAATACCAACGAATGGTATTCAGAAGGAAATAATGTACATTACCAAGGTTGGAATTTCATGCTTACGTGGAGATCTACTCGGCCAACTGTGCAAGCAGTATTGGTCAAGCTATCATTGTCAGCCAAGAGTAGGCCATCTTTGGCGAAGCCTTTTGAAACTATCACATTAGGAGCCCTACTGATATTGTCTGATGAGTTTGTTTAACCAAACGGTCCAAACCAGCTTTTTATTTGCATTTTATTTGTCAGTTATTAATATTTAAAACCAGGTTTGTTAACTTTACAGTAAACCCCAGTAACAAAGTTGAATACTTGTAAAAATTGGTAATATAAATGCCTTTAAATGCTGATTGAAAATGCTTCCAACTGGCTAGGGATGCCGGAAATCTTCATAATGCTGATTGCTGTGCGTTGATAGTTATGGGGCACCAATATAATTTATGCCCAACAATATCATTCAATATATTTACTGAACTGGGTTAGTTGGGAACTTAGGGTTCCTAGTATATCCACGTTGAGTTGTTCGATTCTCAATAGATTTTGACATCCAACTGCATACCCTTTTGATAAATGACATTTGAACCTCCTTGTACAATTGAGGGACCATCCTATTTCATGTCATTTTCCTAGACTTCTGGTTGAGTTTTCAACATTATGCAAAATGCTATTACATAACCCCCTTTTAGGATTTGGTAAATTATCACTCTGAAAACTAAACCTGTTCTTGATAAGCATAAAATAAGTTGTTACCAATGAAGATTGCTACTGCGACGTTATTAGTGTTCGCAATATTATTTGTTTCATCTATTGCATTTGCTTCACTTACTCATAGAAAACAATTACAGGTAGTAGTAGAAGAAGAAGTTGATGCACTCTTGAAATGAAAATCAACCCTTGTGAACCATACTGGTTCTCTCCTCCCTTCTTGGAAGAAAAATACTACTGGGAGGACTAGGAGCCCATGCAAGTGGTACGGAATTGTTTGTAACAGCAATGGAAGCGTTGCGGAATTGAATATAACATCGTTCAATCGGTAGAGTGTGTGAAAGTTTTCACTACGGCTCTTAATTTGCCGCATGGATAAAAAGAACAAAAACAACAAACCAAATGCCGTTTGAGAAGAAATTGAGAAATAAACGGCATCATATGCCGTTTGAGAAGAAATTAAAATACACGGCTCATCATTGCCGTTTGACAGACTTTCATGTATGTGACGTACAGATCCAATACTCTTTCATAATTTATTGTTAAAAAATTTAAACATCAAGTGGGCGCCAATTTTGAGGAAAATGAGCCCTCTAATAGAAGAAGAAAATGAACCCTCTAATAAGACGGTTTGTGATAAATTAAAAGTAATGGATTTGTTATAATTTTGATTTTGATTTTGTTAATGATTTAGATTAGGTTATATATATATATTAGATTTTGTTAATATATATATATATATATATTATATTATTAGATTAGTTTTAATTTTAATTAGGTTAAAGGTAGGTTAGTCATTTCCACACTTTAGGACACCCCTTATAAGTATAGAGTATACATTCCTATCACAAAGTAATCCCCCTCCATTTTGGGTAGTCCCCAAAAAAATGGTTCAAAAATGGTTCTTTATATGGATGAGATGAAGAGTAGAAGAAGAATCAAGGAAATCTAGAGCCGATACGTTTCCTTCGGCCATTTGATGGAGGAAAATAAATGACAGGCTTTACAGTGACAAATCAAGATCTTGTAACCAAGTCATCATTGTAAAATTTACTCTTATAGTGGGCTTTGAACACTGGCATTTTCCGTGATTTTCCCTCCAACTCTCATTTGCACTGGGACGGTGCAACTTCTCAGCTCACTATTGTCACTATTCTGGCGACGCCTTTTAGTAAAATTTTACCTTTAATTCTAGGTTTTTATTTTCCTTAGAAAGGAAAATTGAAATTTAATTATTTTTTTAATTATATCAGAATTCATCTTGTTACTTTATTTTTCGGCAGTGCTATTTGGCTCCCTAATCTCCACCTCCCTATTTCCTCTTTACAATCTAAACCCCACATTAAGGGAATGGTGAACCCCACCTAAACCTGAATACGGATCTCGATATGGATGTGCGGCTTAGATTATAGGGAGATGAATAGGGAGGTGGAAATTAGGGAGCCAAATAGCATTTCCGTTTATTTTTATTGAAAATGTATTAAATCTTAGATAACAACAAATACGTAAAGGGCTAAACATATTGTTTGTACCATAAGTAAAAATGCCACATAATGCGCCCAATTGGTACTTGGATCATCTTTTGGCCCTCATCCAAGCCAGCTAACCGATCCAACCTAAGCAACCCACCCGAGCTGCCGAGTGTTACATAAATTCAATGGCCAGGTCAATGGTCAAAGTCAACGCTCGGCCAATGGTCAAAGTCAACGCTTGGTCAACTATCGAAGTCGGTTCGCAAGTCGCACCTCTAGCCAATTTTCCACTCATGTTGCCGGTGCTGCTTGACTAATTCGACAAAGTACTGCAATCGCCTTGCCCGGCAGATGCTCTACCGTGCGGCCAATCGATCTGCGCGGCACAACATTCATCCATCTTGTCAGCCATTATGCACTGTCAACCATTAAACTAGATCTTCGGCTTGCGAGAATTTATCATGGAAGCATGAATGAGTGATAGACACATTTTGTGTACTAAGTTGTCCTCAATTTTACGTATTATTGGTACCAGAATTTGTGCTTATTTTGGTGTTTTAATGTGTTTGTAGGTATTTTGGGAAATAAACATTTTGGAAAAATCGACTCAGAAAAATTATGCGAGCACTCTCGGAGGACATGTGCTATGCGGACTCTCATTTTGGTTAAGGAGCATCTCAAATACTAAGGGGCACCTCGAGTTGGGCATCCGCTATTTGCACCCGTGAACGGGATAGGGGACACCATCTTCTTCATTCAAATTTTGGGTTTTAGCGGAAAAGGAGTTTCCACTCTGGAAGATTTGTCGATCGATTTTGGATGGGTTAGAGGTAGACTCAATCGCTGAAACTTCATGGGTAGACGCGATATGACTATAGAATGTTGGTATGGGTGTTTGTTTGGAAAAATTTGGCTGAATAACGTGTTTCAATCCAAACAGTGGACACAAGCTTTCACGGGTTCAAGGGAATTTGACACGAGTTTGAGGCGTGTAGTGCATCGGTTTGGAGTGTTTTGCACTACAGGAGATGCGTGAAGAAGATAAATAAGGAATGTTTGACAACTGAGAACGCGTGGAAGATCAAAAAAAAAAGGAAATTATTCCCGTGAAAGGAAGAAGAGAATAAACGGAGTTAATGAAGATATTTTGGAGTTATTACGCGTGATTTCTTTGTCCTGTTAGGTATAAAATAGGAGTAGAGGATGCGTACAAGAGAGGGGAGAGTTGGGGCGAGAACAGAGCGAGAATCGAGGTTGCGAGAAAACTCTTCATTGCCTTGCATAAGGAACAACACGAAGAACATAAGACCCACATGCAACATTCGTTTCTGCTATAGTGATAACGACTCACAGCTAAGTGTCGTAGTTCGGAGAGCAGTCTTAAAAGCAACGATAACAGTGACGAGAAAGCTTTTATCGTTCTGCTAGTAGCTCGGTTTAGTAACAAAATAATTACTACAAACCCGAGTTTTCATTATATTTATCTCTTTTTCACCATTGTAAACACATTTTTGAGCAATGAAAAAATCCTTTGAGTGTGTTCTCACCATGCGGAGCTAGAAACCCATCACCGGGACGATGGAAGCTGTTTTGCACCCATGTGGTAATTCTATTTAATTCCTTTATGACTATTTGCACTATTATAATTGATTTATGATTTTTCTTGATTATTTGTGAATTCGTTAGATGTCGCATGCTTAGTCTTAGGTACTTTAGATGCGTCATGCTTGTGAATTACATATAATTCTTTATAAAATCTACCTTGGCAAAAGAATTAAAGTCGATGTTTGTTATTTTATGAGCTTTAATTGTCAGGAATTAATAGATGAACCGCATGAATGTGAGAATTGGTGGAATCCCTGAGTCCGATGAACTCTCTTCATCTTGCAACATAAATTGTATATTTTCTCTATTTTTATTATTTTTATTTATTAAATCCTAAAATCAATTTCAACAATGTCTGAGTGAACGACAACTCTATTTACCACTATCATAAAATTCGATCAATTTTTAGGCGCACTGACGCGGACTTGTGTCTGATTTGTTTTAGGTTTTATTTTTATTTTTATTATTTTTGTTCTTTTGTATGCGTTTTGGTATTTTGTTGACGCATAAGAAAAAGAGAAGAAGTGTTGAAAAGTAAAAGCGAAGCCAAAGAAAGAAAAAAATCCAAAGGGTAAAGAATAATATTTTATTATATAGTTAATTTATTTTTATTAGATATTTTTTTATTTAATTTATTTTTTAGAAGCGTAATTAGGGCTATATTTTTGGACATTCTTTTTGGACTTTTGGACATTATTATTTTTAAAACCCTAAGGAAGGGTTAGTTTAAATATAAATTGCACGAGGAAGGACGATAGTTATGATATCGTCTCCACCTCGGAGTTCAGTACTGCCCGACATAGGAGTCGGTGGCTCGAGTCGACTTCAACGGTTCATCCCCGTCTGGAACGGAGGTAAGAATTCTAAACACCTGCGAATCCCTTGTCAGTGGGTTTCTTGGATGATTTTGTATGCATATATGTTGAGGTCTTGAATCACAGTTCGCTTTAATTTCTAGTAAAGGGAAAGGACTGGCCATACAAGATAAGGGTTTGGATTTCATCACAGTTCTCTTCTTGCCAGCCTTAGGAAGAACGATACCAAGCGCGAACCCTAAGCTAAAAAAGTCTGACTAGAGCGAGGCAGAGTAGGGTAACGAGCTTAATAGGAAAGTCATTCGAAAAATATTGGCTACTCTTTAGGCATGCCCGAAGTTCATGATGGTTCTGCGTAAGTTGAATGCGTGAGCTACTGTCGCCTTGTAATGCGGTGAGGCTTTGGGTATCAAAGCTCCACGCAGCTTCCCTCGCCTTTATTCAACTTACTTAAACTCGGATTGATTCTAGAGAGAGCTGCTAAATTGTAACGAATTCCCCTTCGAAGGATTAGAAGGTTTGGTCTAGAAACAATCTAAGTGGATCCATCATGCTTTTTGTTTGCTAGAAATCAGTAGGTTTGTTGTGGTCAAGTCGACCTTGTTTGTGCTTGTGTGAGAATTCCCTTGCAGTTAGGATGTCAAGCTGGTATTATATTAGCTATCACAACGAATATGAATATCCAGGCGAGACAATATGGACATCACTTTTTTCATGACCGAGTGTGAATAGTGGTTGGGAACGCCAACCTTTTTGAAGATTATGGCTCATACCATGGTGAGCCCAATTACTATTCACATGAATACCTAGGTCATCACGAGCAAAATTCCTATAATTCCTCTTCTCTAGATGAAGCACGTAAGATACTTGAGTTAACGTGTAAGTTAGCCGAGTCAACACGTGAGTTTCTTGAGACAACACGTAGGTTAGAGTTAGAGACGGAAGAAAGGAATTGCTCGAATTACTCTTGATTGCCAATACATTCTTTCCAATATCACCAGTGAAAATGAGGACAATTTTTATAATCGGGATGACGAGGTTAGAATTGGTAACACTACTTGTTTAGATGAGAGTTCAACCATTTTCATGTTATTATAATGATTATTATGATGAGGATAGGGAAAATCATCATTGACGACACTAGATAAGAGTTGTAGTACCCCTACGACAACTCCATTTCATGCATTGTGGAGCGGGGGTATTGTAGAAAGTCCAAGCTTTTCTACAATGGTTGACAAGGGTTGTAAAGGGTGATGTGATTCATGGTTCGACAATATTTTGCCAAAGTTGTGATTCTCTTTCGAATTTTTTTGAAAGCCTAACACAACTCTTGCTTGTGTTGTAGGACTATCTTGAACAACAAAGTTTGTGTATCGTGGAAATGTATGTAACAACCCTTATTAGTATTATGAATAAGATTTGCACCACACTCGTATGAGCCGGGTGGAACTGTCTTGGACAACACATAGTTATGTTGTAAAGATATTGTTTCACAATATCATTCGATTTGTGTAGTTGAAATATGAAAGACAACATTTATTAGTATTGTGAATACTACGGTCACTACACTTGCTAGAGTTGTAGAAATTTACATCCCCGACCTTTGTCTTGTGTAGTCATAATCTCTAACACAACATCCTTAAAGGTTGTAATATTTGAAGTAAATACATCTATTGTTTTCAGTAGATGAATGTGTAACTACAACTTTTGTTTGGATTGTGTGCATAAAACTATTTTGAAAAAAAAAAATTAGGGGCTGAAAAAGTAATTCACATTAACCGCTAGTGTAACACATTTACATTCATTCTAACAAGAAAATATCATGCAGTTCACAAAGAAAGTTCAGATCCCAATTCTTTACCCACCAAAGAATACATGCCTACAATCCCACACTACAGTTATTCCTGTAACATTATATTCTAGAACCAGATAAAGAGCAAAGTTTTCATTATTTGGTCTGCGACTCTTAGTATTCTTGATTGTTTGACCATCTCGGAACGTTCCTCAAGCATCCGCTCTTTCCAATAATACCCACGCCTGTAATGTTGAAGTGTTTTAGTAAAGATTAAAGCTTATCAAACAAAGGATAGACCAGTATTCCTAGTTTCATGTTCTTACCTGTTTTTTTCAAGAGAAACTAGAAAGGATACTGGTCTATCCTAGTTTCATGTTCTTACCTGTCATTAAAGGATGATCTAACTCAAGATCACAAGAGAATTGATTGACAAACTCGACTGAAACTCCATAGATCCATTGGAATTTATATAGAAGGCACCCAACTCTTGGAGAGGAGTGTACCTGCAAAATCCAGTAGAACCTCAATAAACCAGGATGTACAGGAGCATTTTAAATATCTTCACATTAAAAAAAAAAGATGGTTTACCTTGTCATATTTCTTAAGACTTTCCATATTGCAATTGCATTCATAGTAACATATTCAAACAACATTCGACCTTGTTGAATCATTATTTGTTGATCATTAGTGAAACAATGACGAATACGCAACACAATCAACTTGCCAATGTTAAACGCACGCATTCAAAAAATGGCGGTGATTTACTTGTTCTTTGCTAAACCAAACCTTACCGCCGCTTGCACTTTGGAGGTCCCTCCTTGTTGTCCTTCAAGCGGCTGGAACTCTACTTTTCTCGCAACTCGGAAAGTAGATAAACTCGCCTACAAAGATCTAACATACAAACCACAACAGTGAATAAAATTGAATTGACATGAACTCACTAAAAAGAAAATGAGCAAATAGAGAGAGATTTTTTACCTTTCCGGATGTTGGCTGTGGGGATTTAAGTCAAGCGAGCAAACAAAGAGAACATATTAGAACAGATTTGAGAAGAGAAGAAATTGAGTAGCATAACGAGAAGAGTTCAGATTAAGGGGTTCAGTGATATTACCTTCTTCATGTTCTTTCCTTCATCTTCATCATCGTCTTCCTCGTTGTCATCTCCATCCTCATCTTTCTCGCCGTCATCTTCCTCGTCACCATCCATATCCATATCAAATTCTTCACTCGGGACAACTTCTCCAGTGAACCACGACACAACATGTGGGATGATCTTATCACGGATAGTGGAGCTTAAAAAATAGAAGCACAAATTTCAAACATATTCAGCAACCATAACAATTTGGATAAGACTCCAACAAAATCTTTAACTGTAAAGTAACATGAATCATCAATTTCCATCGGCAAATAATACAAAGCTATCACCATAAGGTTCGTATTATTAAACCAACCAATCCGCCCAATTTAGCATTAGCTTGGCATCTATAATCTTGCCCTTTATTAAAATGCTCACTAATTAAGGAAAGTGGTCAAGTAATGACTTAAAAGAAAATGAACAAGAAGCATCATCAGGACTTGTCCACATATTAACAAGCTACTACCAATTGGGCACCCTTTTACTTTATTTAATTAATTAACCACAATTAAGTATTAAACAAAAGCAACTCCACAAATATTTGTACAGGCGAAGGGACTCGCTCATATATACAAACAAAAATGACTAGGTGTATAAGATGTGCAAAGCAATTGACACATCACCAAGTTCACATAGTGATTGAAATGTATATTTTCACACTCATGCTAAGCAAAGAGTTCTACACATGAATTTTCTTTCAAAATTAGCAACAATGACACCCACAAACGAAGAAAAAAATCCAAACTTACTTACAATTCCGAGGGGATGAGAAGATAAACCAACATTAGTATCAACATCGGGTTTTTTCTTAGCGGGCGGTGTATTACTCCCAAAGCTTCATGACTGCCTTTGGACCATACTTCTCTGTCACAAATAGCCCCAAATCCGAATCAAATCATCACAAACACCACAAAACTAGTCAAAAATCGGTAGATTCGAGGTTTAAAACAAACCATTTCAGAAATGTATTGAGTGTGTGCTTGAAACAGTGAGACAACAATTACTGAGAAATATGAAAGCTACAAAAACATTAGGATGTTTTTCAAGCTGCATACATGTTTATAATATTTGAGATTACTTGGTGGAGGATTACTTGGTTCTATGACAATATCCGTGATTGCAAAAGCTTATACTTACCTAATTATTCAAAAGCTACATTGTTCGAAATCTCGATTCCAAGACCCGAATCACCCAAACCAATAACAATTTCGCTTAACTTCAAAAACCTTGAAACACATCCACCAAATCAGCTGCAAGGACATACATTTTTACTGAGTTTTCCAGCTGAAAACTTCACTTCAAAAACCTCTTGTCTTCTCTCAAACAGAACCCCACAGACCCATGGTACCATTTACTGCCAGAATTCATCCAAATCACCCACAGACTTTCACTATTTCTGTTGTCAAACTCAGACTCCAGTCTAGCTAAAACATCAACCATTCAAGCACAAACTCATCGTCCCCAATTGAGCTCGGATTAACTCAATTCATCAAACCGATTACTAGTAGAACCGGTAGAGATACCGAGGATGTAAAGGGTAAACCCATATTTAGAACGTCTTCCAATGCCTACATTCGCAACAAAATATTTGGTTAACTTAGTGAAAATTGAGAAAAATATTGCAAAGTTAAGTAAGCTTTTACTGTGGAAGTGGTAATGCGGCAACAAGTTCAATGCATTCCTTAGCTAAGTACCACCACCAAGACCTCCTCCTCTCGCCTCCCCGCCTCCACCACCACCACCACCACCACGGCCTCTAATTCGATTCAACATCATCATCACCTTCTTAAATTTATTTCTTAACAACTTCACAACATCAATAAAATTTTCAAATCAAACATACCCATCTCTAATCCTTCCCCTAAAACCTTAATTTCAATTTCATTCACTTGATTCAATTACATCCAAGAACCCTAATATCTATTTGGGAAAGAACAGAAACCCTAGCTTTTTTAATCTTCATTAAAACTCACAAATCAATCAGTAATTCTTCCTCATCATACTGTATTCACCAAACCCATCTTTAATTTCTCAATTTCTAACTCAAGGATTCACAAAGAAAACCCTAGTTCTCGATTCATAACAAAGGACTCAATCTTCTTCTTCATAATTAAGAAACAAACTCCTCCTTCTTTTATACATCCTCACGATTTAATTTTCCTCAAGCCATACCTCAATTTCACCTCTCGATTTTCAACCGAAGAAGAGCAGAGAAGAAGAATGAAAAAGAAGAAAGAAGAAGAGAGAATAAGAAGAAGAGAAAATGAGTTTCAAAGAAGCCATTGCAATTAGAAAGAACCGATCTACAACTTCCGTAATTATTTTTACATAGAGAGTGATCGAGAAATAGCTACGTGGTGAGTTAGGTTTTCTTTTGAGAGGGAGGCGGAAGATAAGGTTAGAGACGAAGATAAGAGAGGAAAATGAAGAAATTTTCTTTTGATCTTCTAATATACCTATCTTTGAACGGTCGAGATTGATTTAAAGATGGTCATACGGATTAAGGATACCTTTGGACGGTAGAGACTTGATTTAAGACTGTCATACGGATCAAGTAAAGTGTGTTTTCTTTGTGCTTTCTCTATGTGCTTCCGGGTTAAATTTCGACTAGTCACATAAGTCATGAAATAATTTCGACTAGTCATACAGGTCATGAAGTAGCTTCAGTTCACACTGCAAGACTCCTGTTAGCAGGATACACCATTGAAATCGATAAATATGAAGCTTTTTGTGTTTTCTTTATGCTTTCTCTTTGTGTTTTTGTGCTTCCTCTTTTTGCTTCCGGTTTGAATTTCAACTAATAACATAGGTCATGAAGTAATTTCGACTAGTCATACAGGTCATGAAGCTCCGGGAGGGTTCAGACTTCAAACATAGCAGGATACATCATCGAAATCGATACATATGAAGCTCGGTGTCGATTCCAACTTCAAATGTGGTATAACGACAAACAAACTCAAGAAGCTCGGGAGGGTTCGGACTTCAAACTTAGCAGGATATATCATCGAAATCGATAAATATGAAGCTCAGTGTTGATTCCAACTTCAAATGTGGTATAACAACAAACAAACTATGAACCAAGAAGCTCAGGAGGGTTCGGACTTCAAACTTAGCAGGATATATCATCGAAATCGATAAATATGAAGCTTGGTGTTGATTCCAACTTCAAATGTGGTATAACGACAAATAAACTATGAACCAAGAAGCTCGGGAGGGTGCTGATTTCAAACTTAACATGATACATCATAAAAATCGATAAATATGAAACTCGAGTGTCGATTCGAACTTCAAATGTGGTATAACGACATATAAACTATGAACCAAGAAGCTTCGAGAGGATTCGGACTTCAAACTTAGCAGATACATCATCGAAATCGATAATGTCGATTCGAACTTCAAATGTGGTATAACGACAAATAAACTATGAACCACGAAGCTCTTCGAGGGTTCTCACTTCAAACTTAGCATGATACATCATCGAAATCGATAAATATGAAGCTCGGTGTAGATTCGAAAGAAAGTGGCTCCGAGATCGAAACATGGCCGCTAGTTGACTACTATAAGTCAAAAACTTAGTAAGTTAACGATGAATCCATTCATTTACGGTGTAAGATTCCTTCAAAATATTCTCAAAAACCTTAAACAAACCCTATTCGGCATATTTTATGCATACCCCGGCTTCGAGATCAAAACTCGGCCTCGGAGTGGACTACTATAAATCGGAAACTTGGTAAGAACGATGAATCCATCCATTTACAGATAAGATTCCTTCGGAATATTCTCTAAAACCTTAAACAAGCCCTATTCTGGCATATTGTATGCATACCATGGCTCCGAGGTCGAAACATGGCCGTGAGTGGACCACTATAAGTCAAAACCTTGGAAGAACGATGAATCCATCCATTTACAGGTAAGATTCCTCCCGAATATTCCCCGAAACTTTAAACAAACCCTATTTTGGCATATTTTATGCATAACCTGGCCGGGAGTGGACTACTATAAGTCGGAAACTTGGTAAGAACGATGAATCCATCCTTTGACAAGTAAGATTCCTTCGGAATATTCTCTGAAACCTTAAACAAACCATATTCTGGCATATTATATGCATACCCTGGCTCCGAGATCGAAACCAATTTGTGAGTGGACTACTAAGTCAGAAACTTGGTAAGAACGATGAATCCATCCATTTACAAGTAAGATTCCTTCGGAATATTCTCCAAAACCTTAAACAAACCCTATTCTGGCATATTGTATGCATATCATGGCTCCGTGGTCGAAACCTGGCCGTGAGTGGACCCCTATAAGCTATAAGCCGAAAACTTGGTAAAAACAATGAATCCATCCATTTACATGTAAGATTCCTTCGGAATATTCCCCGAAACTTTAAACAAACCCTATTTTCGCATATTGTATGCATAACGTGACTCCGAGATTAAAACCTGGCCCTGAGTGGACCATTATAAGCCGGAAACTTGGTAAGAACGATGAATCCATCCATTTACAGGTAAGATTCCTTCAGACTATTTCCTGAAACCTTAAACAAGCCCTATTCTGGCATATTGTATGCATACCCTGACTCCGAGGTCGAAATCTGGCCAGGAGTGGACTACTGTAAGTCGGAAACTTGGTAAGAACGATGAATCCATCCATTTACATGTAAGATTCCTTCATATTATTCCTCGAAACTTTAAACAAACCCTATTTTGGCATATTGTATGCATAACCCGACTTCGAGATTGAAACCTCGCCCCCGAGTGGACCATTATAAGGAAACTTTGTAAGAACGATTAATCCATCCATTCACGGGTAAGATTCCTTTAATATTTCCTAAACCTTAAACAAGCCCTATTCGTCATATTGTATGCATACCCTGGCTCCGAGGTCGAAACTTGTCCAGGAGTGGACTACTATAAGTCGAAAACTTGGTAAGAACGATGAATCCATCGATTTACATGTAAGATTCCTTGGAATATTCCCCAAAACTCTAAAAAAACCTATTTTGGCATACTGTATGCATAACCTGACTCCGAGATTGAAACCTGGCCATGAGTGGACCATTATAAGCCAAAAACTTGGTAATAATGATGAATCCATCCATTTTACAGGTAAGACTCCATCAGAATATTCACTACAACCTTAAACAAACCCTCTTTTGGATATTTCTACCCAATCTCTCGAAACGCCTAAATTTCTAGAATTTAGTGGGGGGTGTTATAGAAAATAGGTTTTTAGCAGAAGTGAGAAAATTTTAGCAGAAGTGAGAAAAAATTAGCAGGTCGGAGACCAAAATATTTTTTAGCAATAGTGAGAAAAATTTATTGGAAGTGAGATTTTTTTTGCAGAAGTGAATAAAATTTAGCAGAAATGTTTATACCTCTACGACAACTCTTATAAAGGTTGTGAATAGTGATGACAAAAAATTTAGCAGACGTGAGAAAAATTTAGCAAAAGTGGGAATTTTTGCAGAATTGAATAAAATTTAGCATAAGTGAGAAAAATTTAGCAAAAGTGTTTATACCTCTACGACAACTCTTATAAAGGTTGTGAATAATGATGAAAAAAAAGCACAAAACGACCAATATTGTGAATCCGGAAGGCGGGTTGATGACTTGCACTGACACATAATAAACTTCGATCATTGAACCAGCTCGGAATTTTTTGTCGTAAAATTTGGCGAAATGAAAATATTTAATGAAGTGCATAAAATTTTGCAGAAGTGAATAAAATTTAACCATCCATTACAAATTTTTTACAGAAGTGCATTGTCATTGTAGAATGTATGTGCTTGTTTACAGAGAAGGCTTCGCGCTGTTTGTGGCTCAGTCACCTGAGCATTATTTTTGAACATTATATTTTGTTTGACAACTCTTATAAATGGTTGTCATAAAGTTAGTGTATTAAAGAACCACAAACTTGACAGAACTTGTGATAGTGTAGGTATGATTAGTGGTGTAGACTTCCATGCAGGAGGCTGAGGATCAAATCCCCCAACCTCATTTTCCAACATTCTATATTTTTACTTCAACAACTCTTATAAATGTTGTTATACCTTTTTATTAAAAAAAACACAAAAAACCAAAACTTGTGAACTGTAAGGATGGTTGATGAGATAGACTTCCATGCAGTAGGTTCATGTTCGAATCTCCCCTCTAACACTATTTTTCATCATCATATTTTGGTGTTCTTCAACAACTCTTATGAGAATTGTGATAGGCTTAGTCACTACATTTATGGAACAGAGTTGTTATAGCTAAATGTCGTTACAACTATTTTGCTTAAGGAGTTGTTGTTTGTTTTCTTAGCGCAACCCCTTGTTCCTAAGGGTTGGCAGTGATGATATACGACAACTCTTCCTTTGAAACCAGTTGTAAAACATATGACTTTCTACGATGTTTAGCAAAGTGTTGTATTCTCAGCTCCTCCACGAACACCCTGGTGTTTTTGTTTTTGTTGATTACCTTGTTTTTTATTCCCATCCCGTAAGTGTGGTTAGTGGTTAGAAAATACCTATATGTCCTTTTTGTAATCGGTAGTTTAGTATTGATTTTAGCAACTGATTATGACTGTGTTCTTCCCTCGTTTGCTTTATTTTGAAAATTTTAAATTTGAGGTTACTATCACAATCGGTGGATAATAAACATCACGAAACTACCAATTATGAAAAAAGAGATATTCAGAATTCCATTGGTTTTTGAAAATTTTGAATATGGGGCGATCACCATAATCGGTAGATAATGAACATCATGAAACTAGCTACCGATTGTGAAAATAGAGAAATCCAAAATTGCATTGGTTTTTGAAAAATCTAAATTTGGGGCTACTACCATAATCGGTAGATAATGAACATCAAGAAACTACCGATTGTACAATCAGTAGGCAATAAACATTTAGGAAACTATCGATTGTGAAAATACAGAAAAAAAAATACAGTTTCAAAAAAAAAAATACAGAAATCCAAAATTCCATTGGTTTTTGAAAATTTCGAATTTGGGGCTACTACCACAATCGGTAGATAATGAACATCACGAAACTACCAATTATACAATCGGTAGGTAATAAACATTAAGAAACTACCGATTGTGAAAATAGAGAAACCCAAATTCCATTGGTTTTTGAAAAATTTGAATTTGGGGCTACTACCATAATCGGTAGATAATGAACATCACGCAACTACCGATTGTCGGTAGCTAAATAAACATTAAGAAACTACCTACTCTGAAAATAAAGAAATCCAAAATTCCATTGTTTTTTGAAAATTTTGAATTTGGGGCTACTACCTCAATCGGTAGCTAGATAATGAACATCAAGAAGATTCAAAAATTTATTACCGATTATGTTTGTGTAGACAATTCAAAAATTTAAGGATTTTGGCACAATCCAATTTTGGGGCTACATTGTATTGAAAGCCAATCAAATATCATTTTGTACCGATTATAGATATATTTTGGCTCAATAGTTTACAATCGGTAGACATGGTACTCCATTATCTACCGATTTTGGGTTGTTCTCGATCATGTGAAAATGGAATTTCTTCTATATAACAAATTTCTCCCGATTGTAAACTTAACTACTGATATGGAGGACATATTTGCCATTTAGAAAAATTTGAGATAAGGGGTGGCTTCGTTTTAGGTTTGGATGACCCAATTTTTTTTTATTAGTCGCCCATAATTCTTTCGGGTCTCCCCTAAAAATGCTAGGTTGTTTTTCATCGATTTCCTCTTGCTAAAAGAATGTTTACTTGGCTTTGCAAATTATGTGTGTACCGTGTGTCGGTTTACACAAGATCCAGTCATATCGTTGAAAAGAATCATTCTAAGTCCCTGGAACAATAAAATGTACGTTACCAGGTGTTTATGGGTAAAAATCGTTTCTGCCGATTTTGGTAAGTTCGGTAGGTGAGTGAGAAACTGGTTCAAACCCTAAACAAATGTGCTGCACGTGAGCACTTTATAGATTCGAGAGATCAATCTGTACAAGTCCGGCCTAAACCAAGAAATGGCCGTTCCGGACTTGCTTCGGTCACAAAGTGGAGGAGAAGGGTTGATTTGGGGAGGGAAGCAAAGAAAGGTGTTGAGACTAGAATAGTTCTGGGAGAGTAGTATCTCGACTTGTATCAGAAAGTGAAAGCTTAGGAAGCTTGCAAGAGATGAAAGCTTTTTGGAGAGCTTGCAAAGTTGCCTTTTCTGAGAGTGTAGTATTTTTCTCTCCCGACCGAGACTTATTGTCCTGGGTAGAAATAGGTAAGACCTATTTATACAAGTCGAGATTGAAACGTACCCTGGCCTCATGAAGGAAGAGAGTAAAGGGTGAAATAATGGGAGGAGGTGGTAACCGCATGGCGTTAATGGGTGAAAACGTTTTCACCATTATTTCCTCTTTTATTTGACCGCTTTATTCCTTTTCACGCTTTCTTAATGTGAGCGTAGTGTACGCTGCATGCTGTGACCGCCAAACCAAAACCCTAGAAAGCATCCCCCAGTTTGTGTTGACGTCTCGAGTGTTGGTTGCATCTTGAGTGCAAGTGGTGCTGCTAGGGGCGCATGTGGCATGTGCCAATGGCATGTGCGGAATGCCTTTGTTGCGAGTTGCACCTCGAGCGCAAGTGGCAATGCCAGAGCTGCTAGTGGCGTGTGTGGCATGTGCCAATGGCGTGTGTGGAACGCCTTGGTGGTAGGTTGCACGGTTTGCAAGTTAGGCTACCAGCGTGTGTGTTTGGCATGTGCCAATGGCACGTACGGCCATGTTGACCTAGTTGCAAGTCTTGCAAACCTAGGGCGCTATATTTGGCGCGTGCTAATGGCATAGCGACTTGGAAATATGGCTTGCGGTACGTGTTGGCATGTGCCAATGGCACGTACGGCCATGTTGACCTAGTTGCAAGTCTCGCAAGCCTAGGGCGCTATATTTGGCGCGTGCTAATGGCATATCGACTTGGAAATATGGCTTGCGGTACGTGTTGGCATGTGCCAATGGCACGTACGGCCATGTTAACCTAGTTGCAAGTCTTGCAAGCCTAGGGCGCTATATTTGGCATGTGCCAATGGCATAGCGGCTTGGAAATATGGCTTGAGGTACGTGTTGGCATGTGTCAATGGCACGTACGGCCATGTTGACCTAGTTGCATGTCTTGCAAGCCTAGGGCGCTATATTTGGCATGTGCCAATGGCATAGCGACTTGGAAATATGGCTTTGCGGTACGTGTTGGCATGTGCCAATGGCACGTACGGCCATGTTGACCTAGTTGCAAGTCTTGCAAGCCTAGGGCGCTATATTTGGCGTGTGCCAATGGCATAGCGACTTGGAAATATGGCTTACAGACGTGTTGGCATGTGCCAATGGCACGTACGGCCATGTTGACCTAGTTGCAAGTCTTGCAAGCCTAGGGCGCTATATTTGGCATGTGCCAATGGCATAGCGGCTTGGAAATATGGCTTGCGGTACGTGTTGGCATGTGCCAATGGCACGTACGGCCATGTTGACCTAGTTGCAAGTCTTGCAAGCCTAGGGCGCTATATTTGGCATGTGCCAATGGCATAACGACTTGGAAATATGGCTTGCGGTACGTGTTGGCATGTGCCAATGGCACGTACGGCCATGTTGACCTAGTTGCAAGTCTTGCAAGCCTAGGGCGCTATATTTGGCGTGTGCCAATGGCATAGCGGCTTGGAAATATGGCTTGCGGTACGTGTTGGCATGTGACAATGGCACGTACGGCCATGTTGTCATATTTTCAATTCCTAGGGCGCTATATTTGGCGTGTGCCAATGGCATAGCGGCTTGGAAATATGGCTTGCGGTGACGTGTTGGCATGTGCCAATGGCACGTACGGCCATGTTGACCTAGTTGCAAGTCTTGCAAGCCTAGGGCGCTATATTTGGCGTGTGCCAATGGCATAGCGGCTTGGAAATATGGCTTCCGGTGCGTGTTGGCATGTGCCAATGGCACGCACGGCCATGTTGACCCTAGTTGCAAGTCTTGCAAGCCTTGGGCGCTATATTTGGCGTGTGCCAATGGCATAGCTGGCTTGGAAATATGGCTTGCAGTGCGACGTGTTGGCATGTGCCAATGGCACGTACGTCCATGTTGACCTAGTTGCAAGTCTTGCAAGCCTAGGGCGCTATATTTGGCGTGTGCCAATGGCATAGCGGCTTGGTTTTGGCGTTGTTGCCATGGTGCGCGATGTGTGCGGCTTGGTTTGCAATTGTTTCCATGGTGCGCGAGATGCGGCTTGGTTTGGCATTGTTGCCATGGTGCGTAGTATGCGGCTTGGTTTGGCATTGTTGCCATGGTGCGCAGCATGCAGCTTGATTTGGCATTGTTGCCATGGTGCGCAGTATGCGGCTTGGTTTGGCATTGTTGCCATGGTGCGCAGCATGCGGCTTGATTTGGCATTGTTGCCATGGTGCGCAGTATGCGGCTTGATTTGGCATTGTTTCCATGGTGCGCAGCATGCGGCTTGATTTGGCATTGTTTCCATGGTGCGCAGAATGCGGCTTGGTTTGGCATTGTTGCCATGGTGCGCAGTATGCGGCTTAGTTTTGGCATTGTTGCCATGGTGCGTGAAGATGCGGCTTGGTTTTTGGAATTAGGGTTACGTGTTGAAAACCCTAATGTATTTTGAAAAATACCCTATTAATTATTTACACACCGAGTTAAATGCTCTTAGTTAATGTGTTGCGGGTAACACTAGGTCATGGGGTTTTACGATTTTACCCCTTGTTTAAAAACCACCATCAACATTAAGTCCCCGCTTAGCTCGGAACGGGGGCTTTGTTGCGAGGTAAGCATAAGATGGTGACAAACTATTAACAAGAAACCGTAAAGAAAATTGAAGGAGACTTGTCCGACCTTCTATAAATAGGATTTGAAATCCTTGCCTCCGGCGTTTTGCACAAATCGAGAGGTCGGGCATAATTGGTGGGCCGGCGCAGCTTGGGCGACGTTGGGAAGTTGGCGTGAGTTGGGAACCGAGTGTGCTAGCCGGGTGAGGTCGGCGCAATGTGGAAGCTGTGCGTGCTTGCGGGCGTGACTTGGGAAATTGCGTGTGCTGGCTGGTGGGGCCGGCGCAATGTGGAAGCTGTGCGTGCTTGCAGGCGTGACTTGGGAAATTTCATGTGTTGGCTGGTGGGGCCGGCGCAAAGTGTGGAAGTTGTGCGTGCTTGCGGGCGTGACCGATGTAAACAAGGAGGGAGTTTCTTCCGATAGCAAAGTTTCCTTATCTTGCTTTCCTTCACGTGCGGCTTCAATTAGGGCATTATTCATGCTAAAATCTGGAAGCGTTATGTCTCTCATTGCTTCCTTTCCCTTTTTAAGATTCCGTATTCACATCCAAAAATAATTGCATCATCTCCTCATTTGAGAAAAGGGTTCTTCTTGTTGGATTTCTCTCTTTGTCATGTCGCGCAGATTCGAATCATCTTCTAACCAGTCAGGTTCCCCGGATGAAGGTGCGAGGTCTGACTCTCGTATGGGCATCCCGACAAAGGTTATTCGGGTTAAGAAAATTATACCGGTATGTTTTTTCTTCTTTGTGACTGACGTACACTTTAACGCTTGTTGTATAAATGGAAAATTTCCTTTTGTGAAGAGATATCCCGTTGGAGCATGCGTTGCATTGTTATCGACGAGGATGACCTAGTCGTTCCCCTTCCTTCAAGCCCGACCTTGTTGACTGCTGCAGACTTGGAGGATGCTGATTTAGGGCTCTCTTGTCATGAATACCCTTCCGCAGGTTTGTCGTTTGGGACTCGTATGAGGTGTCTCTCCTCCAATTATCGGAATGTTGGTGGTTTCCTGGTGCGGAAAGAATTCGTGGCCCTTTATACGAGGATATGGAAAACATACGGCCATATTGCTACCAAGAGCGTGGTGAAGTACTGTTCGTCCGCTTTGGTTTCCATAGTGAACCGCCTTTTGCCAATGATTGCCGAGATGGAGAATGTGTCCATTCATGCCGCCTGGGAGTCACCATTCAAAAGTGGGAGAATATGGTATCCACTCGCGAATCCTGGAGTTTAACGTTATTTGGTTGCGGCATCGCCTCAATGTTGTGAAGGTCGATTGGGCTGGTATTCTTGCCGGTGTGATTCCCGCCACAAAAGCCATCTTTGGAAGAGGAGGAAATTTTGGCCTGGAGTCTCTCGGAGGATTGAAGAGTTAACTCAAGATTTGAAGAGTAGGACTGAAAGATATCATGGTCGATTGAAGATGATATTTTGTAGGGATTATAATTTGCTAGATGGGTTTTTCTGATTTGTATTATGAGATTTAAAGGCTCCTCTTTCTTTTTTTTTTTTTTGAAGAAATAAAGAGATTCTGTTAATCTGTTGGATTGTATTGAAATTCAATAATCGGTAAGAAAGTAAAAGCAGAGAGAGTGCCTGGTCGTTCACACTTTTGATGTAGCATGTTGCAGGGAAATGATTAGGCGTAGTACGCCTTAAGCCACTTTCCGTTGATGACCGCCTCTAGCTTTCTCCCATCTTCTTTGATAATCTTGTAGTAACCATTGTTATATGCTTTAGTGATTATGTACGGCCCTTCCCATTTGGGAGAAAACTTCGGTGCCGATGCATCTTCTTTGGATGTGTTTGGCGGTTTTAGCACCAGATCTCATTCCTTGAAAACCCCGGGTTTTACATGGCCATTGTACGCCCGGAAATCCTATTTCGTATGCTTGTGCATGTTCCTCTCGCCAGGGATCTTACGGGAGTCCAGAGTGTCTAGTTCCGTGCACGGCATTGAGTGATTGGCTTCATTCCACCGGGGTCCGCTTGCTGCGATAATTCGGCCGACGGGATCTTGATTTCGCGGGGAGGATCGCGCACCGTATCGTAGACGAGGGAATAAGGAGACATGCCGGTGGAGCTTCTAGGAGATGTTCTCAGACGCCCCGAGTGCCATTGGCAATTGCTCGTGCCGGATTCCTCGGGATTGTCGTGTACTGTCCGGCTGAGGATTCGGATAAGAGTCTTGTTGGTACTTTCGACTTGCCCATTTCCTTGGGGATAATAGACGGTAGAGAAGACTTGTTTGATTCCGTACCTCTCAAGCAGTTCCTGTACTTGCTTGTTAGCAAAAGGCGTGCCATCGTCAGTGATGATGTGTTTAGGTACGCCAAAACGGCAGATGATATGTTCCTTGATGAATGCCGCGATTGTGGCTCCAGTGGTCCCTTTCAGCGGGACAGCTTCAACCCACTTGGTAAAGTACTCGGTCGCGGTTATTATGTACTCATGCTGTTTTGAGGACGGTGGGTTGATCTTCCCAATGATGTCGAGTCCCCAGTTATAAAAGGGCCACGGGCTACTTATCGCGTGCAAGGGTATTGGAGGCACGTGGATGAGATTTTCGTGAATCTGGCATTCTCGGCATTTCTGAACGAAGGTAGCCGCGTCGTCTTCCATGGTCGGCCAGTAGTACCTCTCGTGTATCTGCAGGAATAGTTTCTATTTCCCTTAGTGTTCGCCTTCGTGTACTTCTCTTAACATAACTGGGATTTCTGTACCGCTCAAACACCTTAGTAGACTTCCCCCGAAACTCTTGCGATATAAAACCCCATCATGGAACACGAATCTTTTGGACTTCTGTCTTAGCTTGGACGCATCCTCTTTGTTAGTAGGAAGAATGCCATCGCGAAGGAAAACGATGTACGGCTCCCGCCAGTCCCCAGTGTGACTGATGTTGAGGACTTCTGTCTGACATGGGGGCGCCTAGCAATTTGGACACACTTTCTGGAGTGATCGTGATTGGGTTTCCATCTCCGGCCAATAGTATCCCAGTCGTTGTAAACGACGGTAGAGGGTTACTATTGATGTTATTCCACAGACTTCGGTATGAACATGTTCAAGTCGTTGTTGTGCTTCCTCTTTCCCGAGACACCTTGACAGAGAGCTGTCCGGGATTTCGATGATCTGAGAACACCTTGAAGCATAAAGAAATTCCGCAAAGTCTTGAGGTCGACTTTCCCTTGGAAAAGTGAGTTCTTGAGTTCTTGAATGATAGGAGTTCTCCAGTCATCGTCTGCGGCTTTCTCAGGTTGTGAAAGCCATGTTGAAGCTATGGTTCGCCGTTTCTTGTCAGGGTTTCCTCGGTTCCTTCGAACCGTAGCTTTGAGGCTAGTGTAGCTAAGCGGTTGGCATGCTTGTTCTCGCTACGGCCGACATGTGTGATGGTTGCTTCGGCGAAATAATTTAGTAGTTTTTGTGCTTCACCCCCGTATGATGCCAGCGTTAGTTCTTTCAATGCATAGATCCCGTTTACCCGGTTGATGAGTAATTTGGAATCTCCTCTTATCTCCAAACGTGTGGCCTAGGCTTGTTTAGCTAGTGATAGTCCAATGAGGAAGGCTTCGTATTGGTGAGTTATTGGTGCACGGAAAGTCTAGCTTGAAAGAGTGCGAGAAGACTTCTCCAGCGGGAGATACTAGTACAACACCCGCTCCTCGGTAGATATTAGCTGGGGCTGGAAGAGCCATCAAGAACAAAGCAGCCATGTTTCTTCTTTGACTAAAAGGATATTTGGAAGGTCTCCTGGGATATCTTCTCGTAATTATGCGGTGTTTTCTCCGGGAATGCCGCTAACAGGTCTGCAATGTACTGTCCTTTTATGGACCTTGGGGAGACGCACGTTATGTCGAACTCGACAGCTGGCAGGAGCCACTTAGCCGGCCTCCCTATCGGGCGGGTTTCGAGAGGAGAAACTTTGAGGGGTCCGATTTGGACACTAGCACCACCTTATTGGAGAGGAGGTAGTGCCCGAACTTGGATGGAATGAATCAGTGCTAAACACACCTTTTCCGCCTTGGGGTATCTGAGTTCAGCGTCTCTCAACGTTCAACTGAAATAGTATATGGGGTATTCCATTCCTTTGTCGTCCTCTTGCGCGAGGAGAGCTCAGGCGGCGTGATCGCTAAAGGCCGTGTAGAGACATAGTGGTCTCCCTCGCATAGGAGGCTTCATGACGGTTGGGGAGGACAGATTTTCCGGATCTCTCCGGTACGCTTTTTGCCGAGACGTAGTCCATGTGAAATTTGCTCCCTTTTTAGCAGAGGAGTAAACGTAGTGGTGAGTCGTGCCGACCCGTGTATGAAGCGACGAATGTAGTTTACCTTGCCCATGAAACTCGGAGCTCCTTCACGGTTCGTGGTGGCGGCATCGTGAGGATAGCTTGCGTTTGACTCGGATCAACTTTTATTCCTCGCGCCGTTACTTGGAATCCCAAGAATTTCCCAGAAGAGACACCAAAGGCGCATTTCAAAGGATTCATCTTCAACTTGTATTCGCGGCATCTTTCGAATACTTGTCGCAGCGTTTCCGGATGATCCGCTCGAGTCTTCGATTTAACCACCACATCATCTACGTAATCTTCGACTTGCTTGTGCATCATATCGTGGAAGATGGTAGTCATGGCGCGTTGGTAAGTAAGCGCCAGCGTTCTTCGCACCGAAAGGCATTATGGTGTAATAGAAGTTTCCAAGAGGGGTTCGAAAGGTCTTACTCGCGTCGTGCTCATACATCTTTATCGGTTGTAACCGCTATATCCATCCATGAAAGAGAACATACCATGTCCACCGGTATCGTCTACCAAAGCATGTCGATGTTAGGTAGCGGGAAATCGTCTTTAGGGCAGCACTTGTTCGGATCTCCAAATCGACACAACAACTGATCTGACCATTCTTCTTTTTAACGGGAACGATATTGGCCAACCAAGTAGGATGGTGAATAGGTTTGACAAAGCCGGTGGCTAGTAATTTCTGGACCTCCGCCTTGATTTGTTCTTCTACGTCGTGTCCGAATTTTCTTGGAGGTCGCTTGACCGGGTTTGGATCCGGGTATCACATGCGGATGGTGGGTGACCGATTTCCCATCCAAGCCGAGGCATTTCTTCGTAAGTCCATGCGAAGACGTCCTGGTATTCTTTGAGTAAGTCGACTATCTTTGAGCGTTCCGCAGGATGTAGAGTCGAGCTGATCAGAATGGGTCGCGGAAATTCCTCATTCCCTATATTGACAGTTTCGAGTTCGTCGGTGGTCAAGTCGGTCCCATCTTGTAGCTTCTGAGGGGCGTCTGGAACTTCCTCCTGGTTATTGTGAAGACATTCTTTCGGGCGGAGAGACGGGTCATGGTCTCCCCGCTAATTGCTAATAGCGGTGATAATGTGTGAGCTTTACCCTTTTGCTTCGTCTTGCGGTAAGGGTGCACTCTCGCTTGGTGCGGGCACGGGTTACGCCCGGTGGCGAGAGGCTTGCGGGTCTTTCTTCTGAGGAGATGGTGGAAGGACGGTCTCCTCTGCGGGGTATCTCCAGTTTGTCGCTATCTCTGAGCGATGTCCATTTTGGTAGCAGAAAACTGTGAATCTTGGTCGCCACGCCTTTTGAACCCTCCTTCGGCCCATGTGCTTCTACGCAGTAGACTGGTGCATAGGGGGACAGTGACGCGGGAATGCAAACAACTTCTCCGTTCAATACTGTTTTCAGGCATTGGTGGTATGTTGAAGGGACGATTTTGAGATTGTGCAGCCACGGCCTTCCCAGTATCATGTGGTAGTCTGGTTCTTTTTCAATCACTTCAAACTTCACGCTTGATTGGATTGGCCCTACTGCCAGCTCCAAGTTGATGTAGCCGTATGTGCTAGTTTGGTTGCCTTCGAAATCCGTCATCGTAGTGGGTTGTCGTACGATCTCATTAGGTCGCACCGGGCAGCTTTGAGTGTCTTGAGAGTGATGACATTGGAAGATGCACCCGTGTCAATGAGTGCTCTTCGAAACTCCATGTTCTTGACGAGAGCCGTAACATGCAAGGCCCGGTTGTGACCGTCTTCTACCATCATGTCGTCATCGGTGAAAACAATATTGTTGGCGGATCTTAGGGGATCCTTGGAGTCCCCGTGGGTGTAGGAACTAGTGATGCGTTGAGTGCTATTCGGTTGATAGCAGGGAATGTTTTTATCCGCTGGTCCTTGGAGAGATGCAAAGAATTCACATAAGTTTTCTACCAACATGGTCGCCTCCCCGGTCTCGCTGGCTTCCAGTCGGTGACGAAACCGTTGATTTAAGAATGCTCATTCGGGATGTTAGTCCCCTGCTCTTGATCTCCTGGGGGAACATGAATCACTTAGCCCCGATGTTAGATTGATGAGGAAGTCGAGTATGCTGTTAATCGCATCCTTCATTAGGTCCATGTTTTTGGCGTGGATCTCCTGAGCACGCATCAGGTCGACCAGTCTTGGGACCTCTTCATTGGTGGTATTGCTTCCAGAAATTGAGGAGTTATCATGACCTTGAGCGGGATCAGTGTTTGTGGAGATCGCCTAATAGGCGACCATGCTTGCGCGAAAATTTGAGGATGGAAGCTAGAATTTGATATTGTAACCGAAAGATCAATCCTCCTTTGTGGTCGCCAATTGTTTATGGGTAAAAATCGTTCTCACGGATTTTGGTAAGTTCGGTAGGTGAGTGAGAAATCGGGTTCAAACCCTAAACAAATGTGCCGCACGTGAGCACTTTATAGATTCGAGATCAATCTTTGTGCACAAGTCAGGCCTAAACCAAGAAATGGCTAGTTCCGGACTTGCTTCGGTCACAAAGTGGAGGAGAAGGGTTGATTTGGGGAGGGAAGCAAAGAAAGGTGTTGAGACCAGAATAGTTTGGGAGAGTAGTATCTCGACTTGTATCAGAAAGTGAAAGCTTAGGAAGCTTGCAAGAGATGAAAGCTTTTTGGAGAGCTTGCAAAGTTGCCTTTTCTAAGAGTGTAGTATTTTTCTGCTGACCGAGACTTGTTGTCTGGTAGAAATAGGTAAAACCTATTTATACAAGTCGAGATTGAAACGTAGCCTGGCCTCATGAAGGAAGAGAGTAAAGGGTGAAATAATGGGAGGAGGTGGTAACCGCATGGCGTTAATGGGTGAAAACGTTTTCACCATTATTTCCTATTTTATTTGACCGCTTTATTCCTTTTCACGCTTTCTTAATGTGAGCGTAGTGTACGCTGCATGCTGTGACCGCCAAACCAAAACCCTAGAAAGCATCCCCCAGTTTGTGTTGACGTCTCGAGTGTTAGTTGCATCTTGAGTGCAAGTGGTGCTTCTAGGGGCGCATGTGGCATGTGCGGAATGCCTTTGTTGAGAGTTGCACCTCGAGCGCAAGTGGCAATGCCAGAGCTGCTAGTGGCGTGTGTGGCATGTGTGGAACGCCTTGGTGGTAGGTTGCACGGTTTGCAAGTTAGGCTACCAGCGTGTGTGTTTGGCATGTGCCAATGGCACGTACGGCCATGTTGACCTAGTTGCAAGTCTTGCAAACCTAGGGCGCTATATTTGGCGCGTGCTAATGGCATAGCGACTTGGATATATGGCTTGCGGTACGTGTTGGCATGTGCCAATGGCACGTACGGCCATGTTGACCTAGTTGCAAGTCTCGCAAGCCTAGGGCGCTATATTTGGCGCGTGCTAATGGCATAGCGACTTGGAAATATGGCTTGCGGACGTGTTGTCATGTGCCAATGGCACGACGGCCATGTTGACCTAGTTGCAAGTCTTGCAAGCCTAGGGCGCTATATTTGGCATGTGCCAATGGCATAGCGGCTTGGAAATATGGATTGCGGTACGTGTTGTCATGTGCCAATGGCACGTACGACCATGTTGACCTAGTTGCAAGTCTTGCAAGCCTAGGGCGCTATATTTGGCTTGTGCCAATGGCATAGCGACTTGGAAATATGGCTTGCGGTACGTGTTGGCATGTGCCAATGGCACGTACGGCCATGTTGATCTAGTTGCAAGTCTTGCAAGCCTAGGGCGCTATATTTGGCGTCTGCCAATGGCATAGCGACTTGGAAATATGGCTTGCGGTACGTGTTGTCATGTGCCAATGGCACGTACGGCCATGTTGACCTAGTTGCAAGTCTTGCAAGCCTAGGGCGCTATATTTGGCATGTGCCAATGGCATAGCGTCTTGGAAATATGGCTTGCGGTGACGTGTTGGCATGTGCCAATGGCACGTACGGCCATGTTGACCTAGTTGCAAGTCTTGCAAGCCTAGGGCGCTATATTTGGCATGTGCCAATGGCATAGCGACTTGGAAATATGGCTTGCGGTACGTGTTGGCATGTGCCAATGGCACGTACGGCCATGTTGACCTAGTTGCAAGTCTTGCAAGCCTAGGGCGCTATATTTGGCGTGTGCCAATGGCATAGCGGCTTGGAAATATGGCTTGCGGTACGTGTTGGCATGTGCCAATTGCACGTACGGCCATGTTGACCTAGTTGCAAGTCCTAGGGCGCTATATTTGTCGTGTGCCAATGGCATAGCGGCTTGGAAATATGGCTTGCGGTACGTGTTGGCATGTGCCAATGGCACGTACGGCCATGTTGACCTAGTTGCAAGTCTTGCAAGCCTAGGGCGCTATATTTGGCGTGTGCCAATGGCATAGCGGCTTGGAAATATGGCTTGCGGTTCGTGTTGGCATGTGACAATGGCACGTACGGCCATGTTGACCTAGTTGCAAGTCTTGCAAGCCTAGGGCGCTATATTTGGCGTGTGCCAATGGCATAGCGTCTTGGAAATATGGCTTGCGGACGTGTTGGCATGTGCCAATGGCACGACGGCCATGTTGACCTAGTTGCAAGTCTTGCAAGCCTAGGGCGCTATATTTGGCGTGTGCCAATGGCATATCGGCTTGGTTTTGGCGTTGTTGCCATGGTGCGCAGTGTGCGGCTTGGTTTGGCATTGTTGCCATGGTGCGCAGTGTGCGGCTTGGTTTGGCATTGTTGCCATGGTGCGCAAAGATGCGGCTTGGTTTGGCATTGTTGCCATGGTGCGCAACATGCGGCTTGGTTTGGCATTGTTGCCATGGTGCGCAAGATGCGGCTTGGTTTGGCATTGTTGCCATGGTGCGCGAGAATGCGGCTTGGTTTGGCATTGTTGCCATGGTGCGCGAGATGCGGCTTGGTTTTGGCATTGTTGCCATGGTGCGCAAAGATATGCGGCTTGGTTTTGGCATTGTTGCCATGGTGGTGCGCTTGGTTTTGGAATTAGGGTTATTTTGAAAAAAAATACCCCTATTAATTATTTACACACGAGTTAAATGCTCTTAGTTAATGTGTTGCGGGTAACACTAGGTCATGGGGTTTTACGATTTTACCCCTTGTTTAAAAACCACCATCAACACCAGGACAGTCATCTGGGGCAACGGTAACAAAGCTCTTTCAGAGTCTCAACTGATCCGATCGATGAGGATAAACTCAGACAATAGGAACAAAATAAAGTCAACTAGGTTTCTCTTTCGGTTCTAACCGTTTTTTCTGATGTCGATGATTTCTAAGAGCAACTCCAACAGTAGGTCAAAAAAATCCTACGTGGATGTCAGTTTTAAACCCCGTTTATATAGATTTTATCCATGGATCTTAATAAGACCCTTTATACTAAAACTCATCTCCAGTAGTTAAGGTTATACAATGTATTTTAGATTTAGATAAACATTAAAAAAAAAATATTTAGCTTGATTTCATATTAAAAATTATTTTTTTAAAATAAAATTGATGACATTGAATTAGTTAAGGGTCGTCACGAAGGTGTAGTTAAGACTTTCTTTAACACCTTCGTATTTAGTATTTGATCCCTCCTAGTTTGTAGGACATAACCATTGGAGATGCTTTTATACTAAATAGGGGTCTAAAATCCTTTGTGGCATTTAAAAAAAATATTTTCACCCTCTGTTGGAGATGCTCTAAAGTTACGTCAACTTTACGGTAGATTTTGTATTTTCAACTTCCGATGTCGGCAATTCTACACATGATGCCTGTGGTCCATGTTGTTGGCCTGTTCTAGGTCTGATTAAGTATTCTAAAATGTATGGATATCCTGCCCGCAGGTAAATATTTACATTGACTTATTCAAACTTGGCTCCGTCGTTAATATGATCGTTGCAATATTATTAGTGTTCTGCCTTACATTGTTTCCTGAGTGTACAACATTGTGCTCAAATTCCGAATGTAATGACTGGTTGAAATGATAGACAATAATAGAACCAATGGACATCACTACTAGCTAGCTATACTGTTTACTTTTGTCATACATATATATCTATTTCTATTGTTCTTCTTCATTTGAAAATGATATCCATTCTAATACCAACCAACCACTGATATATCTAGCCTAGCTAGTGATTAGGGGTGGAATCAATCCCACACTAATTGAATTAATAATCACCATTAATTTATTGCAAATAAACAAATTATATTTTTCCAGATTGTGAGAGATTCAGTCTCACCTTTTTTAGTCTTTCTTCTTCTCACGCTCGTATTTACTACATTCATTAATTATAGCATAATAAGCATCTATAGAAAATTAATCCAAAGATAGGACCAGCACTTTCGCCACTTGGTGATTAAGAAAATGGTTAATGGAGGTCATGATGCGACTCATTTTTTCGCACACCTTTAAACTTTTACTCTTAAACATGAACTTTTTGATGCATTTTTTTGATCAGCTAATTAATTAATTATTAGTAGTAGTTTTAACGAATCTGGTTGACTCATTTTACTTTACGGTAAAATGTTTGGTAAACCACCATGTAATTAACTTTCCTTTTCCCATGCTGGATTTGGATTCAGACTATGCGATGGGTTTCTAGCTAGCTACTTTCTTCTGCTTATCCTTGCTGGATGAGCAGTCGCTTATATGCTTTCTCCATGCCGTATCATCGCCGTGTGGAGCAGTGTGTTTTTGTTTGGGTCTACCGACTATTGTATTGTTGTCTTTGGTTTTGGCCTACAGTACTCGATATTTCTCTCGTGTGTAATGTGTGTATATGTCGACCAATGGTCCAATGTTCTATATTTTCCTCTCGACAGGGCATATGCCGACCAGTACAAGAAACTATTACGAACCACACACAGTGATTTTTAATTTCTGCAGCTTATTAAGATGTCAGTATATTACGGAGGATATCAAAATTTATGTAAAAAATTTTGGTTTACGCTTGATTCTTCCGAAGCCTTGCAAGCCAGCTTTCGAAGATAGTTTTGCACTTCTACATTGACTTCCGAGAGAAACAAATATGCGAGGGTAGTATCAAAAATTTTTTAACTTGGATTTTTATCCGATTAAACAAGGAAAATTAGATTTGATTTGTTCACAACATTGCCGACATCCAAATTTAGGAGGTGTCTTCAAACCTTAAATCAACACAATTGTTTAAATCCTCCTCCAATGCGTTGGATATGTCGAATTATTTTGGAAGGCAAGACTTTATCATTTTTCATTCACTTGGTCACGTGTTACAATCGTGCAACCCTGCAATTAAGTGTCTCGATATAATTGGTCACACTTGGCTCTATAAACTAAGTCCAAAGTGGCAAGATGAAGCAAAGTGAAACAACCCTAGACTGAAAATAAACAATAAAATACTAGAAAAAAATGAGAAGGCAAAGTTGTTTGTCTGTTGCAATTTACACCATCATAAATTATGTTAATTTCTTTCTGGAGCTACGTTGTACAGATTTTCACTGCATAAACCTGACTTAATAGTTACTCCCAAAGTCGCTGAGTCCAAATGCTTACCACTCTGGATATAGTAATAGTTGAGACGAGGGAGGGACACATAGAAGAAGCCGTCATCAGATTATAATTGTTTGTTTGCAGCAAGAGATCATAATGGTTGACTGGTTTTGTACAGAACAATTTAAACCAGTTTCTGTTACACTTACGCAGGACTAAAACCTACCTAGGACAGACCAATGTAACTAACTAACTAACTAATTAAGTGTTTAAGACAGGACTAAAACCAACCAAGGACAGGCCAACGTAACAAACTAATGAAGCAACACGCAGGTGAGCATCACCACTCTTTATTAGCAAAAAAGTACAACAACATTAGCTAGGGATAAACATTGACATTTGAGGCCTACATCTCACTAGTTGGTTGATTCCTCACGGTTTTGACTGTCTGTCGATATTTAAATCTTGTTTTCACAGATAATGCATGTTCCATTAGCTAGGGATTCCAAATTACTGCCTATCTCTCGATTACCTCTATCTAAGAATATTATTGAGCGGGGGTATGTATATGAACGATTTTTTAGGGACCATGTTTTTTTTTTTTTTTTTTTTGGGACCATGGTCTTATTAGGCCAACCTCCCTATACTTATAAAGGGTATCCTAAAGTTAGGTAAATACACATTTACCCTTTACTTTAATTTAAATTAAAACTAACTTAATAACTATATAAATCTAATCATATACATCTAATCTAAATGAATTTATTAACCAAAATCAAAATCAAAAACAAAAACAGGAGGGGAATCGAAATTTTTGAGTTTTGAAAAAAAAAATTTATTCTCTTCTTCTTCTCTCTTTCCTTGACGTTTCTTGGGCTTTTCGATTGAAAAACCCATCAATATTTTTAATTCGTTTTTGATTGGGAAAATTGAGTAGAAATCATCAAAATATGGTTTAAATGGAAGTTAAAGTGGCATGTTCGGTTAGGAATAGTTTTAAAAAAACTAGTTTTGTAACCGAACATTCTGAAACCAAGAACACGAAGAACACTTCGGTTATCACGAATTTAATTTTCGTAACCGAACTCCGAGTTCGGTTGGTTCGCAAAAAATAATTTTAACCAAACTCCTCATTGAAAACCAATATATTATGTTCGGTTGGTCCCAAAAAAATTCTAAAACTAGTTAGTAACCGAACTCTACCCATAATACAAAAAAAAAAAAACCAATGTAACCGAACTGTGTTATTTTCCCACTATGTTGAGTTATGATTTAACCGAACTTTGCCTACTCTGTTCGGTTGGTTCGCAAAAATTTCTTAAACTATCTAGTAACCGAACTCTACCCATATTACAAAAAGAAAAAAAAAATTCCAATGTAACCGAACTGTGCTATTTTGCCTATTATGTTGAGTTTCAATTTAACCGAACTTTTCCCACTATGTTCCGTTTGTTCGCAAAAAAATCTTGACAAACCGAACTCTTCACTAATTGCATACATGTGGAGTTCGGTTAGATATGTTGTTGGGTTAAAGTTTGCGAACCAACCGAACATTAAATCCTATAAACAAAGTTCGGTAACATGTCTGTTTACCGAACGACTAAAATCCTCCATTAAAGAGCGAGTTCGTTAACCTGCGTGTTTGGAAAAAGTAACCGAACTACACTTTCAGATGAGTTCGGTAACCTGTTCTTCACATAAGGTAATCGAACAAGCCCAAATCTACTCTAAAAATTTACAGTTTTTTGAAAGTTTGGAGCAACTCAACCAACATTATCTAAGTTTGAAGCATACCTAGGTACCAGAATACTCTTCCTCCGGTTGGGGTTGGTAAGGTCCATTATTTTTCATGTTTTCCTTCTTCATCTTCTCTAACTTTACTCTCTCAATAATTCTACTTCTTTTAAAAAAAAAACATCTGATTTTTTAATCTCACTAATTATCTTTAACTTAATCATCTAACTAATCATTACACTAAATATTATTAACACTAACTAATCATTACCCAAAATTAATCAGGAGGGTAATTTAGGTATTAATATAAATATATAGATAAGGGGTGACCTAGATTTACTTCTAATGTCTTACCCAAAAATAAAACCATGGTCCCCCACAAAAAAACCATGGTCCCAAAAAACGGTTCCTTTATATATAGAGAGTTTTGTACAAGAGTGCCATTGGCCCATTGCCTTCTTATAACCTTGAGTTATTGACACAATCTTATAACGTTGAGTTATTAGAATTTTTTTAACTTGGACGATCTCGGAAGTCGATATCCAAGCAATAAGCTAGTAAATACCCGAACTATTACATAACATAATTCCAACAAGAACAAATCTTGTAGTTCTTCTAAAATACGGATTCTTAAGAATAAATCTTGTAGGTTCGATTCCGTAATTTTGGCTTAAAAACTATTTAGGTTATTTAGCATATTACTTGTCATATTTCTATTATAAATATAAACAATATAACACATTAACGATAATACTGCAAAGCAGAAAAACATCCGGACCTAGTCCAGAACTTGAGCACCATACTGTATTAAGCCGGTGCAGACACTAGCCTACTATCAGGCTTCGGAACGGAATGTAATTGAGACAGAATCGACGCTAGGAGTAGTTCAGCTTCAGTTGTGCTCATTTACGTCTCTTGGATCTCGCAAGACCCTACGCAACACGATTCCCGCAAGACCCTACGCAACACGATTCCCCTAGCTGACGTCCTTTACAGGCCTAGAGTTTCTTTAACCTAAGTGAAGACTTTTGTGACTATTCTGCCTCTAACAAAAAACCTATTTGATTTTCTTAAGAAAGATATATTAATCAAGGTATGGAGGTCTATATGCTATGAAGGATCTTCAACAAAATAAGAGGATTAGGTTGAACTTATTATTTTCAAAAGTTATAGAAATGTCGAATCAATTATGCCTCACAAGAAAAATCTAAACAAATCAAACCAGGAGTGATTTAGGTATCTATCTTGCAGAATCACTATGAGATGAGTATACTTTGTAATTTTTATCTATCAAGTTCCTGATCTAAAGTTTTAAAAACTTCGAAGATCATAATAAGAACAAGATCTGGATAACAAGAATTATTAGGTAAAATATAGTCTGACCCGGCTTCACGATTACATTAGTGAAGGCGTTCAAAGTCGTTACCGAATACAATTTCACTAGAGAAAAATTAGATTATTAGAGGACGACTCTAGCCGCAGCTAGGACACAGAAGTTCCAGGGTTCAGATTCTAGTATGCGGGAAGTCCTTTATTTATATATTGATGAACAATGTTAAACAAAGAATGTTCATGATCTAGTTTCCATGTTCACGAATTACTTTGTATTCAAGCAAGCTAAACTTTTCCATATAGGCTATGCATTAAATTTGTGAGAAGTTTGTTTTGAATCACAAAGAGGATGTGTGCAACCATAAGTATATGTAATACACCAAGTGGTTTGCCAGAGAGCCATGCAGCTGTCAAAACCGTTTGTGAACTAAAAAAAAAACTTTACAAGAAACATTCAAAATCATCTAGTTTGCGAGTAGTATATATAAATCAGTTCGAGTACCTTTGAATTAAGTAATGTCAAGTACTATCCCCAAAATAGACTAGTTCGCAAAGTAAGAAATTTAGTCCGTGTACAAGAATAATTGAGATAAAAAAGCAAGTTTTTATATTTATAAGTTCAAGTTTGTGAACTGGTAAAATAGTTTGTGAACTTTTTGTGAGGGAAAAATATCAATCACCACGTGTCAACATCTCAAGAGGTGGTCTCATGATAAGATAGTAAGAAGAATGCACCGAATCATGCCTCAAAAGGTGATTACATCTAAACCGAGACAATTGCTACAATAGCCGCATGGAGGACGCGTGTAAGGAGTAGTCAAATCACTCAGACGGTCAAGTCTAAAAAGAAAGTAGAGGATTTAATAAAGGATCCGAAGAGGTGCGATACAGCTGTGGACAAAAGTACATCGTATCAGAAGCTCGGATGAAGAACGATTAATAATACAATCGGAAGAAGGCGTAGTACGATGGACTCCAAAGAGGAGAAATACGACGATTAAACAAGGCGAGATATCTCGGAGAGAGAATCGAACGGTGTACCTCGAAGAAGAATAATGGAGAACTCGCCCGAGTAAAGATAAGATGTACGAAAACGTCTCCAGCTTAGCAATATCGGGTTACACCATATGAGTCCAGTATGTATATAAATACCAGTCCATGTAGAAGGAAATGGACATGTAATCTTAGATGGTCTTTCTACAGAGAATTCTAAAGAGAGATTTAGAGAAGGAAAGAGTTAGAAGTTTAAGGGATATTTGTAATTCATTCAAGGGTTCAATAATAAAGATATAATTTCTTCTCCGTGGACGTAGGTCTACAAGACCGAACCACGTTACATACTTGTGTCGATCTTTACTTTCATGTTCTTTACATCATGTTTATCTTTGAATCTTGTATGCTAGTAGTTTTACAGTCGTTAGATTTACGTGGGTGTAGTCATCAGAAAAGATGCTACTACACTTTAAGAACTAATTTGACTTACTCCTTGGCTCGGTTTTTTTTTTTCTGCAAACGTTCACCATTAAACTAAAGTCATACGACTTGTCTCAGTAGATAGAATGGTAAATAATATGAGTAAATAGGATAATCAATCTTCACATACCTATGTTGATGAAGTTTCTGTTAACACCGTCTCTAGTCTTCAATCTTCAAGGACAATTGGTAATTTTGATACTCAATTCTATTTCTTGTCCGAGACTGAAATCAAGACATAGTTTTAATTGACCGAAAATGACAAGAAGCTTGACATACCAAAACTAGTGAGTTTGACCGAGCAATGCTCTAACACAACTGACCATCTGAATCTCACTCATTATATCTATATCTAACTTTTTGTGTATAACTCAACAATTATCAAATAACATGGTTATAGAAAACTTTTAAATCTAGTCAAATATGTGCCTAAAGAGTTGGGTACAAAATCATACCCGACTCAAATACGTCCAAGTCAGATTATGTTGCTTAAATGAGAACAATGACTCAACCAAGTGAGACATAGCAAAAGAAAAAGATTCTGCGAAGTTTTTATCAATCAACTGAATTTGATCATCACTTACAGAAAAATAATGCACCATCTAAGGTGACAATCCTCTTTCCGCTAAGTCTGCATTACACACTACCTACTCTTATCATCTTTCAACATAAACACATCAGTCTCTAATGATGCAACCTGTAAGCTTTGAGGAAGTGTAGATGAAGATGCATATCATATTTCTACCACCGCACTTACTCGACTGAGGTTTCTGTCCTATTTTATTAAAGCTTTAAAAAAAAAAATTGTTGCACGTACTCCTTGCTTCAGAACATAAATATTTGGAAACATTTGAGTTTGAGCGAAACAAATAAGCAAAATATTCGAATGTAGGTTGCATTTTTGCCATTTCAAAAAGTTTTGGTGTAAGTACAATGAGTTAGAATTAGACAACATTGTCTTCCAAAATCAACCACCCCATTTTTACGGTTTGAGTTTTACCGAAAATCTCAACGTTGAGGAGCCAATGATTTCGAATTTGGACCTGATCACTTGAAATTAACCATTTTTTTTTACCACACATGAATCTACAAACGTATAAGAGGAAAACAAAAATGTACACTGCCAACAAAAGAGTGCATTATTTGCCTGGTTCCGAAATGATCCATTTCAAGATGTTGATGAATATGCATACTTTGTTGTTTCATCCTTATAAAAATGGAAAAAATGTAAAATGCGCGTATAAAAATTACTACCTTGTAGTTAAATAGGGTTTCTTGAAATGACACCAAATTATTCTTTCCTTAAAATAAAACAATTTCTATATTAACGTTTTCTCTCCCACTAAAAGTTTTGCTCCAACTAGAGGTCTTAGACAGGGTGATCCTCTTTCACCCTATCTTTTTATTCTCTGTATGGAGTTCTTATCTAGGTTGCTTTTAAATGCTGAAACTAACCACTTAATTTCAGGTGTTAAAGCAGCCAGAAAAGCTCCAGGTATTACTCATCTTATGTTTGCAGATGACATACTAATCTTTACTAAGGCTGATATGCACAACATAGAAGGTATCATGGGTGTCCTTGATTATTTTAGTAATGTTTCAGGTCAGATGCTCAACCTAGATAAGTCTAGTGTTTATTTTAGTCACAATATCAGTCATAGTTTTAGAAAAACTCTAGCCAGAGAACTTAAGATGACTGAGATGAAGGATTCTGATAAGTACCTTGGTGTTTCTTTGTTAATAGGAAGAGACAAAACTAAAGCTTTCAAACCTCTCTATCAATCCTTTGGCACCAGGCTAAAGACTTGGAAAGGCAAAACTATGAACCATTCTGCTAGAACTACTATGGTTAAACACGTCTTAAATGCTCTACCAACATATCAAATGGGTTGTTTTAAGATTCCTAAAACAATGATAGACCAACTGGATTCTATTAGGAAACATTTACGGTGGGTGCATAGGAATAATAAGGGTCTTTGTATGCTAGGTTGGAATAAACTAGAAATTCCAAAATCTCTAGGAGGCCTTGGTTTTAGAAATCTTGAACTTTTTAATACTGCTTTGTTAACTAAGGTAGCTTGGAAAGCCTGTAATGATGATAGCTCCTTATGTATGCAGATTATAAAAGCTAAGTATGGTAAGAATGGTAGTCTTCTGCATCTTGATAATTTAAAAAAGGATTGTTCCTAGCTTTGGAGGAGTATCTATTCTGGCATTGAGGTAGTGCAACAACATTCCAAGTGGATTGTTCAATGTGGCACTAAAATTAAAGTTTGGCTAGATAATTGGATTATTGGTATACATAGTCCACCTGTTCCAATTGTGGGACTTTCTAGTCTGGATTCTATTAACTTTGTTTGTGATTTGTTTCTTCCTGGTACTAAGCGCTGGAATGAGCAACTTATCCGCTCCATTTTTGATCAAGAAACCTCAGTCGCTATTCTTAGTCTTTATGTTCCTGATACAGGTGAGGATTATCTAATTTGGACACCTGATAGAAGAGGTAAGTTTTCTGTGAAGAGTGCATACAATACACTCTGTGCTAGTCAGGTCAACAATGCTATCATTGGAGATTATATTCCAACAGATGTCTGGAAAAATCATTGAAGACTAAAACACCTCATAGGGTTCAGTTATTCATATGGAAATGTTTGAAAGATATTGTGCCTGTTAAAGGTAAACTTGTGCTTTATAACTCTGACATTGAACCAAATTGCAGCCTGTGTAACAACAATATTGAGACTCTTAGTCATCTCCTTATGGAATGTTCTCATGCTAGAGCTATTTGGTCAGCTTTAAATGTGCAGATTTCTGATATTATACAAAACTTTGAGTCTTTGCAAGATTGGATTATTTCTTGGTTTTATACTGATACTCATAACAACTTTGCTGCTATGTCAGAAACTATGGTGTTTAGGTTTATGTGTGCAGTATGGTACATATGGAAGGACAGATGCAGTTGGATTTTCCAGGATATAAAACCTAATATGAACAGTACTATATCAAGAATTCATAATTTAGTTAATCTTTGTGAAAGAGCTTCTGTTCACACAAGTGGCACTAGAAATAGAATTTTACTCCCTAAGATTTGGATTCCACCTGAAATAGGCTTCATAAAAGTTAATATTGATGCATCTTATGATTATGAAACAAGAAAAGGCAGTATTGGTCTAATTGTGCGTGATCATGCAGGGTATGCATTAGCAGTGCAAGGATATAATCTGGAGGAGGAAATGGAGGATAAAGTTGAGCCGAGCATTTTGAGTGCAAAGCTCTTGTTAAATTTGTGGAATGGATAGAGGATAATGGTTTTAATAAAGCAATCATTGAAACCGATGCGCAGAACACGGTGACTTCAATTCATAGTGATGAACCTCAAGTGCATTGGATTAATCAGCATTTATGTCTCTCAGTTAGAAACAAGTTTTTGAACAATGAATTTTTATTTTGCAAACTAGTTAATAGGCTAAGTAATAATGTGGCTCATGAGTTAGCTAGAAAAGCTAGAATTGAAGCTCATAGTTTCTCTTATGTCTTAAATTATCCTCTCGATATTGTTAAATGGATTGAGGATGACCTTGTAATACATGGAAGGGGCTGATTCAATAAATTTATTTTTTTAGTAAAAAAAAAAAAAAAAAAAAAAAAAAAAATCTGAAATCAAACTTGGTCCGAGTCAGACACCTAATCAGATCCAAATTCTCAATCAGATCCATACAAACAAGTTATAAACTTTTTGCCACATTATTTTCACCATAAATAATTTCCAGGGTTCCATTGACACCCAATGTCCCCATTTTCACCAAACAACAACAACTAATTCCCCGTTGATGTAACAATTCCCTTATCTTATTCCATCCAATCAATCACTCCAATATCGCCAACACCCCACTAAACAAGCAGCCTTTTATGAACCAAAAAAAAAAAATCGTCACAGCACATCCCAATATCATAGGGGGTGGTGGTAAAAGATGGTCAACCAATTTCTCATCCACCAACACAGCAGCAGCAGCAGCAACCAAATCTGGTCTTCCAATCCAGACAAGAATAAATTTTTTAACATTGTAACGTTTTGACACACACGAGGGGGGGCGCACTTGACTCTCTTTCCTTTTGGGGTTTTACCAAAAAAAAGAAGAAGAAGAAGAAGAACTCAACCCTCCTATGGGCTATGGCCGTCTAATCTTCTTCTCTCTTTAACACGAAGCAGATTCATCACAGACAAAGAGAGAGACCCTTTTTTGCAAGCTCACTTTTCTATATACCCCATCCAAATTCAGTTTCTCCTCCTCTGAAAAGGTCAGTGCTTTTTTTTTTTTCTTCATCTCAAGCTGCTTTTTAAGTGTGTTCTTCTTCGTTGACAGATTTGTTTTTATTTTAATTTTTTGACTAATTTTCTCAATTTGCGGTTGATCTTTGAGTAAATTGGATTACCTTTTCATTGAATCTAAAATCAGTTACTTCTTTTGTTTACTAAATTTAGGATTTCTCTTTTTTCTTTTTTTTTTCTTTCTATTTTTTTTGTTTTTGGGTGATGTGTATATTGGATTTGTATGAGCTTGTATGATTTGTTTTGATGATTTTGAATCATGGGTTGTTTTTATTTTTGATTTAGAATAATGGGTTTTTGTTAAATTCTCAGATTTCATTTTTTTTTTTTTTTATATGAAATCTGATGGAACAATTCAATATTGAGATTTAGGTTAGATTGAATGATGGGTTTTGATTTTTTTGGACAGAAGGAAGATTCTGGTGGTGGTGGTGGTGGTGAGGCATAATTTGTAATTTGATTGATTATGTCGAAAAATGAAGAATCAGGTGGTAGTAGCCCAGGTTGGACTGCAGCATTTTTCATGCAGACAACAGAAGAAGTTGCAAGAGCTGTTGTAGCTGCAGCTACTGGTGCTAATAATCCTGTTCATTCACCACGCCCGTCCGTTGTTTTTTTCGTCTAAAGATGAGAGTAATAGCCAACTGCAGAAATTACAGCGGCAGGTTACAAAAGTGTTAAAGGGATGGTCACCACCTGTGGAAGTCAAAAGAGTTACTTACAACCCGGAGGTGTTAACTAGCTTGAAACGACAATGGGCAAGGTTTCAGTCGCTGTCATTGGTACGTTGTTTTTGAAGTATTAACAGTTTTTCCTGTTAGTCCTGTTGTATATCTCTTTTAGAAGTATTGGCAATCAGAATATTATGTAAAGGGGAATTGCTCCGATTAGATTTCTTGTGTATTTTATTTGGCTTGGTTGTTTGTAAGTAGGTGTGTGCACTATGTAGAGGCTAAAATCTTATGTTTATATCACATTATCCTACCTACGACAATTATAATTCTGGCTTTGGCTACTTTCTTCCAGTTTACATACTCTTTGTTGAATTTTCAATTGGCACGTAATACCCATAACTGCACTCAATACAATACATGTTTTGTAGAAGCCATAGGTTTCAACTCAAGGAAGCATGCCATTTATTGGATTTGCGGTTTTGATCATATGGATTGAGCTTTAGACCCTTATGGGACGAGATATGTTTGTCTTAAAGTTGCACTGCTACAGGACTGTGAACGTTTCCATAAGATTGATAGATGAAGCCTTTAAGTTTTAAGACACTAGGTTTTATATATCTGATCTGCTTATAAAGCTGGAAAGATACTTTCTCTTACATGTCACAAAACTTGCGATTGGATGGCTAAAGAAATTGAGAAGTAGTAGAAATGCTCGAGCACACTTCTATATTGTACACGAAAATGCCAACAATAAGAAATTTCCTTCACACTTAGCTAGATAACGGATGCTAAGCAAGTTATCTATGAACACATGGCTAACATACACAATAGAAACTTAGCAACTAACTTAACATGAAAGGTCTCGGAATCGAGGAACCTCACAGGAGGTTGGAAAGAATCATGAGCAATTGGAGTTAAAAGACAGCATCAGACATGTATTCTCCCATGTATTTCTAAGAGTCTAAGGCTGGGTTAGTTATTTAATTTTGTTGTCATTCCAGCTTTTTCTATTTTTCTTCTAGAAAAAAGAAAAGTTATGCCCTATTCTGCACTTGAGTATGTTAACAATACAGTTCTGGCTATTTAATTTGCGCAGGATCATAAGTCGATAAAGGAGCCCACCAAGCTATTCGAGAGTATGGTAGTCGTTGGACTTCATCCTAACACTGATGTTCAGACTTTACAAAACATGATATTAGCCAGAAAATCTGAAGGGTCAGGGAAATTGCGAAGTGCCTTGGGTTGCAATCATTCAGCGCGTGTTGAACCAAACCTTGAACCACAGGTGCTTATTCATTAGTGGGCATTGACATTAGCAGTTTTCTGTATTGCAACGACTATGCTGTGGGTTTTAATTCTGAGATTTGTTATGTTGAATTTGTCTGGTTTATGTGTGAGTCTCATCCCAACTTGCTTCATCACCCTACTGAACACGTGCTTACTTTATGGAGGCCTATCCTTGGACCAGACTGTTTACAGTTTGCTTACTCTTTATCTATTGCCAGTCTAGATAGTTACTGCTGGAGATTTGAATGGATTCGGTTTGCAGTTTATAATATTGAAACTTGAAAACTTCTTGGATACAAACATAATCTTACTTTTGTTTCCAGGTTTTGTTTGTATACCCTCCAGAAAAACAACTGCCGCTCAAATATAAGGATCTTGTGTCATTCTGCTTTCCAGGAGGTCTGGAGGTTAGTGGCCTTTGCATTGTGAAGCTTATGTACTCCATGGATATCATTTATTTTGTCGGCTTCTTATATTATCATGTTAATATGTTGTCAGGTTCATGCTGTTGAAAGAACTCCTTCAATGAGTGAGTTGAGTGAAATACTCCTTGGACAGGTATAAATAGCTTCCTTCATCTTCCTACTATATGTTTGGCTCTTGGAGGAATGTGTTTTGCTGAATTCTTTAGGCACCACATCTACTAATTCTTCGAAAACATTAAGATATATGTTAAATCTACCTTCTACTTGACTATTTCTATTTTGAATGCATTTCGATAGCTGTTAACATGTTCACAATTTTGCAGGAACATTTCAAACAAAGTGATTTGTCCTTCGTATTCCGTCTACAGGTAATGCATACATGAAATAGAAACTCATTTATCTGTTTCAAAATTTAGTATGTTTGATGCTTTAGTCCATTTTTCTTTTTTAGAATCACATCTTGGTTTGTTTGGCTCTTGAACACGAAAATGTTGCTTACTAAGCATCTTATAAGACTTCTATTATGTAATAGTCAACATTGCAAATTCACTAAGGAGGTTATATTCATTGTTCTTTTTAGTTTTTTCTAATGATGAAACCATCACCAATTGATTTATTAGGCTCCTGTTGGTATTTCTCTATAACAATTGGTTGTAAATCTCTTATATTTCTCCTAGGTGGCAGATGATTCAACTTTATATGGATGCTGTATGCTCGTTGAAGAAATTGTACAAAAACCTTCAGGACTGATTTCAATGATCTCAGAGAAACAACCTACCAGATCGTCGGCTGGTCGTCAAATTTTGACCACAAAGCGATGTTACTGCATCCTCACACGGCTTCCTTTCTTCGATTTACATTTTGGTATATTGAATAGGTATGATTCTCTGAATTAGTTTGCTTGAGCTTAGTTCTTGCAGCTTGTTTCAAAGACTCAGACTGTTCAGTGTGTAATATCATTTCTTGCAGTCTAGCTTGATTTGCTGTAAGCCAAATGATTTTGAAACTGAGAAGAAAAATGCTGCACGGATATAGTTAATGTTATTGCTGACACTTACCTTCACTTTTCCACAGCATGTTCACTCAAGAAAGGTTGGAATGGCTAACAAAAGGCTTTAGCGTGTTAGATTTGGATTCGCCGGAGGTGTACAACAAGGAAGAAGATTCGCTAGAGAAATGTGAGAGTATAATAAATGAACCCATCACATCTTCTGAAATAAGCACAGAAGGTTCTACGCCCAGGAGCGACTATGAGAGCCAAGTGGGAGAGTTTGATACACCAAGGCAAGGAAATGGTCATAACGTGGTTCTTCCAAACAATTCTGAAACAGAACAACACACACCTCAAAGTGAATCTAGAGATGCTCATAACATAGGCATTGATGAACTCTCTGTGAAAAAGCTACACAGTGAAAAAAGGTTACCTGATTCGGTTCTTCCTCTGTTGCGGTATCATCAGTATGAAAGCTCTGAATCTTCTTCCAGGTGGACCATGCTTTACTCCGATATTATATGTATTCTAATTCTATTCTAAACAGAGCATTTGAGAGTGAAGTGAAACAATTCTTCCCTATTATCTCTCTCAATGTACGCAAGGCATTCTCATTGAATATGTACTTTTGAATCCCCCAGTTTTCAGGGTTCACCATGTGACGACAGGATTTTTAGGGGTTGTGCGGATGAAGCGGATACAGAGGAAGCTTCTTCCTCTGGCCAGGAAGATTCCAGTGATTACAGCGACGTTCTTGAATGGGCCAAGGTGGAACATCTATCTTTCTTTAGACGTGGCTGCCCTTTATCTTCTATGCAATTGTACACAACTTAAACCCCTCCCCTTAGTCCTTTTGTTGACAGATATTTTTTCCTACATTTCCAGGCAAACAATCATGGATCATTACAAATAATATGTGAATATCACCGACTGCGTTGCCCTGCCCGAGGAACTACGCTTCTATTTCGACCCTTGGACCATCTGCATCCTCTGGAGTTCCACAGGCATGGTGGATCGGTTTTTAGTATTGCTGGCTCAACCATTGACTTCAGATCTTGCAATACTAGTCTGGAAGTTGCTGAGGTAGAATGCATTTGGGATTACCTCATCCAGCAATTTCATATATAAACTCTTAATATATATCTGGTCATTTCTTCATTTACAGTTTTACAGACTTGGCTTTGGCTAATTTTTTTTAGCTGTTTCTCATGATGTCAGGCACAAACTGCCCGCTCATCAGAGGAGGAGGCATCCGCCTTATCCATATGGGCTGTTGCATGCATATGTGGCTCCTTGCGACTTGATAATGTAAGAATCTGCTGAACGGTTAATGTGGATCATGGAACTTCCATGTCTTATTGGTTTTTCAGTTTTCTACTTCCTGACAAGCATGTAGGTGTAGTCATTAATTTCATTGCAAGCTTTTTTATAACAAAACATATCGTGTCTTGATGACCTGTCACCTGTGAACTAGTTCCAAGCGTGTCATGTGGCATATGATCCTTTCCTCTCCTTATAAACAATACTCAAGGGAAATAGTGAAAAACTAAAAAAGTAATACTGGAACTCATAATATAATCCTGGTTTAAGTCTAAAGCATACCTGTAATATACAAATAAATAGTTTGCATAATGTCTGCTCCAGCTATATGATGTATTGATCTGTGTTTCAGGTGTTGACCATGTTTGCTGCCGCACTCTTGGAGAAGCAAATTGTGGTTGTTTGCTCTAATTTGGTGTGTATCGTTTCCTGTAGCCAAAATGATTTGGGTTCAGTTTAATATCTTTTTTTTTTTACCTTCCAAAAATAGTACTATATGATTCGCCAGAGAAAAATAACTAAATTAGCCTCAGGCCCTCGATCGACTCCTAAGTTATAACATAACGAGAACCCTACGTTCATGTCCCTAATGTAATTTGCTGTCATCTATTTTCTACAAAAATTAAAAATCTTCTTTTTTGTAGGCTTTCTTCTACAACTTTTATCAGTGTTCTGCTTGAGCAGAGTAGAATCACTATCTCAGTCCCGTTCTCACTCTTATTACATCGACCGCATTATGTATGAAACTTACTACTATGTCTTTCGCTACAGGGAATCTTGTCTGCCTTAGTTCTGTCAATTATTCCACTGATCCAACCCTTTCGGTGGCAGAGCCTTCTAATGCCGGTATGTGTTCTTTTTAACTTGTTATTTTAAACTACCATTTGATGTGTGATATCGCAGACAATTTTAGGTATTTCGATTCTTATACCATCGATGTAATATCCAGGTTTTGCCTAATGACATGCTGGACTTCTTGGATGCTCCTGTCCCGTACATAGTGAGTTTCCAAACTCACGTCCTTATTTGGTGTTTCATTTTTCCCTTTCCCACACTTTTTTGGTCTTGATATCCTGTTGTAGTAAATTGAATCATATTTGGTTTTCTCCGTAGGTAGGTGTAAAAAACAAAACCTCTGAAGTCATGACGAGGTTGTCAAATGGCATTCTGGTTGATGCTAACAAGAACCAGGTGTGTAAATACTAAATTGTTTTGCAAACATTTGCAATCTAGACTCGAGTAGTTGCTTTATACAATTCAGGTTGCGAACTATTGGTCCAAGTTAACTCATACTATTTGCTTGCTTGGGTGAAAATAGGTACAATCACCCACAATGCCACAATTGCCCAAGCAAAAAGAGTTAATTTCATCTTTAAGTGCATATCACGCAAAGCTTGTCGGGGAAAGTTATTTAGCAAAAAGAAGGCCAGTTTATGAATGCACAGAAGTCCAGGTAAGCTCTCAAAATAGTATAGACATCCCAAATATGCTTATTTTCAATTTTGAGTCGAGAGGATATCTGACAACCAAAAACAAGTTACTTTTCTCCTAAATAATTTTAAAAATCTCGCTCATGGGATTGCTACTAAAATGACTTCTCTTATTTTCTCCCTTCTTAATTGTAGACTGAAGCAGCCAAAGGCTTCCTGTCAGTGCTAAGATCATATATGGATTCTCTTTGCTCAAATTTGCGGTCTCATACAATCACTAACGTTCAGTCCAATGATGATAAGGTACCAATTCTTTCTCATTTTCAACAATTTCACGAAGTTCATCGATTAGTCTGGTCCTAATACTGCTTAACAGGTGAAATCCAGAAATGATTCCTTCCCGTAAAAATACTTGCTGTTTTAAGTGCTACCCGAAAGATAAGAAACTAATGTCTGTTTGGTCACCTTTTAGGTATCTTTACTCTTAAAAGAGAGTTTTATCGAATCATTCCCGAGGCGCGATAGACCTTTTATGAAGGTACGCTTCTTGAACGTCTAGTATTGAATTTTGTTCAGTAGATTGCCCTCAAGTTTACAATATTTCAGAAAGCAATGTTAAAATGCTAGAAATTGATATTCGTACGCTTTTTCCTTGACAGCTTTTTGTGGACACACAGCTCTTCTCTGTACATACAGACCTTGTACTCTCGTTCTATCAAAAGGATTAGTGTCATCACCATAGGTATAGATTTGTTGGGAAGGTATAAAAAAAAAGTAAATTATACCTTAGATCCAGCTTTGTAAAATTTATAATACTTCGCTATAGTCGTGTTAGGTTTTTATTTATATCAGTATAATAGAAATGTTCTGTTTTTGTGTTGTGGGTTTGTGCTTTATATGTTATCTGCTCATTGTATAATAATTTTAGTTACAAATATATATGTACTTGATACTTCTGTGTAAACAACTTCGCCTAGGTAGGTGTTTTTGAATACGAGGAGGAAACTTGTTGAAACTTGAAACATTCTTTCGCTCTGCCTTTGTCGAGGAGATCTTGTGTCATGTTGGTGTTCTGCGTTCACTATACTAACTGGGATTTATCGAGTAAAATATCATCTGAAATGGGTTTCTTACCTGAACCCCAAAGTCATGATTTACCAGTTGTTTCTATAAATGCATGAAACGGGTTTAGGTTGATCATGCACAAACGCTCCTTTTAAGGAATACTCTCAACATGTAAGAGCAGCTACTGATAGCTCATCAAGTTTGCTTAAACTAGAGCAGATGCTTTGGGATGCAAATGCCTCTAAATTCTTTTTCAGATTCTTCTTCTGATTTTGGTAGTAATTAGAGTTATTTTTTTTTTTACCCATTTTTTTTTTTTAGGTATACCCCAATCTCGCCAGGAAAACTAAGGCAATGAGTTATTCATTATTGTGTTGTTTATGACTCGGCATCGGTGGTTCTGCATAGTGATTGTCATCAAATTGGCGGTACTTGTAGAAATACTCAACAACAAAAGAGCAAGATTATATACTGCTGTAAAAGCGGAATCGAAGGGGTGGTTAAAAGGTAAGGATAGCGTCATTATATATTAAAAGGCAAAGACAGCAAAACGTTTCGTCTAAAAGTAAATATGACACAAGAACTATATGAATATCTTGATTTAGATTTGGAAAGTAATCAACATCCTCACTCTTATGACATTTTCGAATGATCCACTATTCTCTGAACATGAATCGTAATAATTACTTCTACTCCCAGTTACATAAGAAAAAAAAAATTTTTGACAGAAAAGAGGCAAGTTTAGTGTAAAAATTAAGGGCCAAATTATTTCATCTAAAATGAATTTCTTACCTGAACCCAGTCATGATTTTCCAGTTGGTTCTTTAAATGCATGTCATTCATTTATAAGGGCTTAGGTTGATCATGCACAAATGCTCCTCATGGGAAACTGCTCTTCATTTACTTGTAAAACAGAGTTAATGTCAATGAAGCTTGCTTAAGCTGGTCCAGGACGTAAATGTTTCTTCCAAATCCAGAGTCATTTATGTTGAGGGTTTCTGTGAGACATTGGTGAGAACTAAAAATGGAAGCAATTGTTAAATTAATTATTGTTACTGCCACGCCACTCATATATATTTATAGTCTTTGAAAAGCGCCACCAACCATCGGAAAACTCAAGAAAATTAGCATCCGACAATCCATCTTGTTTCTTAGTTAGTAATTGTGTTTTACCGATGATTAATTTTCTAGTCTGCTTATTCTCTTTTGGCTCTCTGTATCTTACTTTGTTTATTCCTTACCTCCAAATAAAAAAATAATAAAGATAATAAGATATATTTATGTTTAATACTTACAAACACTATCTGGTACTATCCAGTAATGTCATTAATTATTGATCAATCAACCCAATTTAATCTTTCCCCTTTGTGGTGTTTGGATAATCTCGTAAACTTTTGTAACTTAATTTTCTAAACTTCATAGATATTTCAGCAGTCTATCTACACCTTTCTCTTGAATAGTACATGACGGAAGGGTCTATGGGTGTCCTTTCCACGTTTAGACGGCGACTCCGGTGCCAGATGGTCCGGTGAGGGTCAATCCACAGGTCAGGTTGTATATTGCCAGCTCTACAGTAGTCAGATGAGTGAAATATCATCTGAAATGGGTTTGCTAGCTGAACCAAGTCAATTTTCTCAAAATGCATGTCACCTAATATCATCTGAGGGCTTAGGTTGATCATGCACAAATGCTCCTTAAGGTGTAATCTTCATATAATACTTGCAAGAAGGGAGCTCATTTGAAATATCATCTGAAATGTGTTTCTCACCTGAACCCAGTCAAGACATACCAGTTGTTTCTCTAGATGCATGTCACCAGTGACTAAGAGGGCTTAGGTTGATCATGCATAAATGCACCTTGAGCTATACTTCTCTTCGTATAAGAAGAGCAGCTAGTTGCACGAAATACCAAGTGAGTAGTTCCTTTTCAGATTCTTCACATTTCTCTTCGTATCTCATGAATCTTGCTTGAACTTTGGGATGCAAATGTCTCTTCCAAGTGAGTAGTTCCTTTTCAGATTCTTCACATTTCTCTTCGCTAAAGTCCATTTCAACTGATCTCTATCTCTATGTTAATACTCAAGGGTCTCTTTGAGACATTAGCGAAAACTAAAAATTGTAAGCCATTAAAGTGTTCTCGTACTGTCTCGTGAATCAAATATTACATGAAAGTCTCAAGGAGGTCTCTTCAAGGTTTTCCGTCTCAATTTGTTTCTCGATAACAAGAATCCGTGAAATACTTTACTGATGGCTGAAGATAAACTCAACATAAATCAGCAACGAAACAATCGGTCATCTTTACTTTCAAGGGACTACCTGATAAGAATCCATCATGTTCCTTGGAGATTATAGTAGCCCATCGAAAGTAAAGGTGATCGTTGTTTGGCTGCTGCATTACATTCTATAATCCATCTTGTTTCTTAGTAACTGTATTCTTACTCTGTATTTTCTGTTTCTCAAATAAAAATGATATATGGTAAACAGTTTGCAATTCTATGATTCGTGATGTCTGGATACTTTGCTTCTAAACCTTAGTGTGATTCAAACATCTTGAAATTCAAAACCAAGTCCAAAATTTTCTGCTGACAACTTTACAAAAGTGAGCATATATTACAAAATTCTGGGCACTCTTCTGACATTTCCAAATGATCTGCTATTCTGAACATAAGATTACAACCTTTGTAATAATTACTCGCTACCCCCAGTTACAATAAAAAGTTGCTTAGATAAAAGCATTACAAAATAGAGACGAGTGAACTGTAAAAGGGGCCATATTTCTCCTGTTTCAGTCTGAATCGTTATTCATCAACTTCTATACCAAAATATTTCTTACGCTCATGTGTTATCTCACTTCCCCATCACTTAGGGGATCTGCTGAAGTTTCTCTCTGCCTCTGGGTTGTCTCTTCATCTTCGTCAGATTCTGACCATGCTCGTCTCCGCTTGTTTACATTGGATGCAGCCTTCACAAAATAATCAAATAATTAAACAAAAACAATAGAAACTCCTACAAGACAATAAATGGAGGCACTGGCAGGGGTGGCTAGCCAGGACAGGCTTCAAACTCCGGCATAACATTTTAGGTTGAAACATTAATATATTGTGCATTTGAAAGAAAGGGAAATCTTACTGCTTCATCCTCGACATCAGAGTCCTCGAGCCCAGCTGCAGCAAGATCATGAGCAACGTCTGCCCCATTATCATCCTCATCATCCATCATTCGATTCATGGTATCACGGGTGTTCACGTTTGCGTATTCCTCATGTTCGTCGCCCATGTCAGCTTCTGTATCGTCCATCTCATAATGTGATTTCTTTTCATGCTTTCTTTTCTTCCCACCTTTCTTCTTCCTCTTCTCTCCACCACCCTCTTCATCTTCAGCGTGGGATCTCTCCTTCCGCTTGCTAGGAGCGCTACTCCTCCATTGCTCCTGCAGAATAGAGGGAACAAATCTTTAACAACTGCAACTGCAAAAATGAAAAGAACAAAAATTTTGTACGTGCATCATACCTTTACACGCCTGAATTGCTCCTCCTGCTGCCTCACTTGCTTTAACTCGTCTTCTTGTTTTCTCTTTTCCAACTATTGCAAAAATAAAATAAAATCCAAGATTACTCAGTTTTTCATCAGAGTATGTGATCAAGGCAAGTAGTTTCCGAAATAAATATTAATGTAATAAAAATCAAAACAAAATAGATGGCTAACTGAGACTGTTGAATAAACCTGTAATTTCCGTTGTTCTTCGGCTTTTCGACGGGCTTCCTCAGCTAAGGACACCTGACGGGCAACCTCTAGTCTTTGCCGGTTCTGGAGCTCTTCACGTTCAGCAGCTTCACAATGAACCTTTGCAGCATCAAGTAAATGCTTGCAGTACCCAACATGGGTTTCTATTTTCTTCTCATCAAACCCATGGAAGTGAAGGCTGGATGCTGCAGACAATTGACTAAACACACGGACCGCATTCTTCAACTCTGCTACTGTTGCCCGAACCTGCAATATGGTTCCAATTTCATGAAGCTGGAATTATAGATGACACATTCAAGTATGGAGAGGAAACATACTGAAAAGTCAACTAACCTCATCAGCCGTCCTCTTTGTCTTCTGTAAAGTAGACGCAGAAAACTTCTGCATTGAAACTCCAGCATCAAACCGCAGAGTGTAATTTGATGGCGCCAAGTGGATGGCTCTCAACAAAGTCTTTTTGCAGTCTTGCCAATGCTCAGCTTCATAATGTGTGCGGGCCAGATAGAGAAGAATTTGAGTGTCTGTGTTATAATAAAATTTCCTCAAGCAATTTTGATACTGCAAGACGACAGACAGTATCATATTAGCAAATGATCACAAAACAAACCATAAACCTTTCTTCACCAGTAAGTGCAAAACGAAATAACTTGCCATTTTTACGGCCTGAGCAAACTGCCCTTGAGCAAAATAAACATGAGCCAAATTTATCCAGACGTCTGGCATTTGGACAAAAATACTTCCACTTGCAGCTTCTTGGACCTATATAAAAATGGAGTTGAAACGCACAAAAGTCAGCAATAACTCTTAACGTAATCAATATGTGTAGAGAAAATTGAGCGAGAACTGACCTGGGTAAAAATATCTTTTGAAACATCAAACTGGCCCTTTTCTGCTAAGACCACTCCAGTACCATTTGCAGCATATAAATTTGCAGGACGTTGAACCAAAACCTGAGAGGAGGGAAAAGCCCGAGATTAAATAAATTCACCTAACAGTTAAGAATTCAGATCGAGGGAAAAACAATAACCACAGTTATACTTTAGTGTAGAGTTCTTTAGCCTTCTCCAGATGTGTCGCTTCCAATTTAGGACCTCTTTTCTCAGAACGCACAGCAGCAAAGTAGTTCCAGTTTCCCTGCAAATATCATAAACAGGCGTCAAAGATTTATAAAGTACACGGTAGTACAATTTTCACGATACTTTATTAGCACAGCACAGAACATATATATCTTCCTGAGAATTTACTGACCAGGGAGAGAGTAGCATATGAATCTTTTCCATCAGTTGCTTCTTTGGCAGCCCGGAATGTATCCTTTGCCTTGACCCAATCATCACTTTTAAGCTCTAAGCTCCCAAGCATCGACAAAGCATTGGGACACTTCTCATTCACCTTAAGAGCATCTCCAATCTATGCAAAGAAACAATCTCACAATTATGAGTTACTGCAGGAGTCAAGAAATGAACATGCAACCAGACATCATGGAGGGGAGAAACTACCAATGCTATGCTTAGTGGAATGTTATTTCTTGCTTTAGCAATGGCAGCGAGCCTCAGAGATGCATCCGCATATTCAGGATACTGTACGAAAAGACGAACATGTATTAATTGAAACCTGAATTTGATCAATATTCACCATTCAAAAAGTCTATCTTCTGTTAAAGCAGTTCACATGATACATGAAAATATACACAAGCTGGTGGCTAGAGATACCTTATAAAGGATCAGACGGTACAAAATAGCTGCCTTTTCGGTTTCATGCAATTGCTCAAGTAGTCTAGCCTGATTAAACAGTGTTGTGACTTTATTCCATGGCAATTCCACAGAAACACCATTTTCTTCAAGTTGTTGGAATATCTGCTTGTCATTATATTGATGAGTGATCGCAACTGATCTGTGTAGTTTACCATCCAAGAAATCACGCCAAACTCCTTCACCCAGTGCTTCCTTGAAAGTCTGCTGAGCTAGCTGAAAAAGAAATATGAAACAATGAAGAGGTCAGCAATTAGAAGTCTCAAGTACGAAACAAATCCCATGGTAATAATCACAGTTTTCCAGACCTCGAACTCTCCTTTCTCAAAATGAAGCACTCCAATATTGTTAAACAGTTCAATTGGCACTTCTTCACCACCCTTTTTTAGAAGACCGCGTGCCTGTGACAAAACAAAGAGTTGGAATCACAAAATAGAACTACCAGTAGCAAGAAAAACACACAAGAAGAAGAAAGAGCGATCATGCTCAGCTGAGAACACGTCAGATAAGGAACACACATGGTCTTACGCATCAAACTATTAGCCAAAATCTATATGAAGGTCCTGAAATCTAAATCTCCTAATAGTCCATCTGTAGAAACCGAAGTATACTTGCATAGAAGCTAAAAAGACGAGTTTGATGAGCAGATTAAAATCTTTACTTGAGTGTAAGAATAATATGTTCAATGGTCGAGATGCAGTAAACTAATTTGAAAGCGACCGTAAGGATATGCGTTCATCACCCTGAAGGGAGAAAACGAAAAACACAACAAAAGAATTGAGTCTTACAGTCTTGAAGGAATCTAATGCAGCTCCTGGATCATTTGCAATTAACAGTTCACCCAGCTCCAGAAACGCCTGCAGTTGAATTTAATGATAAGTACAAATAAGTAATGCTATACTGCAGCAACAAGATTTGAACCATTTGATCGACCCTTTAGATTCCCATTTCTTTTTTTCCTCTCCATTTGAAAAGGAAAGAGTAGTTTAAGAACCAATCAATATATAGATTTAGCAACACATACCTGTGCATCTCGTGGATCAGCCTTTGTTGCCTTTCGCAGGATTTCCAATGCTTTGTCAGACTGGCCAAGCTGAACATAAATGTGCCCAACAGCCTGGAAAAACGGAAAGTAACATAGGAATTATTAGATCATAACTTGAAGAAGTTATATTGGAAATACAAATCTAAAACTTCCAATTTTCTGACTCACTTTCATGCTTTCAACACTATCAGGATAGGCCTCCAAAACCTTTTCAAAGTTTGAAAGTGAACTTCTGAAATCTCCCAACTTTAGTTGGACTTGCCCCAAGCCTATTGAACCAAATTGTATCAAGAAATTAATAATTCAGAACACCAAAAAAAAAAAAGAATAAAAATCCACAAATATTGCAGTAAAGTAAAATCCAAAATGACAAATAGTACTAGTGGCACACTTCATATAGAACTGAAGAAAGACTGTACTGAGAAAACAGTCTAATTGCCATCCGTCACAGATTTGAGACATCTAACTTTCTGTGGATGGTTGCTTACCATAATAAGGCAATACAAAATCTTGAGGTCTACTGCTCTCCTTAACAGATGCCATGTAATAGAATCCGGCCTTTTCAAAATCACCCTGCAGTTACAACAATATGATTACAACGCAACCACAAGAAAATTGGGAACCATTAGCATATAAAAAGCTGACAAATTTCACCAAATCAAATGTTTGTTTGGACCTTGCTATGGTATGATCTTGCTAAATTGTAGTACGAGTGTGACTTCATCAGACCGTGATCGCTTACAGCAAGTGCAGTTTCAGTCAATTGCTCTACCAGAAAATGTTGGCCAGTAAAGAAAAAGTGGTTTGCCAAATGATTTAAAGCCATTGCACAATAGGGGTATATCTCAAAAGCTCTTTGCATTTTCTCCATTCCTCTTCGAATTCCACTGCCTACAAGTCCAGATAAGGCATCAAAGTCAAAAAACTTAACTGTATCTGATCATTCTCTTAAACCAACTAATAAGATCACATAGAGTTGTCAATACCGAATTATATTCAATTATCTGAAAGATTTACCATCATTCGCTTGTAGGTCCATGATTCCAAGTGCCACAAGAGCCTCAACGTTCTCTGGGTCTAACTAAAATTACAAAATTTGAAAAATAGCGACCTTGGTGAGAAATCGACGTAGATGCAGAGCACCAAAAGTATGTAATTCTCATATACTGTGTATTTTAACTACATAAAATCGCTTGCCTGGAGAACACGTTGAAAAGCTTGCCGGGCTTTTTCAAACTGTCCAAGTTTGTAGCGACAGAGACCTATTCCAAGCCTTATAGCTGCAGGACCATTGGGATACACTTGCAATGCCCTCTTAAACAAGTAGAAAATAGGACGAAGTTTAGTTTCTCATTATAATAAAAATAAAAAAGGGTAACAATATATGTTAATATCAAAATCCACACAATGCGTAGAACAAACATACCTTATATAAGTCCAAAGACTCTGTGTAACGGTTAAGGCTGAACTGAACACATGCCTGCATACAAAAAAAATCTTTTCAGTACCGCAAAGATCAAACAAATAAGTTTGCCAAAGAAAGTTCACAAGATTCTCAGCTCTAGCTTAAGATGCATGGGAAGAGCAATAGGTTGTCAATTCGACATACCTGACCAAGCAGGGCAGGCACATTCTTAGGATTTCCTTCCAGTACAATCTTAAATGTTGAAGATGCTTGTTCTGTATCACCCTTAGCCAGTAAAAGCTGACCTGTACACAAGAAGTTAGTAATTTCAGGAACTAGCTTTTAACTTCTCAATCTTGTCGGTAATAACATACTTGTGAAACTGTCTAAAATATAAACACTCGGTTTCGTCACTTCTTAACTAACCTTTGCCAACCCAAGTAGAAGGCTCATGTATGTCAATCCTTGAAGCTTTATTATAAAACTGTGTTGCCGAAACAAAATACTCATCCTTTTCTCTTTGCTTAGTCTCAATTTTTCCTTGGTAACTATAGTAAGCCCCCAATGCATTCAATATGGCAATGCGCTCCGCTTTCATATCAGCGTAGTACTCATCAATGTCTGGCCCAGACCCTTCCTCCAATATTTCCCTGAATTGTTTGAGTTTTCCTTGTTTGAAGTATTCCCTCTGCATAATTATAAAAGCGAAAATAACGTCGTCATAAGTAAAACTATACCGAACATGTAAATATATCTCTGTATTCATCAAAACGATAACTATCATTCAAAACCACTTACATATATCTCTGTAATGGTGTTAAAAATATCCGATTTCTAACGCCAAATCAACAAATATAATCCATTCATGTGAAGTCAAACTACATTACATCAATGATCAATGTCCTTGTGTATAAAAATCCGATTTTTTTACTCCGCCGTTAGAGTGCTCTAATCACTAAAATTAATCACTAAAATTCTTAGTTTCACAACATGGGCATCACAAAAATTCCATCTAGACATAAAACCCAGAACCAAATTATCATCAAAACTTCACAGAAACCCTAAATTTCACAAATTTAATCCAAAAATCCAGCTAAAAGTTCAAATTTTTTCTAGGGATTTGAAATAAAAATTGAATCTTTAGATGATTAAAGAGAGACATAATACCGCGATAATGAGCCAGAGATCAAGAGGAGCTTGTTCAGCTTTAAGGATATCAAGGATATCAGAAGCATCTCTTGGTAATGAATCTAAAGTAACCCTAACTTCTTCTTCTGAGTTTTGTACTGGAATGTACACACATGCCATGATGCCCTTTTGATTTTGATTTGAGAGAAATCTTAATGTTAATCTAGGGTTTTGTATCAGAAGAGAAAACCCCCAATCCTTGATTTAGGAATGGAATTCTCTGTGAGGAATGAAGAAGAAGAAGTTGAATGATTATATAATTTATAAAGCGAGTGCCGAAAAAAAATAAAGCGACTGACTTTAGTCTGACCATATAGACTTTTCGTCAAACAACTTCTAATCTAGCAGTTAGATTAGCAGTCCACGTCAGCTGGGACCACTACCCAGCGTTGTTTGGTTCAGTGCTTTAAATTTGAGTCGTCTGATCAAAATTTGTGATTATTTTGTTCCATATTAGTTTTGTGATTTTTGTGAGCGCTGAACCATTTACCGTAAAGGTGCTTTTTTTGGCGCTGAACCGTTCAACGCTTCAATCTCGCTGCTACTTCACCTGCGAGCACATGATAGGAGAGAGAACTAGTGTTAACTTTTATGCCACACTTTTTTTTTTGAATTGCAACACTTAAATGCTAGCAGCTCAATCTAGCCCATAGGACTTAGGCTTAGTCCTATGGGCTAGATATCTAGCTGCTAGATTGGCCATCCACGTCAGCTTGGGCAACCTACTAACCCCTATGGCATGGCGAATCTAGCAGCGAAACGCTGAACAGTACACCGTCTAACGCCGAATAGTACAACGTCCAGATGAACGCCGAACCGAATGGCGTTTGACTTGGTCAGCTAGGTTTACAACGCTGAACTGATCAGCGTCCAACGCCGCTCTATTCAACGTCCAAAAAAACGATATCTCCACAGAAGCTCGACCTTCTTCCGCATTTTCACTTCTCACTCATCTTTCCCCCATTTCTCCCGAAAATGCATGTCCAACTTCACGAGTTCAAGATTCTTTTTTGCAAATTCCTTCCGTGGGTTTATTCTACTTCGTATTTGTGATCGATTGAAGGTGGTTTGGTGCGATTCCATCCACGAAATCATTCAAAGTAAGAAATTTAAGTTTTAGGTTTAAAGTTTTATGATTTTTGATTTTTGATTTTTGGTGCGATTTCATTCAAATTGATGATTGATATTTCGTATTTAAATGATGTAGATGATATGTGTATGGTTTAATTTGATTATTTGTGATGAATTTTTTTTTTTTTTTGGGATTTAATTTGATTATTTGTGATGAACAAAAAATAAATTTTGATTTTTGTGATGAAAATGATAATTCGTATGATGTTTGTAGGTAAATTTGCATGATAATTTGATCATTTGTATGATGAAAATGAATGATAAAGAATTATTTTTGATTAAAATGAATTAGTTTGTTATGAAAATTTGATAATTTAGTTTGTGATGAAAATTTGATAATTTAGTTTGTATGATTAAAATGAATGATAATGATGATTTAGTTTGTATGGATGAAAATGAATGATAATGATATTTTTTTCCATCTTTGTTATTGATTGTAGTACAAGTATGGATGAAATGCTAGATGGGTTGGATATAGTTTCATCATGGAAATGTGATGGACATGTATGTCACGATGTTACGAAAGACCCTCGCAAAGTAAGCTTTAGAGGTAGTTTCAAAGATATTAAAAAGTATTATAATATTGTAGTGCAAGATAATCCGGTAGCACAACAATTTTGTGATAATTGTGGCTTTTCCTCTATTTTTGAGTTTGATTTCTGTGGGGATAGAGCCTTAGTTGAAGCCATAGCTGAGAGATGGTGGAAAAGTACCAGGAGCTTTCATTTTCGGGAGTTTGAGATTGGCCTCCTTCCTTTAGATTGGTACATGTTAACGGGAATTCCCAGCTGGTGACCCTAGTAAACGGCCAGTAGTTATGCCACAATTGGGTAGTGATCTAACATATCCTGCTTTGGATGATTTGTATTTTTCGGATATCAAAAATCATGGTGCATGGGACTCTAAGACTAATACATTTTCCTTAATTGTCTTGAAAAACTACATTGAAAGTAGAAAAGGCCAGAATAATATTGAATGTGCAGTGACATTGACACGAGCATTCTTTATGTGGTGTTTTGGTCATTTTCTTCTAGCGCATTCTTCTGGAAAAGTAGATAAACGTTGGGTTTTGTTATTGGATAACTTGAATAGAGTTGGGGAGTATGATTGGGGTCTAGCTTCGTTAGGTAATACCTATAAATATCTCGACGATTGGTCAACCAGGGGTACAAATTTAGTTGGCATGGTTGTGGTACTTGAGTCATAGCGGTGTTATGAATGAACGGCATTCCATGATCCGTTTCATATAAAGTCATAGCATCCTCACGATTACCATTTGATTCCCTTAATGAAATGACAAAATGCTTGCAATTACACTTGATGCTTGATAACCGAGTTTGTAGTTGTTTTTTGCATCTCTCATTAGCATTACCATTGATTCTCATAAATTCTTCAACAACTTGTCCCCAAAAGGAGTTGGTTGTTATTTGAGTGTTGTTAATTGCACAATAACTTCTCACCAAGTCATTGTCTTCTTCAATTGAGAATGCAACCATGCTTGAATGTTGAATTGACAATTTTAGGAGAAAAGAAAAGAGAATGAAACTTCACAAGTTTAGGGTGTGGGGATTTTGAGCTATTGTGTTGAGTTTATATAGAGATATGAAGTGACGTGAGTTTGGACTGAAAATGTAGCCGTTTGCCGGAGCGCCGCACCAATGGGAGTCCAGCGCCAAACCAAACGGCGTTTGGCATCCTAGACGCGAGATTAAAAGTGACCGTTGAAGATTCAACGACTGGAAATGCAGCGCCCTACCATGCGGCGTTAAGACGCCGAACCAAACGGCGCTTTGGAATCTCAACCATCAGATCAAGATGACCGTTCCATTTTCAACGACTCAGATTAAATAGCCGTTTAAAACCACAACAACTATTTTTTCAAGCTTTCCTATAAATAGAGGACTACTTCTCCTTCATCCCTCACACCAAAACCAATTGATTATCTTCTTCATTGGTTTTCTTCCTCTTCTTCACATAGTTTTGTTCATACAAAATTATGGCACACTTTAGTACAATAGAAGAAGAGGCACTAATTTATGGTTGGGTCATAGCAAGCAACGATCCAATTCATGGAAAAGATTAAAAAAAAATGCAATATTTTGGAGTAAGATTATTGAAGAGTACAATAAAAGAAAAGGTCCCAATGGTGTCGAAAGAGAAAAAAAAGCATTGCGAACAAAGTGCAACACAATAAGAACCGAAGTGAGGAAATATATTTCATTTGTCAGGCCCTACTTCCGAAACAAACCTACGGGGATGACCGAGGCGGATTATGTAAGTACCTCAATTTTTCTTAATGTTTTCTTTCTTCCATTTTGTTCTCTTTCTTTCTTTCTCTAAATTTTTCCTTTTATTTTTTCCCCAGTATCATCGTGAAAAACAAAATTATGAAGCATCGACTGGAAAACTTTGGAGGTACGAATCGGTTTTCCAGATCCTGAAGACTTTTCCACCCGATTACAACCCGGCGGTGAATAATGATGATGGATTCGGTACTTCCACTCAACCTAGTCAACAAACTCAAGCTAATCAAGAAAATGAAGATGATATATAATATGGATGAAGATTTGCAAAATATAGCAAGGTTTGGTAGCACTTCATCTACTCATAATTCTGAAACCTCGGACACATCAAAGAGAAGATGTTATTTCGAACAAACAGATGATGTTAGAAGTGAAGGTAGAGATAAAGCAAAGAAAAAGGCTCGTGAGGCTAAAGCATCGCAGAAATCAGATGAAAAAATGGATAAACTCATCGAACTTCTTGAAAACGCACAAGCACAAAGAGAGGCCAAATATGAAAAAGAGGAAGAATATCTAAGGAAGAACATGGAAAGCTCTTCAATCTTGGCACAAACGCAACAAAGAGAATCGGAAATGAAGATCCTACGACAACCCTTGGATGAATTACAAGAATGTGAGAGACCCATCTACAAAATATGGAAGAAAGAGATTTTAGCCTGTTATGGTTTGGACCTTATCCCCTAAACTAAAGTGATATGGGATTTTAAGTTATTTAGAAGTAGGATTTCAATTTCAATGTAGTTTTTTATGTTTTAAGTTATTTAGAAGTAGGATTTCAATTTCAATGTACTTTTTAGTTTCTTCAAAAAATATTGGAACTTTGTTTTGCAATGTAATGGAAGATTACAAATTCTCAAACGACTACATTTACTTTGATAAATTTCCAAATTTTGAAACAAAATACGATTGAAACAAATTGCCAAACATGTAGAAATGGAATTCTGGAAAAAAAAAAGTCGTTAGTTAAAAAAAAGGGTCAAGCGCTGGATGGAGCAGCGTTGCAGTTGAACGCCGAATGGAACAGCGTCTAGCCTAGCGCCTAACAATTCGGCGTTATTCTCTGGAATATTTGCCTAACGTTGAACCATTCAGCGTTTGTGTCACTTTTTGAGTGTCGCATTATTCATCGTTTCAATCTCGCTGATAGTTGGACTGCGAGCAAATGCTAGGAGAGAGAAGTAGCCAGATTGAGTGTTAACTTTTTTCCCACACTTTTTTCATGATTTGCAACACTTTCTGGCCAATCTAGCAGTCCAATCTAGCCCATACGACTTAGCCTTAGTCTTATACTACTTTTAATACTTTTGTTTCCAACCAATGTACAATCAATTTCGGATTTCGGTTGATCCCGAGACACGGGTACAACTTTGTCTCAAGGAGATTTTCGGTTGAAATCTCAGAATAATTTTCCGGTCAATATTCAAAAAATTTATGTATAAATTTATGTATCTTATAAATATGTACTCGTATTGATTTTGTGGATCCTAGAACACCGTTATAAGGTATATATAGAATGAATTAATCCCAATGTCATTTTTTTGTTTGTGAAACTATGTTAAATTATAAGTTTTAATTTTACACATTACTAGCTAGTAGAGAAGCGGAAAACGTTTAGTTAAACATGTAAAAATATTTGTTTAAGTATAATTTAAGATAATAGAAATCATTAATTAAACAATATTCTACTGTCATCTAATAATTCTACTTTCATCATACTTAAATAGAATTTTTAATGAAAATTGGTAATGATTTAGATACAGTTAGAATGAAAGATCATGATTGTTCATCTGGAAGGCTCAGAATTAACGATGATATCAATGGTTCTGAAGAATTGGTTCATAAAATTATAGAAGAGGAGGATGGCAGCTGGGTTTTTATACCTAACAGCAGACGAAAGGAAGGTTCTAGTACTTCGAAATCGCTTTCTAAGTCAGTAACGAGGTCCGGTTCGAGGTTCTTACCAATCCAGCAGGAGGAAGATACAGATAATAGTTATACTTCTGAAAATTCAAGTAGGAAGGAGATGAAGAACATTGTTGTGAAAAATCTGGAAGAGGTGCAACAATAAAAAGAAGAAGAGGGCGATGGTTTGATAGATAAAACTGTGCAATCGCTGGTTAAAGTAGCGTGAAGCTACATAAGTATCAATGAAGCCCAAAAAGAGACATTGAAAAGAAACATGACAAATTTGGTGTTGAGATATAGACAGAGATTCCAGAGTAAAGACAACTCAACTGATGGGGTTAATAATAATAATGACGGTGATGTTGGAGATAATGAAAACAATCTTTTTGTGAACAATGGGGATATTTCAGACTCTGGGGATGAGGAAGATAATAGTGTGGAGGACATAAGAGCAGCAAGGGAGGAAGCAATTATTAATGGATTTTAAAAAAAATTGTTAGAATATAAGGGGCATGAATGAGTTTGATAAACAAATTGCTGTCAAGAACTTGGTGGCAGCTCAAAGATGTGGTGTGTTTCTTATTCAGGAGACAAAAATTCAATACATGTCTGAATGGTTTGTCAGACAGTTATGGTTTGATGATAATCTGGGATGGAGTTAAATCCCATCCGTGGGCAGTAGCGGCGGATTTTTATCTATATGGGATGGAAGTAAGTTTGAAAAATTGAAGGAAAGATTTGGTTACAATAATATCACTATTGTTTTCTCAAATAGGAAAAATGGCTTTCAATAGGCAGTTACTAATGTGTACAGTCCTTGTGAGTACAATTTTAGAACTAAATTTTGGGAAGATATGAATGAAGTTAGAAGATGGTGGAGTACTGGTCCAATTTGCATTGCTGGAGACATGAATGTAATATGAACAAATGAGGAGACAAACATAGGAGAAGGAGATAGCAGGAATATAGCTTTATTAAACATTTACATTATGGACCACAGTCTGATTGATCAGCCTTTGATAGGAGGGTCATTCACATGATCTAATAATCAATCTATTTCTCTTCTGTGTAGACTGGATAGATTCTTTTTAATCATGATTTTAAGGAGGCTTTCCATAATGCTCTTTAAATTGTGTTAACAAGAACCATCTCAAATCATAATCCAAATTTAGTTATCACCGAACCTATAATTCCTTCAAAACCTTATTTCAAACTTGATAAAGTGTGGAATGAACACAAGGTTTTGCTAAGGAGGTGCTGAACTGTTGGGAGTTCTGACTTTTCAAGGAAGTGCTAGTACTAGATTCTTTTTGAACCTTTAAAATTTAAAGCACTTAAGGGAGAAGACTGTGTTAACTGATAAAATTCATGAATTGAATATTTAAGAAGAGAATGGAGCTCTACAACATTATCAACTGGAAGAAAGACTTCAGTATAAGCTGAAGTTAAAAAAACATTGAGACTTTGGATGCAAGAAAATGGCAGTTGAGAGATAAGAAAAATAACTTCAAATGGGGAGATAATAATACCAGATACTTTCATAGTATTGCTAGTGCAAGAAAGAAAAGTGAAAGAGGATGAAAAATGTTGGCTTGAAAGGGAGTTACAGAAGATGGGGCGCAACAAAGCACAGGGCCTGATGGTTTCACAGCTGAATTCTTCAAGTGTTGTTGGTGCACTTTAAAAAGGATTTTCACAGGTATGGTTCTATTGATTGGAGATTTAATTGTTTTTTCTTAACTCTTATTCCTAAGAAGGTTGATTCTTGCACTCATAAGGACTTCAGACCCCTAAGTCTTATTGGGAGTGTATATAAAATAATTTCTAAACTGCTTGCTGAGAGGTTGAAGAAAGTAATGTTGGAGCTTATTTCAGACTTCCAAGGTGCTTTCATTCATGATAAAAAAAAATTGGATGATGTTCTCATTGGTAATGAGTGTGTTGACAGTAGGTTCAAGTATAAGAAGCCAAGAATTCTTTGTAAGATTGATATGGAGAAGGATTTTGACAATGTCAATTGTCAATCTTCGTTTACAATTTTGCAACAACATGGTTTTGAATCTAAATGGATTTCTTGGATTAGATGGTGTGTGTCTTCTTCTCATATTTCCATCTTGGTGAATGGTAGTTCAACTGAAAAGTTAAATCCTAGCAAAGGGTTAAGACAAGGTTATTCTTTGTCTCCCTATTTTTTCTTATTGGTGGTGGAAGTTGTCTCTAAGTTGATCAATGATGTAGTGTCTAGAGGTCAACTTAATAGATTTCAAGTGGTGGATAATGACACTATAATTTTTCATTTACAGTTTGCTGATGATACTCTAAATTTTATAGATTCAACAGTTGAAGAAGTTAGAAGACTTTTCATCATTTTATCAGTTTTTGAAGCTCTCACTGGTTTGAAGTTGAACATGGAGAAAAACACTATGATAAGTGTTGGTGCTGAGGAGGTTGTTGGTTTTTTAGCTGAAGAACTTGGTTGTAAATCATAGAAGTTTCCCTTCACTTATTTGGGAATGCAAATTGGTGCACATTGGAGAAGTACTTCTGTTTGGGAACATGTTTTAACTAAAATGCAACAAAAATTGGCATCGTGGAAGAAGAAGAACAAAGCAGTTAGGTTAGTGCTTATTAAGAGTTATTTAACAAGCCTTCCCATTTACTATTTATCTTTGTTTCATTTACCAGCAAGTATTGAGAAAAGAATGATCAAAATCATGGATTTCTTATGGGGTGTTGTGGATGGAAAGAAGAAGATGGTCTGGGTAGGATGGCCTAAGTTCAGTAAGCCAAAGTTTAATATATAGTGGTTTGGGGGTGAACAAACCAGTCTTTACTGGTAAAGTGGATATGGAGGTATTCAAAGAATAAAGATAGTTTGTGGAGAAAGATTTTTTACCACAATTTTTTCTTTCATTTTTTACGAATTTAATTGTAGCTTATTTGGTTATTGATTTTAATATTTTGATATTTAATCCTTCAAGAAAAGAGAAAGAACAAAGTCTTTCAAAATATCACCAACTTAAGAGAGACTTTCTTCTAGCCATTTATGGTATGTTTTGTAATAAAAGTTTCTACAAGTCTCTTAAAACCATAAGTCATTGATTTCAAATTCCAAATCCAATAACAGAGAATTTCGAAGACTTTTAGAAAGTCCAGAAGACCCTACTTAATTTTTTGTGCTTTACTTGCAACAAGTGTTTGAATGACCAACGTACATGCCTTCAATTCCGAAGCTTATAACTTCAATTTCATTGTCCGTGTTCTCTTTCTTTCTTTACTGTTGCTTGTTTATTCCCTTTTAGGCTTTATAGGTCTTGGCATTTTGCAAGCCTCAGATTGTACTGTGCAGAAATTAAAAGCTAAAGTTTTAAAAGCATTCTCAGAAATCTCTCAATAGTAATAAGATTGTGGGATTAGTCCTAAGATTCAAATTTAACAACCACCACCACCACCTCGACCTCCCCAGCTGACAGACCGTTCCTAACCCAAAAAACCCAAGGCGGCAAGGAACCTATGTCCACCAATATCCTCAACCCAACAAAGACAGTTATTGAAGACCCCAATAATTAATGATGAGGCGGACAATATAGAATCAACTGTGATGGGTGAGGCAGCGCAAGACAGAATCAGTGCCTTACCAGACCCGATTTTGCACTACATCCTCTGTTTTCTTCCGACCAAGATCGTTGCCAGTACTTCAGAATTATCGAAAAGGTGGAATTGAGTTTGGACTTGTGTCCCTGTTATGGATTTCGAAGAGTCAATCTTTGGATTAAGCACTACTACAATGACAATTCACGGCATCTGTGGAAAGATATCTTTGCAGTAGTGAATTGTTTTATCATTGTAGTAATGCTTATTAATCCACATATTGCCTCTTCGAAATCAATAACCGGGACACAAGCTAAGTCCAAACGCAATTCCACCTTTTCGATAATTCTGAAGTAATGGCAACGATCTTGGTCGGAAGAAAAAAGAGGATGTAGTGCAAAATCGGGTCTGGTAACGCACTAGCGCTGCCTCACCCATCACAGTGTATTCTATTTTGGCGGCCTCATACCTGCCATATTGTATTCTATTTTGGCGGCCTCATACCTGCCATATTCCTCGTATGTTCCATCTGCTGTCTAGTTTTCTGCTCAGCACCTTACCGTGTATTTATGGAAATACAGATACAAATTATCACCGCTGATGTAGTGACACCACCCAAAACTATGAAGGCTATGATGTTCTGCACCATGTGGGGTTACCAATACGCGGTACCCTATTATTCTACAAGAATAGGCAATAAAGATCTTGAAAAGCTTACTCCATCTCTGAGAAACATACAGGGTTCAACTTCAACCCTCGATGGAGATGTAGGATATCATCACATTCTTTATCCTCATACATGTCTAGGATCTTAAACCTATTAGGATCAGCACTAGCAGCAACGGCAAACTTCCCAAGGTAGATTTCTTTTTGAACATTGACATCACGACGTCTTTGTAACTTGAATTGTGAGGCTGCCTGAGCTGCATGAGCTGAGTCAATTGCCGTCTTATCTACAGCTAAGAAAGGAATCACTGTTGGCTTGAGTATGATCAAAATTGGTGGTAACCTATGGTCACTGATCTTAAATGGAATAGGACAGCCACGTAGAACTTCATGTGTTAGAGTTGTAATGTCGTAGGCAAGACAACAGCCTCTGTCAACAATGATGATACTATTTCGATCCACCGGATTTATATAGATGGCCTCTATTTCTGATGACATGTAACCTTTAAGTTCAATATTCTTGTGCACCATTTGCCAATTTAATCCTCCATTCGTGTAGTCATCCTCAAGCAGCCACATATTGAGAAAAGCCTTGCAACAATATTCTTGATAGATATAGCCACAGTAGATGGACCCTTGTGACTCCCCAAAGAAATAATTTTTATAACCTTCATATGTCTCAACACTCGTTGCAGGTAAAACTATTGACCTGCATCGATCACTACCATTTTCATTGTTTTCGTCTAGCGTACTATAAGTTTTTACTTCTTCATAACTTGTCCAATACAAGATACCATGACGGATAACCATTTTATCAGGAAGCCACGATATTTCTGTTTGTGGAAACGTTTTCCATTTGCTGGTGTCAGAAGAAAATATTTCTACGCTAAAGTTGGTACCCAACTTGGCAACATACATACAAACCACCTTGTAGTTACATGTAGAATGACTAAGTGACAAGGTCGAGGTATCGCACACCAATTTCGGGTAACAATATTCTTGAGCACCACATGGGGGAGGAGGGAGGGAGACCCATTGTTTGGTCAGAGGATTGCATATGAACAACAAAGTATTTGGATAATCCGGATATGCTGAAAAAAGTACTAAACCATTACTGCATGAATCTAAGAGGCATAGTTTTTCTACTTTATGTGTTTTGAATGGATATGAATCTAAAAGGAATTTAAAGGATAAACCATCATGATGAGTTATGAATTTGTGGTAATGATTTAGATAGAGTTGGACTTGATGGTACGAAGAATCAGGGAAGGGGTCACACATGAACATCCATGGAGGAGTAGTTGGAATACTGTTGTATATTTCGTTGATGAAGGATGGTTCAGATAAAAGAGAATTCCACAACTTTGATACGCACCTGAATTTATACACCGGTTTTAATGATGGAAGACGAGAGAAGATCCTGTACAATACCTCCGTCGGGAGATCAACACCATACTCTTTACTCATGCTTGATGATATAAGAATTGAAGAATTAAATTGTATAGAGTTTTTCACTACAATTTTAGGGTTTTTCTCGTGGAGAAGAGAAGAGGTGAGAATATCACGTATATTTATACTAATTGTATTTTTGGCTTATTAGGGTTCAGAATGGGCTTAGATAACTAAAATTCTAAGCAAATCCCGAAAAGGAAACCCCTCCAAAACCGCCTAATATTTTTTTTTGTTTTTGTTTTTGGTACGTGAAAGGATAACCCAAGCCCCTACCCAAACCAGCCAGTTGGACTAGCCCCACTGCCAGACCCAACTCCACTAAAACCGCCTAACATCCTTATAAATATGAACCATGATTTTGTGCATACCAAAATCTTTCTAGGCATACTCAATAAAGACAAAAAGGGTTGTGAAATAGCAAAATCAGGTATCCCCTCAACCCAATTTTTTTTTAATGGCAAATCTACCCTTTACGTATTAGTGTTAGTAATCTGGATTAGTGATTAAATATTTTGTTTAGTGATTAAGATAATTTTCAGAATTATAAATGTTGTTTAGATGAAAAATTTGGGGAAAAAAATAATCAAAGTTTTGGTTAAGAAGGAGAGAAAGAAGGAGAAAGTGAGAAAATTTTAATTCTTGATTCAATGGAGGATGAGGAGGGTCATAATTCAAATAAAAAACCTAGGAAAATACATATATATCGACTACAACAATGATTCCCAAATGGCTGATTTCTTAGATTATGAGAATGATTTTACACAAACTCAAACTCAATCTCAAACTCAAACACAAACTTAAGATGATGATTTTTATGACCCAAATCCAGATGATGAGCACATATATGAGGAACCCAATGCTTCTAATACACAGGTACACTTCTATCTTATGCTCAATCTCACTTCTATAGCTATAAATTATCAAAAGTTTGGATTTTTGCTTCATGGTTTGGCGAACCAGGTTCAGATTCGGCTCACATCTATGAGTCGAATCAAGCAAATCATGAACAGTTGGCTCGAATCTGTTTCAAAGTCATGCGCTAGAACCTATAATTTTCAATTCCCACCCTTTTGCTAGACACTAGTTCACTTTATATTATAGTTTCCTAGTAAGTTGAACAACATCCTGCATTGCAGGAATAAGAAAATTAATGGTTAGGCTTATATATTAAATAGAACATGAATTTGTTAATTTTTGGGTAAAATATTGTTATTGGTTCGGCATATATTTATAACACCGTATAAGCCGAAACCTCTAAATGTTAAAGTTAGGCACATAATATCATTATCGTATGAGCCGAACATGAATTTGTTAATTTTGGGGTTAAAATATTGTGTGTGGTTCGGCACATATTTAGAATATCGTATAAGTCGAACAATTCTATTATATTCCGTTTCTGATAATTAACCTTGTGTTATTCTTTGTAGATCGTGCTTGGACCCATGGAAAATCAACCTGATCCAGTAGACATGATTCACGAGGATACCAAGGATCACTCCCAAAATGATTTGGTATGTAAGAACTTTTTGTTTACCTTAATGTTGTCGAAATATTCCAAATAATTTCTTACAAATTATTTGTTTTGGAATGAACGTAGACATGGAAAACTAAACCCGAAGTTATTGATTGGCTTGAGGAACATCGATGAAGGTAAATTGTGTACTAGTTAAAGGACAACAAGGTCGATGGAATCGGTTTGAAATGATTTGTGAGCGTAGTGGAACCGGCGCTAGAAAGGTTAAAAAGGGTACCGTATATGTTAGGAAGACCGGGAGAAAGAATAGGATGAAGACTAAGAAAAGTAATTGCCCTTTCAAGATCGTTTTTAACCTCAAGAATAAGACCATGAAGAAAGAAGATCAATATTGGATAATGAATAAAGATATGGATTGTCGTCATAACCACCCACGTCCTAAATACCTTCATGGACATGCGAAAGTAGCGCGACTCAAACCCGACGAGATGCTAGAAGTGGATAAAATGACACGAGCACGTTTGTCACCTTCTAGGATTCTTAGCAAATTGAAGGCGGACAACAAGAATAACAAGTCGACTATGCAAACTATCTACAATGCAAGACAAAAGATTAGAAGACTCAATTTGCAAGGTAGGATGGTGATGCAACAATTAACGTGGTTAGGGGTGAAGAATAACTACGCTTGCCAAAAGAAGTTGGATGACTTCGGTCAAGTCACACACCTTTTCCTTTCCCACCCTGAATGCGCCCAATTGGCTCTATGCTTCCCACAAGTTATTATATTGGATTGCACGTACAAGACTAATAAATATGAGATGTCGTTGATGAACATTGTTGGGCATACTTCGACAAAGGCACCGTTCACCATGGCTTTTTGTTTCATGAAAACGAGAAGAAAGAGAGTTATGTTTGGGGTTAGAACAATTGAAGTTAATTTTCCGGGAGGGTGCTCTTCCTAAAGTGTTCATTTTCGATCAAGATTCATCGTTGATGTATGCTATTAAGAAGGTATTTCCGGATGCATTCAATTTTCTTTGTACGTTTCACATATGGTGCAATGTGAGGAAAAAATGCCAACCGATAATTCAACCACTTAAGTTTAAAGAATTAGAGAATATTTCTAAACTACCGTTGGAGACACGAGTAAAGAAAAAGAATGAATTCTCGAAAGCATATGAACATAATGAGATGTGGTGGGATTCTTTCCATTGCGAATGGGAAGCTTTGATATGGTCAATCACCGAGGATGTTTATGAAGAAAAATTTAAAATGCTTATTAAGAATTGGAAGACCGCCTACCCCGATGTCATTACTTACTTGGTCAAAGATGTGTTGGAACCTAATAAAGAAAGGTTCGTCAGTTGTTTCAAAAATCGGCACAAACACTTCGACAACCAAGCCACAAGTATGGTAGAGTCGGCTAATTCTCGGTTGAAGAAGAACCTTTTTGGATGTGTTGACACTTTTGTCACGGTTTTTGATGCAATTGATGAATATTTCAAAAGTGATGTTGTGAGAATTAAAGCCGCGTTCAAGCATGACCTTATGTTTAGACACAAGCATTATGGTAGTAATTGGCTACGTCAATTAACTTATAGAGTCTCTCATCTATGCATTGACTTGTTGATGAAAGAAGTGGATTTGATTAAGACATTAGGCGCCAACTTGGAGGAAGAGTTTGTTTGTAAAATGAAGACATCTATGGGACTTCCATGCAGCCACGGCCTGCTTCGGTACAAGGATGGGTTCATACCATTTGAGGATATTGATCATTTTTGGAAACAATTAAGCTTCGATCCTCACCCAACCGAAGACGACGAGGATGATTTAGAGATATGGGACACGACAAATGGGAAAAAGTTGGCGGAGATGTATAGGAATATGTCCCGACCTCAAAAGAAATTCTTATGGGACAACATGATGCTGGTCATGTATCCTTTCACCCAAGAAAATATTTTGGAACCGGAGAAGAGTGAATTGAAAGGTAGGAAGAGTAAGAAAATGAATAATTTTCAAACTAGACAAGACAACAAGGAACTATTGGCTAATAAAAGGGATCCATCCGGCGTTGATTACCATGATGCAATGTATGAAAAGGCAAAGAAGGAAATTGAGAAGTTGATGAAGGAGGAAGAAGTCAAAGTTCCAAATGAGGTCGTCCGAGTATTCAAAAAGCGGAAACAAGTAACAAAGAGGTGAATGATAATGATTGTCCATCACAAGCAAAGGATAGTAAAGAGGATGTCAATGGGAAGGCTAAGATGTATCCTTCGCAAACTAAGGTAAAGGATAAAAGGACCGTACATGAAATTGGTAGGATGAGAGGACCCAAAAGAGATAAGTCCGGTAAGTATTTGAGGCCTATCAATTTTATATACGATAACTACTTGGAAGATCTATCGCCAATAATTCATGAGCATATTATAGCAATGGACGACGTGCAAGGTGATGTAAATTGTGGTTATTACGTCACGACGGAACAACTTGGTCCTCATACTCGTACCTTGCTGCTGTTGGCTCAGTATCAACCCAATCGACATCCTTTTCAAATAGTTTGGCCAATTCCAAAATTGGGAAATGGTCATATACCCACACCTACATCCAAATAACCACATAACTAACTTAAAATGATTGAATTAATAGAAACAGAACAGTATACATTGTTTGCTTTGACACAACAAAGTAATAAAGAAATTTGAAAACTCAGTACATTGTTCGGCTTAACATGGGATGTCTTATAAGCCGAACCATTGAAAACTTATGGTTCGGCTTATGTGTGACCATAATAATAAGCCGAACCATACACTGATGACCCAAAAAATTTCAAGTTTGACGTCGAGAATTACCTGAAGCATGGTGAAATTTCCTACGATGTTTGTGCTTGTCAACCTAGAGGCGGCCGCAAGTTGGTCCAGCAGGTAAGCCAACGAAGCCGTTCCCCAAGCATACTTGTTAACGGTTTCAATATTCTTTACCAATTGGAGATAATTAGCATTTACCTTGTTTCCGGTAAGGTCAGGAAAGATATCTCTGCCAAGAGTATAAAGTAAGTATGCGGTTCCGGCTTGCTTCACTTTGATCTCGTCCATTACCAACACCCACTGCTTTACTTTCTCTTTTGTGTTCTCAAATTCCTTTTTCAAGTTAGTTAGCTTGAGCTTCTTATTCTTCTTATTCCTTCCACCAGGTATGCAAACGGAATCGACATCTCTAACAGATCGACAAAACTCCAACTCAGTTTTGTATTAACTCCAACCAAGATTTTCCTCGAACAACTTGTACAGCTCTTCCCAACTTATGTCATAATAATCAGCATCCACGCTTCTACCCCTTGCTTTAAGGCCTGTAATCTTACTCGCTTCATCAGGAGAGATTGCCATCTCTCCAAAAGGTAATTGAAACGTGTAAGTCTCTAGACAAAATCTCTCGGCAAAACAGGAGGATGTCACAGTATCATATTCTCGTGGAGAAGAAAAGAGGTGCTAAATGAGAGAATATCACGTATATTTATACTAATTGTATTTTTGGCTTATTAGGGTTCAGAATGGGCTTAAATAACTAAAATTCTAAGCAAATCCCGAAAAGGAAACCCCTCCGAAACCGCCTAATATTTTTTTTTTTTTTGGGTAGTAAAAGGATGACCCAGGCCCTACCCGAACCAGCCAGTTGGACTAGCCCACTGCCAGACCCAACACCGCTAAAACCACCTAATATTCTTATAAATAAAACCATTTTTTTGGGGACCAGCCTTTTTTTGGGTGACCATTCTTTTATTTTGGGTAAGATATTAGAAGTAAATCTAGGTCACCCTTATCTAGATATTTATGATAATACCTAAATTACCCTCTGATTATTTTGGTTAATGATTAGTTAGTGTTAATATTAGTTAGTGTGATTAGTGAAATGATTTTGAATAAAGATTTGAGATTAAAAAATCAGATTTTTAAAAATGAAGTAGAATTATTGAGAGAGAAAAGTTAGACAAGATGAAGAAGAAAAACATGGAAAATAAAAAAAAAATTGAGTTCACTAAGCTATACTATTCAAGTGATGAATTATTTCTTAGATGGTGAATGTATTCTTCCCCAAAGCCAATCTCAAGATGAAAACGATGGACTTTACCAACCACAACCGGAGGAAGACTATTTGGGTACCCAGGTATGCTCTAAACTTAAATAATGTTGGTTGAATTGGTCCAAATTTTCAAAAAAAAATGTGAATTTGTTAAGTAGATTTGGGCTTGTTCGGTTACCATGTGTGAAGAAAATGTAACTAGAACTCATCCGAAAGTGTAGTTCGATTACTTTTTCTAAACACGCGCAGTTACCAGAACTCTCCAATAATGGAGGTTTTTGAAGTTAGGTTAACGAACATGTTAAGAACTTTGTAAATAGGATTACAGTGTTATGTTGGCTTGCCGAAATGTAACCGAACTTTAGGGTCTATAAGTTCGGTTAGTTTGCAACCAATAGCTAACCGAACTTATGTAAAATAAGATTGCACATTAGTGTACAAAGTTCGGTTGTTTCGTAAACTTCATACCAACCAATATCTAACTGAACTACACATAATTAGTTAAGAGTTTGGTTTGTCAAGGTTTTTTGCGAACAAACCGAACATAGTGGGACAAGTTCGATTAAATTGAAACTCAACATAGTGGGCAAAATAGCACAGTTCGGTTACATTTTTTTTTTTTTTTTTTTTTTTTTTTGTAATATTGGTAAAGTTCGGTTAGAAAATAGTTTAGCCTTCTTTGCGAACCAACCGAACATAGTGGGCAAAGTTTGGTTAAATCAAAAATCAACATAGTGGGAAAAATAGCATAGCTCAGTTACATTTGATTGTTTTTTTCTTTTTGCAATATTGGTAAAGTTCGGTTAGAAAATAGTTTTAGCCTTCTTTGCGAACCAACCGAACTCTGAGTTCGGTTAAGAAGAAATTAATTCGTGATAACCGAAGTGTTCTTCGTTTTCTTGGTTTCAGAATGTTCGGTTAGCAAACTAGTTTTTTTATTAACTATTCCTAACCGAACATGTCACTGTAACTTCCATTTAAACCATATTTTGGTGACTACTTCTCAAAATTTCAATCAAAAACGAATTAGAAGTAATGAGTTTGTGGGAAAATACTTATGGATATGTTTGTTTATAAAAGATTATTAATCGACGATGAAAATTCAATGAATTGACCAGGCTAAAAATTTGATGATTTTGATTAGATTTGTATATGATCAGGGTTAGATGATCATAAATTGATGAAGAAGAGAATAAGAAAAATTGTCGAATAGAGGAAGAAGAAGTTGTAGATTAGTTATAATTTTAATTAGGTAAAAGAGTAAATATGTTAATAATTTAAATTAAGTTATATATATAGAGGTGATGTTGGTTGGTGGTGGTGGTAGTGGGCGGCGGTGGTGGGAGGAGGTGGTGGTTATATATATATAGGTGGTTATTAGGTTAGTTTTAAATTAAATTAGGTTAAGGGTAGGTTAGTCATTTCCACACTTTAAGACACCCCTTATAACTTAGGGAAGGTGGCCTAATAAGACCATGGTCCCCTCAAAAAACCATGGTCCCCAAAAATGGTTCTATAAATATTTTTGTATTTTTGATATACGAAAGTCGAGCCCAGGCCCTACCCGAACCAGTCAGTCGGACTGGCCCACTTTCATATCCAACTCGTCATAACCCTATTTATTTATGGAAACTTTGTTGTTTGGTCCTAAGCCCACAAAGTTAGTTATAGTAGGGTCCAACCGGATTTTTTTTTTTTAATTTAGAGGTCCAAAATTAATTAAAACAACGAAATGACCATAATACACATTGTTACCAAACGTGTGAGTTTACACATTCATTATATCGAGTGCATATCTGTTACACTGATTATCAATTCGAGTACATATCTGCTACACTGCTTATCAATTCGAGTACATATCTGCTACACTTGCTTATTGTTGGAATATCTGGGTTATAAACATGGATACAACCAAATCAATCATTAACAAACAAGACCCATATTCTAGTTTATCAAAATAACACAAGAGATGGTTGAGACAATTTATCAAATGCACGGTGAGCAGCAATCCACTTTCTCCATTTTCAAGCAAGCAATGCATCCACAATTCACAAACGAACAACACAATAATTATAGAGAACAAGTACTAGGATTACCAACTTAATTTGTGTATTGAGGCGAGGTACTCCTCTTTCCGAAAACTTTAACTTCCCGTCAGCGCAAATTAAAACAATTCGGAAGTAAGTCTAGCCAAGATACAACAATACCTTTGATGTTAACATGCACTCGAATAACATCAAAACAATCGAACTTAAAGCAACGACAAACTCTCTTCAATTAGACTCTAATGCAAGTTTATTTTCATGGTAAAATAATGGATGCTATTTTCTGGTTTTTCTATATACATACGTTTAAGAACATTGGGTTCTTATAATACAAAGATGACGGTTCACCAATGGTTGTGACCCAAACTGAATGGTCATGTTGGTTGGGAACATGCACAAGTTTATGCACCTTTGGGAACGCAGTTTGGGGCCCGACCAAATCCAGATTTCCTACAATCCCCATGAATAAAATTGCCTACCTGGACATTTAGTAAATGCTTAATTCTACACTTATACACTCCACAGACACTAGAGAGTTTGTGCGCGGAACATCACTACATCGGGAAAGATAGCTTTTGGCTTTGAATCTTCCTTAGTGAATACCTCCAGGACTTACTAGTTGTTCAGTGAACGCGATGTCTTGAACTTCTCAACTTTATAATGTAAGTCGATACAATAGATATCACATAGCTTATTTCCTTACTTCATTGGTTCTCGTTTGTGTTCATTTCGGCCCTGAACAATCTTGGATTCATGAGTGCTCTTAGATTAACATAGCCTTATAGTTATCGGAAGCGGCCCCACTTCTCACTCATATAGGTGATCTCCTATTTGAAAGTATCTGCCATACTTTTCTTAGTCATACTAAGCTATAGGAATCATTAAGAGAAGAATTCTCAACCTCTCACTTGACAAGGCGACACTTTGTTTCATCATAGAAATGGGAAAGAGAGTAATCTCTCTCGAGTGTCTCAAGCGAGCATTTTACAACTTAGTTTTCCCTTTTGAACCTAGACCATGGGATCTCCAATCGCTAAGTTGGGTTCTGTTTGTAACTTACTCTATATTTGTAGGCAATAGTCCCATTCCCCTCAATGATGCAATTACCTGCTCTCTGGATAATCCTTTTGTAAGTGGATCCGCTAGATTATCCCTGGACCTTATATAACTCACTGTTATAATTCCACTAGAGCGTAATTGCTTAATGGTTTCATGTCTAAGACGTATGTGTCTAGATTTACCATTATACATTTTACTATGAGCCTTTGCTATAGCCGCTTGACTATCGCAATGCATATTTATTGTCGAAACGGGTTTAGGCCATATTGGTATATCTTCAAGGAAATTTCGAAGCCACTCTGCTTCTTCCGCTGCTTTGTCTAAAGCAATAAACTCAACCTCCATAGTTGATCTAGATATCAACATTTGTTTGGATGATTTCCACGATATGGCAGCCCCGCCCATAGTAAATACATAGCCACTAGTAGCCTTAGTATCATCGATTGTCGAGATCCAATTTGCATCAACATATCCTTCAAGTACTGCAGGATAATTTGTATAATGCAAACCATACTCCCTTTGTATCTCTCAAGTATCTCAAAACTCTTACTAAGGCTTGCCAATGAGTTTCACTAGGGTTACTTGTAAACCTACATAGTTTACTCACTGCACATGCTATGTCTGGCCTAGTACAACTCGTTAGATACATAAGACTTCCAATCACACGAGAGTATTCCAATTGGTTTATTCCTTTGCCAAAATTCCTTTTAAGATGGACATTATGATCTAACGGTGTTCTTACCGTTTTCAATCACCCTTGTTAAATTTTTGCAAAATTTTCTCAATATAGTGTGCTTGAGATAATTTAATCCCTTCTCTAGTTCTAGAGATTTTAATTCCAATAATGACATCTCGCTTTTTGCCTAAATCTTTCATGTCGAAATTTTTTAGACAACATTTTCTTTGTAGACTTAATAATTTCATGATTGCTACCCATTATTAACATGTCGTCTACGTATAAACATATTATCACTATGCCTGTGGGTGTTACTTTGGTGTAAACAAATTTGTCACACATTAGATTTAAACCCATTTGATAATATGGTTGTGTCGAATTTTTCATGCCATTGTTTTGGTGCTTGCTTTAATCCATAAAGAGACCTAACCAATCGGCATACTTTCTTTTCGTTACCGGGTACGACAAATCCTTCTGGTTGGTCCATGTATATTTCTTCCTCTAACTCCCCATTCAAGAAGGCGGTTTTACATCCATTTGATGTATTTCTAGATTATACAATGCCGATATTGCTATAAGCATTCGTATAGATGTTATTCTAGTGACGGGAGAATAAGTATCAAAATAATCCAAGCCTTCTTTTTGTTTAAAACCTTTAACCACTAGCCTGGCTTTATACTTATCTATAGTTCCATCCTGGTTTTAGTTTTCGTTTGAAAACCCAATTGCAACCCAATGGTTTAAACCCAGGAGGTAAATCACACATCTCAAGAGTGTGATTTTGCATGATGGAATCTATTTCGCTATCAACTGCCTCCTTCCAACATGGTGCTTCTGGAGTTGACATTGCTTCTGCAAATGTTCGAGGCTCATCTTCTAACATACATGTTACAAAATCAGAACCAAAGGTTCTTGCAACTTTAGCCCTCTTACTTCTTCGCAGCTCCTCAACAACCTTTTCGGCTTGTTGTGTAGGCGACTGCGAAGTAGCATTATTTCCACTTTCAGTAATTTCTTTCCTTTTCAAAGGATTACTATGATCTGGTTTAAATGGAAACATATTTTCGAAGAAAACTGCATCCCTCGATTCTAAACCGTATTCACATGGATGTCTTTGATGTCAGAATTTTGAACCAAAAATCTGTAGCACTACTATGTTCAGCGTAGCCTATAAAGATGCAATCCACTGTTTTTGGTCCTATTTTAACCCTTTTAGGAAGTGGCACTGAAACTTTCGCCAAGCACCCCCACACTTTGACGTACCTATAAGAAGTTAGCCTTCCCTTCCATAACTCATGAGGGGTCTTGTCCTTCTTCTTGTGAGGGCACTTATTGAGAATGTAATTCGCAGTAAGTATCGCCCCCCCCACAAGTTCTCGGGTGCTCCAGAATTTCTCAAAAGAGCATTCATCATCTCTTTCAAAGTTCTATTCTTTCGTTCCGCAATGCCATTGGATTGTGGAGAATAGGGTGGTGTTACTTGATGAATGATTCCACTCTTTTCACAAAAAAGTTCTTTAAGAGGTTCCACATACTCACCACCCCTATCACTCTTGACCATCTTAATTTTACGATTAAGATTTGGTTCTCAACTTCATTTTTATAAAGTTGGAATTTTTCAAGAGCTTCATCTTTACTTCTCAACAAGTAAATTTGACAATACCTTGTACTATCATCGATAAAGGTCATAATATACTTGTTCCCACCTCTACTTGGAACCATCTTTAGATCACACAAATCACTGTTATCAAATCCAAAGGTTCTGTATTTCTCTCAATGGTAGGATATGGAAGCCTTGCGAATTTAGACTCGACACAAATTTCACACCTTTTAGTGAAATCTATATCGCACTTGGGTAGCAGTTCCATATCCATTAATTTATTAAGAGAATGATAATTAACATGACCTAATCTTTCATGCCAAATTGAACTAGATTCTGTCATGTATATGGATGAAGTGTCTCTATTTCCTTTTGGCATAATTGTCATTGCATTTGCCTTAAAGAGTCCTTCACTAAGGTAACCCTTTCCCAAAAATACATTGTTTTGAGAAATAATGAAGTTATTTGAAACAAACTCTAACTTGAAACCATGTTTCACAAGTAAACCACCAGAAATCAAGTTTCCACATATTTTGGGAACGTGTAGCACTTTTGTAACACCCCGAGTTCCGGACCAGGGTCAAACCCATATGGAGATCCGAACTCGAAGCGTTACGGGTCGGAAAGAGACTTAAAATTTTAATTTTATATAATTATTTCAATAAGCATAATGAATTATTCTTATACATGAATTAATTAATTATAAAAATACAATAACAACATTCTCAACAAAATATTGAAATCAATTTACACATCAAATGATATTAACAAAAACAACACGGTCAACAATCCATCTAATTTGTAGTTCCACTTCCACCATTTATTTAAATCTGCAAAAAAAATGTCAATTGGGGTGAGTTGACGACTCAATAGGCATACTTTCCCTTTCTCTAAAAATATACAAACATCACAATAAATCAAACAAGGAATGCATTCAATGATCTTGATTATAATTTCACATTACCCAATTAATTTCTGAATTATTATTCATTTCATTTAATTTTTTGAGTTCACGGTACGAATTTCCTTGGTTCGTACACCCACCTATCGTTTCTCGGCACGGACAGCCGCCATCAATGGTCAGGAACAAAAGTTCCTATGGGGATCATACCCATTGCTCTCGGGGATCATCACCCGTTTCATTTTCGTTATCCGGCACGAACAACCGCCATTGATAGTCAGGAAACACAAGTTCCTACTGGGGATCATTACCCATTTAAATTTCGGGGATCATTACCCGCCGTTAGCATGAACAATAATCCATCTAACGGTAAAACATGACTCATCCTTTTAATTATTATTTTTCTACAATTAATTTATATAATCTTCTCATTTCAATTTCATGGTCATGCATACATTAGCAAAACAACAATCATACTTACTCATTCAGAATTCCAATAAGATAAAAGATGAAGACATCATTTCCAACCAAAGAAATCACAAATGGATATAATTAGAAGATGAGTTAGTAAACCTACCTTAATTGTTTATCATCTCATAGTTAAACTCCAACAATTTCATTCCACAAAACTATATTTCTTCTTAGTCTTCTTGCATGACATAGATTTATCTAAAATCCTAAGAGCAACAACATAAAGGAAATAAGAGTCTAAAATATATTAGCCTCAATAAGGTCTATTTATACCCATATATATAAAAGTTATTTACTACCCTTTTTAATGTCATTAATAAAGATTAATTATCTTTTTAAGTCCATGCATATATTTAAGTCTCCCATAAGAAGTTTCTAGTACACAACGTGAAGGAATCAAAAGACTTCTCAATTTCCTTCCTATAAAAATAAATTAAAATAATAATCATTATTATTCATTAATTTCACAAGGATTATCTACATGCATTATTATTAAATGTACCAAAATAATCTTATTAGACTCCATGCATTTTTAACGATTTTCATTCCTCTTGTCCATAAGTGTATGCATTAATATTAAAAGTATAAAACTTATTTAATTATCATCATTCAATTATCATTTAATTTCATTACTAATTGTACATAAGAATGAGACGTTTTGAGCTCTCTAATTTACTATACATTTCCTACTCCAAAATCACGTAATAAAACTTTATATATTTAATACCCTTTCTAACATGCAAAACTTCATAAATCATATTATTAAATTCTACTTCAAATTAATTTAGTTTTCTCTAAGTTTCTTATATTTTCCAAGTTCTGAAATCCTAATCATTATTTTAAAATGATACACTTAATGATTATATGGGATAACTAACTACTAGATTAAATATATGTATTGGGCTTCCATACCGTTTGGCTCCATTTTATATACCTAAAACCCGGACAAAAAATGTTGGGTATTACAACTTCAGTCAAGGTGATTTTCTTACCCGACGTAAACTGGAGTACTATGTTTCCCTTTCCGCGAACTACTGAAGTTGCGGCATTTCCCATATATACGGATTCACCGTTTTCAATGGCTTCATAAGTAAAAAACATAGAACGATCTAAACATATATGTCTAGTCGCACCGGTATCAACCCACCAATTATTTGGTTTGCTTACCATATTAACTTCCGACACAACAAAAACTACATATGGCATAATCGTTGTGCTCAACACATCATTTCCGGTAGCCATACTTGACTTACACATACACACTGAATGATATGAATAGTATATACCGAATATGATATTACAGTAAGGGAGGATTACTTAAATCTTATTGTCACATGAATATGGGATAACACCAATAAGCAATGTCTTACGAAAACTAATACAGTATAATACTACCAGCAGAAAATTGCTCCACGTCAAAGAACTAGCCACAGTTTGTATGCTAATGGAACAAACTAAGTTGTTCACAGAACCAAACAAGATTGGAATATGACAAATCAAAATAAGTCTGTATCCCAACCAAACTGATTGAAAATGATTCTATAAGCCAATTCTCACCAACTAATAAAACAATGGAAACATAACGTTTATCAAGTATCGTTCACGCCAAGTTTAGTCAAGGTACAAGTACTAATTATGATAAACCACAAAACTATCACAACCGTAATATGCTCGTTAAATTTATAACCCAAATAACAAGAGTTAAAGTTTTCAGATTGTTGGAATATCTGGGTTATAAACATGGATACAACCAAATCAATCATTAACAAACAAGACCCATATTCTAGTTTATCAAAATAACACAAGAGATGGTTGAGACAATTTATCAAATACCTGGTGAGCAGCAATCCTCTTTCTCCAATTTCAGCCAGCAATGCATCCACAATTCACAAATGAACAACACAATAATTATAGAGAACAAGTACTAGGATTACCAACTTAATTTGTGTATTGAGGCGAGGTACTCCTCTTTCCTGAAAACTTTAACTTCCCGTCACTGGTGCAAAACAAATTCGAAAGTAAGTCTAGCCAAGATACAACAATACCTTTGATGTTAACATGCACTCGAATAACATCAAAACAATCGAACTTAAAGCAGCAGCAAACTCTCTTCAATTAGACTCTAATGCAAGTTTATTTTCAGTAAAATAATGGATGCTATTTTCTGGTTTTTCTATGTCTGTACGTTTAAGAACATTGGGTTCTTATAATACAAAGATGACGGTTCACCAATGGTTGTGACCCAAACTGAATGGTCATGTTGGTTGGGAACATGCACAAGTTTATTCACCTTTGGGAACGGATTTGGGGGCCCGACCAAATCCAGATTTCCTACACTTATAAATTCGATTACATATCTGCAACACTACTTACAAATCTGAGTACATATCTGTCGCACTGCTTACAAATATAACACGTATCCACTAAACTACTTACAAATTACTGCTTACGAATTCGAGTATGCATCGTAAATCATAATGATGCATCATCTTCATCTTCATCTTCTTCTTCTTCTTCTTAATAAATTGGGTTTCTGTCAATACGGGATATACGTACTGTTGATTCATATACAAAAACAAACTGAAACACATCTAAAACCAACAAAATGGAAGTGGTATAAGTAAATCTAATAATGAAATGAACAAAAAATATGATTATTCATCTAGATCTAGTAAATAATCAACAAATCAAACATGGAGATAGAAAAGCGTAATCAAACACAAAAACGATTCGATAGTGAAACCCTAAAATAAACATTGATTTGATAGAAACGAGAAAGATTGAAGAATTTTTTTTGGATTTGTTCAGAACCCATTCACAACAACAGTGAGAAGAAAGAGAATAAGAAAACGAATATGAGGTTAATGTTCTTCACGTGCTTATAATCCCTGTTAAATAGGGAGGGTTATTTGTGGTATTTTTAAATTTCGCATTAGTTATCCGCACGTTTACATGACCTGGGATTAAAAAATTAGGTCCATTTTTATGTTTTCTCTTAATTAACCTCAGGTTACTGGTCTTTAGTGGGTGGACCTTCCACTAACTAAGAACACTATAATAGGATCTATAGGTAATTCCTACTTTATTTATAGGAAGTATTTTATAAGATCTCTAAATTCTTAAACAAAGACTTGATCCACTCTTGAGAGTCAGGTTCTTGGACAATTGGGATAACCTAAAGTGGTTCATCCCCTGTAACTATTACCAACAGCTCCGTACCAGCATGACTGCACCAAAACGAGGGGCTACTTTATCTGAATAACACACTCTACTATCAGCATTCAGCAGGCAATACCAAATAATATGCCAAATTTCATTTCTAAAATCCAAGTTCAGAACATTTCGATCCACTGGATGTATACCTAATAGATTCGTCGGGATGTCTATATCCATGAATTCAACATCCCTATGAGTCATATGCCAAACTAATTCTTTGTCAGAATTTTGTTCTGCAAGTACCCTTCTGACACCCCAAGAATCTGTGGATAACTGACGAACCGATGTAAATTGGGACATGCCAGCACAATTATGACACAGCCCAGCACGTTAAAATTCAAGCACAACACGACACAACACGTGACTGGTCCAGCACTGGCACAACACGTTTGTTTAATGTTTTGTGTTGTGCAAGAAAAATAGGCACATCAGCACGACACAGCACGCGGCATAGCACAACACGACACGTGAAGAAAGCACGCCACGTCATGCGTAAAATACTACACAATACATCACATTTGATGCATATTTCACAAAGAATAAGAATTGGGGATATAGCTACGGGACAAAAAAGGTGTCCCAATAGCAATTTTGGGTGACCCCTTATGTAATTATTTTTTTAATTCCTAATCTAGCCCCCACTAATCAGGATTATTGATTAATTACTATGTTGCACAGACACGGACACGGACACGATTCACGACACGACGAGTTCTGGGACACGTTAAATCTCAAAAATATTGGTTACGGGGACACGTTATATGAATTACACATATCATTAAAATGAGATTCTACAACAATCTACACAAGATAATAATTATTTTTATTTTTCAAAATACTTGATTACTAACAAATAGAATTAATAATAATAACATTTTGATCAAGTTTTTCATAAATAATGTTTGGATTTGACTAAAAGACGACTAAATTAGCTTCGCATTTAATTTATTTTGATTTTTCATACCAAAATTAATCATTTATGGTGTGTCCAAAAGTGTCCAAATAGTGTCCGCAAAGTGTCAAATGTCGATTTTTACGCGACACGTGATGTGGCGTGTCCATGGCGTGTCGTGAAGTGTCGTAACCGTGTCGTGTCCGATCATGTGTCCGACACGGTTACGGCATCTTTCTAGGCGTGTCCGTGCAACATAGATTAATTATAATTAGTAAAATGTTAAGTATTTGGGGGATAAATTAGTGTGTATTTATTTTTATTTGAATTTGTGTGGGTTAGTTGAGAGTAGAAGGAGGGAAAATGGAAGATGATTGTGATGAGAGAATTGCTGTGCTAAGAGGTTGAAATTTGATTTTTTTTTCTTTGAATCCACCATTGTTGCAACTGAAAAAAGCTTGGTGCCTAGGCATGGTATTCAACCAAAAACCCATGCCTAGGCATTTGTTGGGAATTTTCATAAATTGTTTGCCACTATCCAGGGAAGTAAGAGCCCCAACGAGACTTTATCTCGTTACAAATTTTTTGTGTTTTGATCTTCAAAACCTATTTTTTCCGGGTTTTAATCGATCTACTTCCGGCATTTTTCTGATTTTGAGCATGCTTAACTATCCGGCATGGTTTTTGCTTAAATTTCTATGCCGGAACATGATGAAAAGTATCCATAAAATTGATTTTTTTTTCACTTAACTACCGGCGTTGATAGATTTACATCGAGTATGCCGGCATTTAGTTCCGGCATTGAATTTCATCACAGGCGTGGTCTTCATCATTTCCGACATGTTCTTCATCACTTCCGGCGTGGTCTTCATCCTAAATAACCATGCCGGAACTCACTTCCGGCGTGATCTTCATCCTAAACAACCATGCCGGAACTCACTTCCGGCGTGGTCTTCATCCTAAATTCTATGTCGGAACATGATGAAAAGTATCCAGAAAATTGATTTTTTTTTTGTCACTTGACTACCGGCATTGATAGATTTATATCGAGCATGCCGGCATTGAGTTCCGGCACTTCCGCATGGTCTTCATCACTTCCGGCGTGACCTTCATCATTTCCGACATGTTCTTCATAACTTCCGGCATGGTCTTCATCACTTCCGGCGTGGTCTTCATCATTTCCGGCATGTTCTTTATCATTTCCGACATGTTCTTCATCACTTCCGGCAGATAAGGAGAAGAGAATTTGAAAGGAAATGGGGAAAATTTAGAATTTGAAAGAGAATGGGGAACATTTGGGTTTCAAAGTTTTAACCCTAAAAAGATTAATAAGAAGTGGAGATGGAAATGGGGAATATGATTTTGTTTTTTGATTTTAAGTTTTTTGATTTTTATTTTGAAGAAAGGGTGTTTTAGTATTTTCGCCCCCAAAAGTCACCCCTTAGCACACACCATGGGTTGGGGGATGTAATTCATATCCCCCAATTAATTCCCATATCCCCAATTACTTATTCTTTCACGAAACAATCATTGTTTTAGCGAATTTCTGACATTTTATTTTCGTTATGTTAATTTATTTCTATAATAATACATGCAATAGCTAAAATATCTCAAAAATATTTATTTTGGAAAACATAAAATAAGTGTGTTAGCACATCACGACACAACACGTTTATTTTTCTGACACAGCACGGCACGTCTGAATCTTTGGCACAGCCCAGCCCAGCACGCTAAGCACGTGACTTCGTGGGTCTGTGTCGGGCCGGCACGTTTTACACCTTTACGCCCACCCTGAAACGCACATTATACCTACGCTCGATCACATTTGGTTTTGGTCAGGGTCTCAGACCACTTTTAATCTCTAACCCTAAAGAACCCGACCAAACTTGGGTATACTCCCTCCGCTGTGATTACATTTTCGGACTAGATTTGGGTATTTATCCTATGACCGTGGACGCTCAAAAAAACCGCACTAGATAACTGAATCAATGACACTAATCTTTGATGCGTGATTACTAGATCGGCTCTTCCCACGAAGCTGATGGAAGTATTGTAAACTTTGGCTGTACCACAATCGGCGGGATTTCATCCTCTGAATAACATGCTTTACTCTCGGAAAACAAATAAGAAGGCCGGTTGAGCAATTCTGATTCTCCAGTTAGAAGGTTGTACGCCAAAATGTTAGTTCCAAAATCCAAAATCAGAACATTACGATCCAGTGGATTTATACCCAAGAGATTCGTCGATATATCTATATCCATGAATGCAACATCCTTATGCATCAAATTCCAAACTAACTCTCTGTCAGAATTATCTTTCTCAAGTACCCACACACTTGATGACCTTTGTCTTCTATGAATTTGAGCATAACAGATGAACCCTTCTGACTCTGCAAGACACTGTAAACGACGAAATGGCCTATAAGGGTAAGTTTCATACTCTTGATAAGGTCTCCTGTCTGCGGGCAAGTTTATCAGTGTACACTGTTGATCCCCATGTACGCCGTTATTATTGAGATCGTAGACAATAATTCTTTCTTCTCTTTCTGCAAACCAATACAAGATTCCATTGTGGTTTACTAGATCACACTTCATAGGGAATTTCCAAGTGATATCTGGAGGACATAGAACTTTAAAGGTGTTCCATTGACCCGACTCAGATGAAAAGATTTCTAAGTTGAATATCTTTTTATAGCTATCCGAATATGTATATGTAAATAATGGAATAATACGAATCACTTTGTAAGTGGATGAAGATGGAGATGATTGGCATATAAAACTATTTAAGACCACATCATGACGGGTTCCTGTTACAGGGAGTGCTTGACATTTTTTTGTAAGTGGGTTACAAACAAAATACCTCTCTTGATATTTCAATGATGTTGAACAAAGAACCAAACCATTACTTGAAGCTAAAGGAAATGGATATGCAGTTGAAAACTTGAATGAAAACCCATCACTGTCTGATACATATCGAGAATGAATATCAAGTGTTGCGATCGAAAATGGTTGATAAACTTCAGGTTTGTCAGGGTGATTATAGTCATATGATTTTGGAGAAATTCCGTAAATCATTGTCCATGATGGAGATGTCATAAAGTTATTAATTATCATCCATTTATTCATGAAAAATGGATCAGTGAGAATTGAAAGCCAATGCTTAGAAACACACCTGAATTTGAATATTGATTTTAGAGGAAGACGAAGAAATATCTCAAACAATTCATCTTTCGCTAACGTTGTTGACTTAACAGACGTCGAAGCAGAACTAGAATAACTCATGAGTTTTGAGTTGGATACCTACAAAATTAAGCAAGAATAAGCCAATCTCATTTGCTTGTTATCGTCTTTGATTTGCTCATATATATATATATACACTGCAGGAGTACTATATTGATATACTGATAATAACGAAGTAAGAGCAGTATTGTTTGTTTCCATTGTTTCCTTGTGCATTTCTTGTGCACTTGCCGGCTTTCTCTTCATTGATATTCTCCGGTTATCAATCAAACAAAAAGGAAAAAAATAAAGTTGCAATAGTATGTTGATGGGTTTCTTTTATATAAAAACTAATCATCCATCACTTTGTTCTGGTGTTTTTGTATTCGATGATTTTTGTTTTCGTATAGTCAGATGCCGGCGGCTAGTCCTAGATGGAGCTTTCACAGCTGTTGGAAATCCTCAAAGCGGAACATACTTATAAGTAAAAATGCAACAAAAAGTAACAGATGTGCAAGCATAATACTGTTTCCAAAAATATAAAAGAAGTGTATTTTTGAGAGAGAAAATTTGTTATCTTAATTGGTGTTTGTATTTTTGGAAACATAATTCATGAAAATAAATTAATATCAAAGACATGTGTCAACATGCCATGCCCCCTCAAAAAACGCCCCCATCAAAAAATTTCTCAATGGATATCGACCCTTGCTTTCTTCGGAGAAGGTGGTGAACTTGGTGATACTCTTACTCCAAGCTTCAACATATTCTCATTACCATCATGGAGATCATTTCTCCATGACGCATCATTGCTTCCATCATTTAACTGATCCTGAGCCAAATCTATACAAGTAGATGAGAGAGCAGCAGTGACTGCCGGGTTTGTTGAAGAAAAGGATTGGCTGGAAAGTATGATTGCTTCTCTCACTTTTTTCTGTTTCTCCAACAACTTCTGTAGCTGTTGTGCATTTTTCTCAGATTGTAGCTGCAGCTCCCTTTGAAACTGCTCAAATAAATGGAAAAGAGATGACAACTTTCATCACGCATACAAATTTAAGTTAAAAAAATTTAACTTAAAATGCAAAAGGTAACAGAAGAAGGATGTGAACTATGGAGGAGAGAGTGACCCACCTCAATTTGGTCGTGAAGGCTTTTTTGAAGCTCCCACTGCAATCGAAGTGCTTCTGATTGAGGTTTAGACCTGTAAATGGAGAGTATATTAATATTGGTTACGGCTCCTTGTGATGTAGCAGAACCTGATAATAGTTGAGATATGCATGACTTACTTCTTTGACGGCTCACTTTTTATTTCAGGCGTCGTACTCCTATTTGTAAACTCTGGAATGAAGGACCTTTTAGCTGCAAAATTATACAAATCTTAGTCATTCACGATTCCGAAGGCAAACACTAAAAATCTGTTTGAAAAAGAGAAGTTCCAGGTGTTATCTGTTTACCTTCTTTGGTGTCAGATAGGTACCACTTTAGCCGGTACTTCTGCAGATTTGGTGCAATTATCAGTCATAATAGTTAGCTTTTTTATGTTTTGCACAACAAATCTCTATTAGTATAAGCTAATCCCTAGATTAGATTCAGTTAAATCGGATTAGTTGTAGTCCAATGGGAGAGCATTTTCTAGTAATCACTGATTTATTGAATAATAGGTGTAGCTAGCTAAATTCAAACCTGCAAGTGGCTTTTCACATGGTGTATAGTTAATCCTTGGACACCCATTTTCATCTGTACACTTTTTGGAGTGGCTTCTGCATTTCAGAGAACCGTAAAGTCGCTCAATAAGGAAGAATGTCAAAAGTCATGTGCAAAAGCAGATGAGTAAAATAAACCGCAACAGTTCATATAGGTATGTTATCATAGGTACTTACTATCAGCACCACCTAGATCATTAATGGCTCTTACGAAGCAGTCGTGCAGCTTCTGCGTCCACCTCACTCGAGGCTTGTTGAAAGCATCAATGCGACAGATGGAGGAATTTGTTTCACCCTCAAGGGGAAATGCAATACTTCTATTATTCTGGCTGTGATTACCACGGATTCGAGAATGTTCGGTTGCCGTAAAAATATCCTGGAAAACAAAGTAAAAAAAATAAAAATGCAAGTATATGTCAATGGCTGCATGCATGTATTCAAATTTTAAGGATTACTTCATGCATTTACTTACATCAACTTGAGCATTCGGATTGTCAAGGTTCATGATAAAGTCAAAACGCTTAGATTGTATTTGCAACCCCTTTTGTTGAGATATATTAATGTTGCTATTCCTGGTAGTATCGATGGTGCGGCGGGTGGTCCAATCCAATTTTCCAGCTCCAATAATATCTCCAAGCAATTCAGAGTGTCCACCATTCATGATATTCTGGTCCTCGTAACACTGATAAGCAGTTAAATTTTCACCTTGCTGAAGGACAGGTAACATTGTCTGACTTTGAGGTATTAAGTTCTCAGTTGACGATGAGCTAGGTTGAAGAAACTGCATCTGAAAGTCCATTTTATGAGGACTGAGAAAAAATGTTTTTTTATTGGTCCTGCAAAATTTGGCGCTATAGAAATATACGAGGTAGGAGTTACCCTATTTGGAAGTAAGCTGAGATCCTTGCTGCCAAGAACCATAAAATTTGAATGCTTCAAGTGATCCAAAGGTCCATTTGTGACAGGATGAAACTTAGACGCTCCTCGAGTACTACTGAAACCGCAATTTACACCTTTGTTAGTTTCAAAACTCATTATATCTATCTTGAAGATCTTCTATGACTTGTATCTGCAGGTTAAGCCTTTGTTCCGCCAACTCCAATGTTTTGATGTCTTGGGAATTTTTCTCTTGCGATTACCAACACAATAAGAAACTGGAATCAGGAAACTATAAATGTCATCCGGAATAAAGTTCCACTGATCATTGCACATTAAGAAAACTTGCCAGTACCAAGAAGCTTTTCTTCTGCAAACATGTAAAATCCGGGATTTATGACTCAATTATAGCATATAAAGGATGAGCTTAAATTGTTACCACTAAAATGATTTTTAGTTACCTGATGGAAATTGTTAATATGTAAATTAGACTGCACATATATTGATGATCGATCTCCTTAACGAGATACTAAGCCAAATGGATCAAATATCTTCAACTGGTTATTATGAAGAAGAGGATGTGACCGAGATAATCGAAAAACAGCTTCTATCTAAACTTGTCTCAGCTAGCTGAAACTTTTCTCATATGCAACATATTAGCTAGCACCAAAGAAAACACACCTAAAAACAACAGAATACCGCGGAGAACTTCAAATCGAGCAGAAAAAACAAAAAAAACTTGTAGTTTGAGATGTATAGCTACAAGGTTAGGGGATAATATCCATCCCTTCAATATGGATCCTTTTGCCCTGACACTCAAAACTATTCAACATATGCCCATGAAAATCGAGGTATTCTTTTGTAGCTCTACTCCAGCATATATATATACAAGTAAACCAAGATGGAAAGTTTTGAAGTTGAAATGTAGAAGACGGTGCTTAATCCGTCTCAAAGGCACCCCCAAAAGTCCAAAACATGGGAGGGTTAAGAAGACTTGGCATTTAGTAGTGCTACTTCTAGATATATCAGAATATGTAATAATTGACACTGACAGCATTTTCGCTAAATCTTTCCACCAGATATAAATACATTAAATAATAATTTTTAATTGAATTATTTTCCTTCAAGAATCAGAGATTATGAAGATGTAGTACGGAAAAATTCAAACAATAATTATTATCAGTAAAATACATTATTGGCATCTTTAATTTTATCTTTCCAATATATAATTAAGTTTAATTTTATTTTATCTTCCATTAAGATATGTGTAGGCGGACGTTAGTAAGCATCTTTTTAGTTTTCTTTTCCCTTTTTGTTGAAACAGTGGTTGGATGTCATGCTCATGCACTACTGAAATATGAGGTGATGAACATAAATATCTTTTTCTACATAATAATAAACCTGAAAGCCCCGCATATCGACTCCGTGTTTATTCCGCGTATCCAACAATTCCTTTCTCTTTTGTTTATTAATTTATAAGAAGTTTATTGAAAGTCAAGCCACTGGTTGCGCACCGACCCCATGAAGGACTAACCCTATTCTATAGAAAAGGAAATTTCCAATTTTGAGTTGGTATCGTGGATCACAATATAGTATTTCATTCTCTTCAAAAAGTCTATAATGTCATCTCCAAGTTCACTCATCGTTGAAAAAGCTAAGGTGGCGAAACTATATCTATGAGACCTGCATTTACAAAATACTTGGTATGTTTCCGAGCCACAGCATTGGACAAAGCGAGCCTTGGTGTACGTAAATGCATGTAAACCACCACCTGTAAAAGGCGAAACCACAGTAACATCCAATTACACACATCAAGACCATTATCCCAATTATATACCAAGATATCTGCTGGCCTGAGTTTCCCACATCGTGCGAAAGGAAACCTAGAGCGGCTTTTTTTCTCACCGGTATTTCTGCACGAAAACACATATCAGCTAGTCTATCTCAAACGATATCATGTCGAAATCTAAGACTAATGTGAGTACTATTTTCCCGGTAAGTCTACGTAATATAAACAACTCAGAGAATCCAATACTAAGTAGTAATGATATCTCAATTGAATTGATAATGCTAAGTAATAAAGATGCTCAAGATAAATACGATGGTATCAACAAAGAAGATAATAATGTAAACGCTACTAAGTTATCAAGAGACACAAGGGATTACATGGTTCGAATTTCGTCTACGACCAGGGGGTAATGAGTGAGGATATGTTTTAGCTTTTGTGAGGTTACAAGACCTTGAAAGCTCTGCAAAGTAATAAAGAGAACTCAAGCAAGTGAATGTACTTGAGTTCTAAATATTAAAGAGGTATAAGCTTAATTCTAGATCAATCTTAGTTATTGTGTTTTCCTCCTTTAAAAGTGAAGCTCAGTATTTGTAGCGCCTTCCCGTCAAGGATATCTTTGCTGCCTTTGGACCCATCGAGATTAGATGTATCTTCCGTACATATAGTACCTTCACTGGTCGTGTGCCTTCACCCGTCGGACTGTGCCACCTCAACTTCCTCCATGTGCCCTCATGAACTCTTAATCCTCCGTACAAGTTGTACCTTCGTTGGCCGCGTACCTTCGCCATCTAGACAATGCCACCTCATCTTCTTTCACGTGCTTGGAGACGACGCGCCTAGTTAGAGACTCGTTGATGTACTGATCACATAGTCTAGGCCCAAGAGTTTCATGAGCCACTTTTGTTGGAGTAGTGAAGTCATCCTTTGTTCCATAAAGAATTTCAAACTTTGATGATCAGTATTGATGATGAATTGAGAATGTGAGAGATAATGTTTCTATTTCTGCACTGCCATCACTATTTCCAAGAGTTCTTTTTCATAAGTGGACAGTGTTAGGGCCTTAGGACCAAGAGACTTACTGAAAAAGGAAATAGGTTTACTAAACTGCATCAACACAACACCCACACCCCTGGAGCAAGCATTAGTTTTTAAGACAAATGAAGATGAAAAGTCTGGAAAGGAAAGCACTAGAGCAGTTGTCATTGCTTGTTTAAGGTCTGTGAAGGCGTGGAGAGCCGTAAGAGACCACAAAAAAGAGTCCTTCTTGAGCATATCTGTAAGTGGCTTTCTAATGGTGCCATACCCTTTGATAAATCTTCTGTAATATCTAGTGAGGCTAAGGAAACCTCTGAGTTGTTTTAAATTTGTTGGTTGAGGCCAATCTTGCATTTCAGTTATTTTGTCAGGATCAACATCAACTCCTGCAGAAGAAATGAGATGACCCAAGTATGCTAGTTGTGGTTGAGCAAAATAGCATTTCTTGAAGTTGGCTCAGAGGCTGTGTTGTCTTAGTAAAAATAACACTTGAGATAAATGTACCACATGGTCATATAAGGATTTGTTGTAGATAAGAATATCATCAAAAAAAACTAGAACAAACTTCCTTAGAAAGGGTTGGAACACCTTGTTCATGAGTGCTTGAAATGTTGCTGGTGCATTGGTGAGACCAAATGGCATCACCTTGAACTCAAAATGCCCATGGTGAGTTCTGAATGCAGTTTTGTATATATCTTGGATATGCATTCTAATATGGTGGTAACCAGATCTAAGATCTAATTTAGTGAAAATGATAGCCCCATTGAGTTCATCCAGCAGCTCTTCAATAGTGGAATGGGAAACTTATCTTTAATGGTCATTTCATTAAGTTTCTTATAGTCCACACAGAATCTCCAAGAGTCATCCTTCTTTTTGACCAATAGTATTGGAGCAGCAAAAGGACCGTGACTATCCTGAATAATTCCATCATCCAACATATCTTAAACTAACTTCTACACTACTTCCTTTTGTATGTAAGGGCATCTATAAGCTCTTTGAGAAGTGGGTAAGGAAGAGGGTTTTAAAGGGATTTTGTGATCTAACTCTCTTGGTGGAGGGAGAGTAGATGGCTCCTCAAATATATCCCGATAGTCTTGAAGTAAAGAAGTAATCTCTGGTGGTGTAGAGGTAAGTGGAGTGGCTGAAATAGAGAAGAATTGACCAATAAGAGAAGGAGTGTTTTTTTTGATGAATTTGAAAAAAGAGTCACCACTGAGCAAGCTGCAAGAAGAATTAGGTGAGTGCCCTTGTAGTGTAATGAGCTTCCCAAGATAATGAAAAAAACTTTGAGCTCAGCCAAATTCAACATTACATCTCCAAATTTAGTAAGCCAGTCAGCACCTAACACCATATCACATCCAATTAATGGAAGTATTCTCAGATCACCAGAGAACTGATACCCTGCATAAACCACAGTAAATCCTTACATACACCTTCACTGATAGTGGTATCACCATTTACCACTGTCACTAGCATTTTACCAGTTGAAACTAATGGGAGGTGGAGTTTGGTGTCTAAGGATGCATTAACAAAACTGTGAGTACTCCCTGTATCTATCAATAAAAAAATATCTTGGTAATGAATTTTACCAGGTACTAAGATTTACTAAACCAGTCAATGCATTCAAAGATATCTCCATAGTGGTGTCTTCTGAAGTTGTAGGTGAAGCTGCTTCTTCTTCGGAGTCATCAATAGGTGGAGAGGATTTGTCCTCATCGGAGGAAACAAACATGAAGAGTTTTTGAGTTTTACAACGATGACCCGGCTTGTAAAAAACATCACAGTTATAGCATAATCCTTTGTCACGTCTTGCTTGCATTTGAGCAGGTGTAAGCCATTTGATTGGCGGTAATGATGGTTCAGGCTTGGTTGGGGTAAGAGGGTGTGTAATAATTGGTTTATTTGATGAAAAGGAAGGTTTAGGAATATTTGTGAGTGGTGCTAGTGATGGTTTGTAGCTAGATAATGGTGAAAAAGAGGTTGTGGATGGTGAGAATGGTCGATGAAATGGTTTAGATCTTTTCAGATGAGAATCAACTGAAGCTTGTTGTAAACGAGCTAAATAGAAAGCCTCGGAATCTGAATTAGGTTTGAACATTTGAACAGGGTTACGAATCTCCTCTTTTAATCCAATAACAAAACTCATAGTGAAGTAATCCTCAGATAAACTTGGATTCTTATTTTTCATAATAGCTTTCAACAACTCGTACCTCTCAATGTATTCCTCTACTGATGTGGTCTGAGACAGTTTATTAAAACTACCCACATAGTTATCATAAGAAACATCTTCAAATTGAAAGCAAACATCAGAAGAAAACATACCCCAATCGATAAATAGTTTTCCCTCTTGATAATCCAAAAACCAGGAATCAGTCTTATCATCCATATGAATGTAAGCTAAATCTACTCTCTTAGATGGATCAATAGCATTCAAATAAAAGAATCGTTCATATTTACGAAGCCTAGCTCTAGGATTAGAACCATCAAATCTGGGAAAGTCAATTTTAGGTTGACGAAGAAAATTAACTGAAGGAAGTATCATACCAGCAGAAAACTCAGATTCAGTTTGTGGATGAACGCCATTAGTTTCAGCAGAAGCACCTGGATCCGGAGGTATTGGAATACGAAGGTGTCTACAAATTGTAGTAAATTGAGAACTCAAGGTTTCTTCAATTAATTGTAGTAAATTGAGAACTCAAGGTTTCTTCAATTGAAGTGATCTTGAGCTTGATGTCTGAGACATCTTTTTCCAAGAATGATAAACGTTCTCTATCAAGTTTTTGTTGATGAGCAACATACTTTATTGTAGGTGCTTTTTCACCTCCTGTCATGAATCAAACACAGGATCGACGAAGCTAATACCAAATTTTATGAATCCATAAAGAAGAATTTGAAGAACACAAACAATAACCTACTCTTCCAATGGAGAGAGCCTGAATTTCATTAATTCTTTCTTCCTACCAGATACAATCCATCATTAGAGAATAAATACAGCTTTTGACCTCTTCTCTCCTAGGCTACTCTCTTAGTCGTTAGATTAAATCTTACCAACTAATCATGTGTCTCACAACAGACTCGAGGTGACCACGGAAAGGAGGAAATGTACTCTACCAACCCACCAACGGTTAACAAGAAAAAACGGCCAATGGGTTAATCCAGAAAGAGCCCAAAAATAAAATATCTAACCAAATTAGGGTAGCCCATTAGTCATATGCCTACCCAAAATGGGTATATGACATATATCGACAGAACTCCATCTTTTCTTGTTCTCAAACTCAATCACACAATGAATCATTTCAACCATCAGCTTCTGTTGTAATTCAAACTTAACCATTTAACCATGTCATTCCCTCATCTGCCATTTCAATTCCGTTACTGACTACAATTCACCACACCTGCAAATGTCAATACTCTAACAAACCACCATCTCTAGATACACGCCTCCTAATCCACACAACCAGCAACATGACATCTCCACTATATCCTCATGCGGCTGTAATTCAAGCCAACAATCTCCAATCCAGACTTAACCTTCAGTCAACCTGCAATTCAATCAAACTGCCATTCAAACTTCATATCTAGTTCTTGTTCTTGGTCTAATTTTAACTGCAATCCAAACTCCAACTGCAACAACAAATCATATCCAATTCTAAACTTGTTCGCTTCACAATCACAACCTGTAACTCCAACTAAACGTAATCCTATACCAGAAATATATCTCCATCACATAAACCTTTTATCTAAGACAATTGTGAACCCAAAAACAATAACACAACTTCAATAAAGGAATCAGGTTACTTTAATATGTGTACTGATAAGAACAATTACCTCAAGATAGAATCTCCCATTAACAATTGAGGATCAAATTCTTCTCTAATTCAATCTGATTCAGAGATCATCTCAAGAACATCCACAACCCCTCAATTCAGTTCAATTAACATCAACATACCCATCAGTTCTCAATTAAACCCACAATCTTTATTAAACAGATTCAAATCTTAACTACCAATTTCAAGCTGTCTTCGATGCCAAACTCTAATTCAGATAAAACCCATCTTTATTTCCCTCTTAATCATCATTAAAACGAATCCCAAATTCCTAATTCTTGTTCACAGGGACCCTAACTCAAATCAAAACCCTAATTTCTTGATTTTTCGATTCATCACTGAATCATCTTCAAAAATACAATTAAACACCAACACCAATTAAGAACAAACCCATCTCCTAACTTCTCCTTATTTACTCTTAATCGAATCCCAAATCAATTTACAAAAACCTTAATTCCAATTCTCTGTTTTTCTCAATCTCTCATTTCTTCGGTTTCTCTGGACCATACAACATCACCACCCCGACCCACCATCATCTATCAGCATCACCAGATGAATTTTATTAAATCTTATCTCAAATTTCTCACTCGACAGAAGAACAGAAGAAAGCAGAGAAAAGAAGATGGAAAAGAAGAAGAAAGAAGAAGAAAAAAAGAGAATGAGAGTTATGCTCTCGATCGGTGAAGATAAGACCAAAGAGAAATACTAGGACACCCACTTTCTTTCATAAGGGCAGCCACAACGTGTCCGCAAAAAGGCTATTTTGCTCTTCTCACAAAATTGATGATATCTTCTTCATCCGATATCCGATTGACATGTTCGAGTAGTCCATCCCGCGTAACTTCTCGAGATCTATCTAACGATACTAGTTTCATATCTAGGTAGTTGTTAGATTAATTTCTATTAATTAACGTTCATGTCAAATTAATCGAGTCATTAATGGCTTAATCGTCTCTTGACTGGTCTAATAGCGTCGACGAGCTTGAGGGTCTTTACAAACGGTAAAGGCCATCTAGCCAACTAGCCTAATGCATCATGATGATGCAACATTGGCTCTAGGCCAATATTCCGCTTAAAGTTGCAGAAACTTGAGATAAAGCTTCATCTCATGCCATGGTGCATCTTTTTGCACGCGCCATGTTAAAAACACAGGGTGTTACAATATTCACCCCTTTAAAGAATTTCGTCCCCGAAATTCAAAACAGAAGCTATTGTGGACAATTTTTTCGATTTGGATTCCTGAACAAAAGTTGCATACTAGATGCTCAGAAATCACGCTTCTTCAGTTCGTTATGGAACATCAATTAGGATTTTCTGAGCAAACATCCCATACCGCATACTCAGGAATCCAAAAATAATCCACAACGTTACCAAGAATATCGAGTTGGCCAGTTGCCAACCGATATCTCAAACAGGTATCCCATGGGGCGTCCCATAACTATTTCGACTCAGACGAAGATCCAGCAACAAGGAAATAAACCATGGGAAGATTACGAGGAAGATGCGCAAAGTGAAGGGAGAAGAATGCAGAGAAGGAAACTGCAGAAAGGGTATGATCAGGAAACAGACCTGAGGAGATTGCTAGTGGAGGCGAGGTGTGAAAATCAAAGGCTAAAATACGAAAATGGAAGGAGGAGCGAGGACGAGAACCAACGCGATAAGAGCCAGGGAAGAGATTACGAAGTAAGAAGAAGGACCTTAGATCAAGAGATCTTACGAGAACTGCGAGATATGAGAATAGAAATGGGGAGCTCACGAAAGGAAAAAAAAAGCGCAATGGGCAAAGAAGGACATGTCGATCATACTAGATCGTGCAGAGTGGGAAGCAACGACGGATAGAGAACTAAGGTGGGATAATCAAGACCAAAGGCACGGGGAGTCGCAGCAAAGAAAACAAATGCCACGAAGTGGTAAGGCAAGAAATTATGAGGCGAAGAATATGAAAGTAACAAAGCAAAGATCGAACGTGTTACCTTGGACTGAGTTGAAACTCCCAAAACTCAACACAACAGTGGAAAGGATATGGGAAAAAGTCATAATGACTGAAGAAATCCCAGCCCCACCAAATCTGGGAAAAGAACCGTGATAGGGGAAGAGGAGTCATGAGTTTTGTCGATATCATCGCTTTCATGGACACCATACAAACGATTTCAGGAACGTAAGAAGGACCATACTCCGTCTCATTGGACAAGAAAGGATGCGACGAAGTGGAGGAAAGGATGATTGCAGATCGAAGAGGAAACACGCAAAGCCGTCGATCTGATAAATCACTGACGAAGTGGAGGAAAGGATGATTGTATTACCAAAGAGTAAACGCGCAAAGCCGTCGATGTGATAAATCATTGATGAAGCGGAGGAATGGATGATTGCAGTACCAAAGAGGAAACGCGCAAAGACGTCGATGTGATAAATCATTGACGAAGTGGATGAAAGGATGATTGCAGTACCAAAGAGGAAACGCACAAAGCCGTTGATGTGATAAATCATTGATGAACTGGAGGAAAGGATGATTGCAGTACCAAAGAGGAAACACGCAAAGCCGTCTGATGGTTATTTTCAATGATGTTGTAGTAATAAAGGTTGTCGTTCACTCAGACTTTTTGAGAATTTGTTTTAAAACTAAATTAACGAAAATAAAGAGGATATGCACACAAAATATTGTCACGGGATGAAGAGATGTCTTCGGGACTCGTGGATTCGGTCAAAATCATAACAAAAGGTTCAAATATTAATTCTTTTAACAATTATCGCTCAATGAGATAAAAACGTGGACTCTTATTTTTGCCAAGATAGATTCTCAAAAGATTGGTTGTAAATCCTAAGCATGATGTATCAAAACATTTAAGCTAAGCATACCTTATCAAATTAAATGACAACCAATTAATTCAAATCATATTTCAATTAAAATTAATGCAAAAGTCTAAAAAAAGAATTAAATAATTTTACCCATGTATGAAATTCGTCTTCCTCTGTCGTCCCAGTAATGGGGTCTAGCTCATCATGTTGGAAACATGCTCAAAATATGATTTTATTGCTCAAAGGTGCTTACAAATGATGAATCGGAGAAAATGATGAAAATCGGGTGTTTGCAACGTTTATAAATGTTGCAAAACACTGTTACAAAGAACGATAACAAATATGCGTCACTGACTCTGAATATTACGACCCTCAAAGCTCTTTCGTTGACACTGTTGAAGAACGACGGTTTTTTGCTGTCTGTTCTTCGTGTTCTTCGTCTTCCACAGGAGCAGAAAAATATTCTCTGCAACTCTCGATTCTCACTATGTTGTTGCTCTAAACTATCCCCAAGATCTCCATAACCCTTCTCTGCTATCCAAGGTTTGAAAAACCAGTCACGGCTCAGGTCACGGACACTAGGTGTGACCGTTATAATGCGTTTTCTCAGGTGTGAGCACGTTTTGGGCCAAAAACGCGTTATATAGTCAAAAAACGCGTTTTTTGGATGGTTTTTGAAAATAACGGGCGTTGTAACGGTTACATAGGAAATAAAAAAAATTGTTGATATGAATTTCCTATGTAACGGTTATAACGTGCGTGAAAAAGTTTTAACGAGTCTAAAAAACGTTGTTACAAGGTATTTTAATTTTTTAATACTCCCCACGTCCCTAAATAGATGACCTATTAATTTTTAAATTTTGTCCAACTAATAGATGAACTATATCATTAAGACATTCTAATACTACCATTTTATTTGATTATTGTTAGTATAAGAAATGTGTATAATTCGATAGTCATGTTTATATTCTTTACATAGGTGTTTTAAATGCTTTTCACTATACAATTTACGAAAGTTTGATAAAATTCGTGTCGGTAAATTATAGCCACTAAAATTTCGTCGGCAACAATTAGCTAGGTATACTTGTCCCTTTATTAGATCGCAGAATTTCCATCAAATGCCAAGAAGTGGGCAAGGTTTTAACAAACGAGATGTTTTTCATGCATTATGCATTGTAATGCCTGATGGTAAAAAATTGAAGTGTAATTTTTGTGAAAAGGAAATATCTTCTGGTATTTCACGCATAAAATTGCATTTAGCACAACAAAGAAGTAGAGTTGCCCCGTGCATGCATGTGCCGCCTGAAGTGAAAAATCTTGCTAAAGTGGCACTGGAAGAAAAAAGAAAAGCAAAAAGGCAAAGAAGAGCAGAATCTGATAACGAAGATTCAGAACAAGTATATCGTAATGAGCCATGGAACCCTGTGTGTGGTATAGATGGAGAAGAGACGGATTTTCATGCAGAAGAAGAACAAGTACCAGTCACACAAAAGAAAAAGACTAGGTTTTTAAAGAACCTTTTTGGACGAAAAAAATAAGAATATTCATCTTGGGAGAGGGTACATCTTGTTGTCCCCGGACCTCTGCAGAAATACCTAGGTCTACTATGCGTTCATCACAACCACCTAGGATGTCTGTGGATATGGGAGGACAATATAACCCTTCTAGGGATTCTCAACCTTCGATGGCAAAATTTGGCAAAAGCAAAACATGTCGGGAAAAAGGTCGTTTCTTCTGTTGGACGTTTTTTCTATGCCAATGATATTCCCTTCAATGTGGCTAACTCATCTCAGTACCATGAGGCATTCGATGCAGTTGCAAATTTCGGCCAATCCTATAGAGTTCCATCAACTTATAAGTTGTCGAATCCCATATTAACTTCAGAAAAACAAAGGATTAAAAAAGATGTGGTGTCTGTTCAACGACATTACTGGAGAGAATATGGTTGTACACTCATGTCGGATGGTTGGAAAAGCAAAAACAACCGTACGATTGTAAACTTTCTAGTTTACAGTGGTAGTGGAATTACATTTTTGAAAAGTGTCGACATAGAACATAATCGGTTGACAACAAAGTATTTAATTACTTTGTTCAAGCCCGTTATAGATGATGTCGGTCCGAGAAATATTGTTCAATTAGTAACTGATCAAGGATCCCAATTCAAAGCTGCAGGTAACTAAGAATAACTTCGTTTTATTATACATATATATATTGAGAATATATTAATCATTAACTTATTTCTATTTTTGTTTGAATAGGTAAGAGATTGGCATCAGAATATGGCACATTTTATGGGTTCCTTGTGCTGCTCACGTATTGGACTTGATGTTCGAAGATATGGAAAAATTCCCCTTTGTTAAAGATGTGATCGGAGAAGCAAGACAAATTAGCAAATTTATTTACAATCATGGTTGGGTTCTTGCGAGATTTCAACAACATTTTGCAGGACGCAATCTACGTCGCCCTGGCTTAACAAGGTTTTCAACGAATTTTATTGCAATCAAAAGCATCATTGATCAACTTAATGCTATCGAGAGCCTCTTTCTGGACAAGGAATTTCTGAAATCGGATGAGGCAAGAACTAAACAAGTTATACAAGTGAAGAATATTATTTTAAATGAGATGTTCTGGACGACGTGTCAAAATGCATGCATAATGGTTGGTCCTTTATTGAAAATGATTCTTTTCTTGGACTCAGACAAACCCACCATGGGCTATTTGTTCCATGAACTTGCTACATGTGTGGAAACTATACAAATGGGTTTGGGATCAAATTGAAATGCTTCTATCGTGGGTGTAATAAAGAAACGATGGAAAAGTCAGTTGAGTTCTCCTCTTCATGCTGCATCGTATTTTCTCAATCCTTATTACATCTTTAACCCAACAACTAATCTGATCAATAATGATATTTCTGAGCCGCAAATTTGTCTTACTGAAGTTATATCAAAAATGGTTAGTAGCCCGCAAGAACAAGCACAATGCATGCTAGAGGTACAAAATTACTAATATTATCTCCAAATATGTATAATTAAGTAATTTGAATTTCTAGTAACAATTGTACTTTTATTTGTAGGCAGGAAGAATGCGAATGATGCAAGGTAAATTTGGATCACCATCAGCACGTATTGCAGCTCAACATGGTGATCCGGTAAGTTGGTGGTTATCTTATGGTGCTGAGTATCCATCCCTCCAAAATATTGCAGTAAAGATATTAAGTCAAACAAATACATCGTCTGGATCAGAGAGGAATTAGAGTGTGTTTGAAATAATCCACACCAAACTACGCTATCGTTTACTTTCATCGAGATTAAATGATCTGGTGTATGTCCAGTACAATTTGAAGTTGGAGCAATAAAGAATTAAAGGTAAAGCAAGGAGACATAACATTGATGTTCACGACGTTCATAGTCTACTGAGGGATGATAATATGCGACTGGATAGCGGGGGAAGATGAAACACCGTTTTACCTCAAGAAGAACAGTGGTTAAATACGTTGGAAGAGGAGGCCGTTAATAATCCAGAGCATGTCCCTCTACCATAAAACTGGCATGATCCAGAAGTTCAAATCTCATACGAAAGGTTATCGGTGAGTGACTTTGTTTATGACTTTGGTAATCTTTCATTTGGGGACAATACACAATGTTATGAGAATGTGAATCCAACATATGATTCTCGTTACACTTCTGATCGCTCCGACCATGGTGTTCAACATATGAACGAAGGATATAATTCTAATATTGATAATATTAATGAAGTAGGTAACAATAATGACGATACTGAAGGAGGTTATGATAACGATAATGATGGTTATTATGATGATGATACTTATGCAAAAGAAGATAGCCGGTACCCCGACAACGATGACTATGATTTGGAAAGGAACCGTCGAGAAAATAAAGAATACTTGAAAAAAGGTGGTGGTCGTAGTTGGTTCGCGTAGATTTTTAAATGATAAATACTAGTTTAACAATCATATGTTTTTTAAATTTGTAGTTTTAATCCTGTAGTTAGTTTCCTTGTATCATTTAAAAATATTTAATTCGAAGTTTTCAGCTTTCAATCCAGAGAAGAAAAAAATCAAAAGAAATGGTAAGAAAGTTATTTACACGGTTATAACGTGCGTGATAACGGGAAAACAGTTCTAAAAAACGCACGTTAAAATGTTATTTAGAAGAAAAAAACATTCAAACTAATTTTAGAAAAACGGTTACGACGTGTATGAAAACTGAAAAACGGTACTATAAAACTGCCGTTTTTCCTATTTATCGGCCTAATAAAGGCACGGGGTTCGAGGACCCTCACAGCCACGATATATGGGTGTGACCGTTTTAACGGTCGTTTTTTCAGTAAAAACGAACGTTTTTAAAACCTTGCTGCTATCCCATCCTCCAATTTATACTCAACAGGTACAAGAATATCACACAATAACTTCAAACAATTCTCCATTACACGGCATTGATAAAAATATTCTCGGGAATATTTTCTTCCATATTTTACCTCCTCAAGCTGTTTTCTCGTGACATAAGACTCCCAACACGTTGAGTGACCATCCACAAGTAGTATAACTCGGAGCACACACACGAAAATCTCTCGATCACATACTCAGAACTCGGAAAACCCGAGAGACTCTGTTTTCTTCCATGCGAGAATCTAGCCAAAGTTAGTCGAGAAAAAAGCCTATACCAGCCCTGTTTAGCCAAGAGGAGCAAACCCAATTAATCCCAGCCCTTTAGTCTCACTACATCAAGCCCAAAATAGCAACCCTAGTTCTGCCAGGCGAGAATTGTTTTTTTCCCGCCAAAACCAGCGATTTGAAATGGTGAAGATGACCTCCCCCTAACAGTGATGGGGGTGCGAATAACAGATTCCTTAAGGGGTGTCCTGGGGTTCCCCTTATCCAACATTCAAAGTCCGAATAATAAATGTCCTCCGGGGTGCTTTAGACAACTTTTCGAGCCGAATTTTCCAAAAATGTTTATTGCCCAAAAATACCTACAAACACACAAAAAAAAAAAACCATAATTAGAACAATATCGAGCACTAACAATACAGAGCATTGAGAAGAAAATAGACACAAAAATGTATCTATCAAATACCCCCAAACTTATTATTTGCTAGTCCTCGAGCAAATTTATTCTAGAAAATAAAAATCATTTGAACCCCTAGGTGGCCCTAGTGGCAGAGTGTTGTCTCCGGAGGGTTTACCAGAGGTGTACCCACAAAACCTTTACTGCAGACCCTAGCTATCTACGCATAACCTTGGAAAGCACTAAAGAATCTCCTTGGTTGGCATACTTATTGGCTGTAGGAGGAAGTACCCTGATGCGAAGTTCCAATTGATGTACACGAGTTTGCACTCAAGCATACTAAAATTCATATAAAGTGACAGATCTCTACTCAGATAGTTTCTGGACATCATAAACCGGAGTCAACCAATCACATGGATAGATTAAGAAGAAAAACGTGGATGATGTTGACTAAGGTGATCCTATCCTAATGGACTGAGATACTGGTCTGGACTAATATCAACACACTGACATATACAAGGGAACCAGAGGTCGATAATCCTAACTCTAGGTCAACTCATTTGGCATATACAAGAGTACCCGGTGGTCGACTTTATTGTATTTATTCCGGTTGGTCTAGTGGTCTGGTCTTTTTTTTTTTTTTTTGAGTATCTCAGTCACTCTATTTCACCCTAGCAATGGTAAAAAGAAAAAGAAAAAGAAAGAGAAGTGATCATGATTCTTTCGATGTTTCCATCACGAGGATATGGCGAAACTACCATGTTTTCTTTTCTAACACCTGAGCTCCGTGCTTTTATGAATAGAATCCTCTAGATGTTTCCATATAATCAGATTGGTTCCTCAACTCTTACAACCAAGATGTTCCCATCCACTTAGATTAGTTAGTGCCAACCTTAATAAGCATAAATTTCTAGTCTCTGAAGTTTATTTATTGCAACTAAAAAAGTTTCTCCCATACCTCCAAACTTAAATCTAACATTGTCCTCAATGTTCTAAAGATGAAATTAAAAGCATGAACAATGAGAAACTGTTACCACTTTAAGAAAAGAGTTAAGGAAAAATATTACCGTGTTGCAAGAGCATGGGTTACCTCCCAATAAGTGCTAAGTTTAAAGTCTTCAGCCAGACATTGGAAAGGATTAGTCACCTCGAAGAATCATATAGCAACAGTCGGAATAACTGCGGGTTATCTGGATGAAAAAGTGCTAACCACAAGAAGAGGAGACGGCAACAGACCAGGAAGATATCCAACACACCCTTATCTATTTTTAAGACAACTACATCTAGTTGTGGTTCGGGTTCAGGCTTTATGAAAGGGTCTAGATAACAAATTTTCATGGGTTGCGTTTCCTAATGAGTTAGATCCGAATGTTCGGGTTCTAGAGTCTGGAATAACTCAAATAAAAACTTAGAAGCACATAATAATAACCTGAATAATTGAGGATCCTCTAAGTCAATCGGTTTTGACTTACACAGCTGACCACAATAAGATTGGTGGTCTTCCTTAAGCAAATGTGTCGACCCTAATATCCTAAAGTAATTAGGTTTAGTCTCAAAACTTAATAATTGACACATCTGAAACTTATACGTTCCCACAATTGGAAGGAAGGTTTTTGGTGGGAAAACAAAGTCAATCGTGGTATCATAGCCTGGGTTAACCACATCAACCAGAGGATAGGTTTCTAACAACCGAACTTCTTTATGGACATAACTAGGTTCAGGAAAAAGTGTATGAAGATAATCTTGTAAAATGGTTGAGGTACAGATGTCCAGTCCTAAATGAGGGGACTTTCTGAGAGTTAAAGGTAAGGCACTAGGAGAGTGATAATCACCCCCAAACTTAGAGTTTTCAGTGTCTCTAGATAGACTAGTCACAATTTCCCTAATTTCTAGAACATCAGAATCCTGAAAATTGTCAATTGATTCTTCTAAGTTATTATCAGGTAATGCATCCTTACTCATCTCTACGAGTTTATCGTCTTCTAAGACTAGTGTTTTTAAATAACTAGACTCTAAAACAGTATTCTCAGGGTAAACTCTTTCATCTAAACCATCATCACAATCATATAAAGGATTATCAGCGAAAGTTTCTAGTAAAGGCTCGTTAACTAAGGTGTTAATCATAATTACTTCCTCTGATTCACTTATAGGCACATCAAATAATGGATTATCCAACATATTGCAGGCTAAAGGATCATGAACTACATCGTCTAAAACGGTGGCATCTCTAGTCAAATCCTCGTCCTTTCGAATAGGTGAATAATTATTGGGATTTGAACCATAAATAGTACTATCATTATAAAGTTCAATCGGAGTAACAAATTCCTGATCACTATGCCTATTTATTTCAAATTCTTCATCAACACTATCCTCATCATAATCGTTATTATAATAACATGAAAATGGTTGAACCTCATCTAAACAAGTAGTGTTACCAATTCTAACCTCATCATCTTGATTATGTGAATAACTATCTTCATTCTCAAAGGTATTATTGGATACACTATATTGGAAATTCAAGTTATTTCGAGCAATTCTTTCGTTCGTCTCAAATTTATCCGCTTGAGGGTATCTTCTAAAGAAGATTCACTCATTATTGTAGTTCGTTTCGTCCATAACTATACCATTCATCTCGGCCTAACTTACGTGTCGACTCGCCTAACTTCCTGAGGGACTCTTCTAAAGGAGGAATAGGAACAGAGGGATCATAAAAAGGATTACTTTTCAATAATTTGATTGTATTCTCTAGAGACGAAGAACTAGTACTATAATCTTCTTGCTCGAATGACTGATGCTCGTGTGGAAATTAATTGGGCACACCATGGTATGACCCATAACCTTCAAAAGATTGGCGTTCCCAACCACTATTCACACTATGGTCATAAAAATAGTAATGTCCATATTGTTCAGTTGGATAATCAATATATTGACTGTTATAATACCAGTTTGACATCCTAACTGCAAGGGAATTCGACACAAACACAAACAAGGTTGACTCGACCACAACAAACCTACTGATTTCTAGCAAACAAAGAGCATGATGGCTCCACTTAGATTGTTTTCTAGACCAGCTTCTAATCCTTCGAAAGGTAATTCGTTACAATCTGAGCAAACCCCTCTGGAATAAATCCGAGTTTAAGTAAGTTGAATAGAGGCGAGGGAAGCTGCATGGAGCTTTGATACCCAAGGCCTCATCGCATTACAAGGCGGCGCAGTCACGCATTCAACTTACAGAAACCATCATGAACTTCGAAGTATGCTTAAAGAGTAACCAATATTTTTCGAATGACTTGCCTATTAAGCTCGTTACCCTATTGGTCTCGTTCTAGTCAAAATTTTAGGCTTAGGTTCGTGTTTAGTTTCGTTTTCCTAAGGCAGGCAAGAATAGAACGTTGATGAAATCCGAACTCTTATCTTGTATGGCCAGTCCTTGCCCTTTACTAGGAAATTAAAGAAGCCGGATTCAGTTCCTCGACATTTATTCACACGAAATCATCCAGTAAACCCGCTGACAGGGGATTCGCGGGTGTTTTGAATTCTTACCTCCCGTTCCAGACGGGGGATGGACCGTTGAAGTCGACTCGGGCCACTGACTCCTATGTCAGTGTACGAACCCGAGGGGCCGAGACAGTATCATAACTGTCGTCCTTCTCTGTGCAGTTTATATTTGAACTAACCCTTCCTTAGGGTTTTAAAAATAATAATGTCCAAAAGTCCAAAAATTAAAAAGTCCAAAATAAAAATTACAAAAATGATTACCTAATTACAGTTTCTAAAAAATATAAAAATAATAATAACACTATATACAAAATTTTCTTCTTCACTCCGTTCGGATCTCCCTTTTCTTTCCTATTTTGGCTTTGCTTTTCTTTTCAGCACTTTCTCTTTTCATAAGCTCCGCACCAAGTCTGAAAGCAAACAGAGAATACCAAAACGCGTAAAAAGGAACAAAAAAAATAAAAATAAAAACCTAAAAACAAATCTATACACAAGTCCGCGTCGGCGCCGCCAAAAATTGATGGTTATTTTCAATGATGTTGTAGTAAGAAAGGTTGTCGTTCACTCAGACTTGTTGAGAATTTATTTTAAAACTAAATAACGAAAATAAAGAGGATATGTACACAAAATATTGTCACAGGATGAAGAGATGTGCTGGGACTCAGGATTCGGCCAAAATCATAACAAAAGGTTCAAATATTAATTCTTTTAACAATTATCGCTCAACAAATAAAAACAAGGACTCTTATTTTTGCCAAGATAGATTCTCAAAAGATTGGTTGTAAATCCTAAGCATGATGTATCAAAACATTTAAGCTAAGCATACCTCATCAAATTAAATGACAACCAATTAATTCAAATCATATTTCAATTAAAATTAATGCAAAAGTCTAAAAAAAATAATTAAATAATTTTACCCATGTATGAAATTCGTCTTCCTCCGTCATCCCAGTAATGGGGTCTAGCTCATCATGTTGGAAACACGCTCAAAATATGATTTTATTGCTCAAAGGTGCTTACAAATGATGAAATGGAGAAAATGATGAAAATCGGGTGTTTGCAACGTTTATAAATGTTGCAAAACACTGTTACAAAGAACGATAACAAAAATGCGTCACTGATGAATATTACGACCCTCAAAGCTCTGTCGTTGACCCTGTTGAAGAACGACGTTTTTTGCTGTCTGTTCTTCGTGTTCTTCGTCTTCCACAGGAGAAGAAAAATATTCTCTGCGACTCTCGATTCTCACTCTGTTGTTGCTCTAAACTATCCCCAAGCTTTCCATAACCCTTCTCTGCTATCCCATCCTTCAATTTATACTCAACAGGTACAAGAATATCACACTTGAAAAGAGCCATAGAAAGTAAGAAGGAATTCAGGGAAAAGGAATATTGGACTCAGCAGTCAATGGTAATCGTTAAAAGGGGAACATCGAGGGGAACAACGAGCAAGGGAATAGGAAATAGGATTGACGGGGCCGCTGGAAATGATGAATAAATGTGCAAGAAGTGGACCATGCGAACCCGAGATTGCAACATTATTTTCTCTAAAGCAAAGGGATAACGTTGACGAAGATATCTCGCTCACTACATGCTTCGTCATTTTAGCTCATTACATGTAACACGACACCTCGCTACTTCTCACCAACAGGAAGAATCAACTACCCAAACATACAAGGGCAAAATCGAAGTGAAGCAATGAATGGTTCCAACAGCAACTCATGATCGACATCAACAAGATCAAGGAATGGTGCTTCTATACAACAACGAAGCTTCGGAACTTCGCAAAAGAATAAGAGGCAAGTATATACTTTTCAAGTTATTATTATTTCGCTCGTTCCTTCATCAGCAAAGGTCAAAGTCATCCACTCAAGCACCACATGTCTCGCTCCAAGAACTATATCAAGACGGATTTTTGCTTAAGGATCGCTCTCCAAGCAATACTTAAGGAAAAAAAGGGCAAAATGTAGATACCAAAATACGATTCGCCACGTGGACATAGGGAAGATGCGGGAATCCTGCCAAAAGATCTTGTACCACACCCCGAGAACCCTCGTAAATGACTTGTCGAATCAAGTCGGGGTTGCCATTATTGACTAACTGACGAAATAAATGTCGTGTGCGAGATAACATCTTCTGACGAAGTAACTCACTAGGAGAGTCTGAACTGCGGAAGATCCATCGGAGTACTCATTGTATTTTTATGCACTCGAAACTCGAATGCATAATAGCAGGAATTTAAATATAACGGATTTAATTAAATACAGCGTAATAAAAAACGAAAGTTGAACCACATAGTGACAGCAGAATGAATGAGGGAATATTGATTATTGTCTTTTTTTTTAATATCCATTTTCTGTTATGTTTGAATTTGTCTTATTTATCAGGTTCGTTGATAGCACGCCTGCAGCGAGGACTTGTAAATGGCCGGCTTCTTCTGAGGATTGTTTGTTGATAATGATAGCACGTCTCCGGACTAGTGTACATGAAGTAATAGATTTGTGTAACCATATATATATATATAAAATAAATGAGTTCATAAATAGAGAGAATGATTGAATTCATTCCAAGATTCTTCTCTTATAATGAGTTCTACATTGAACTCCAACACAGAAGGTTTTGTTGATTTACCAACGGATGTCTTCCATGACATCTTTCTTCGTCTTCCATACAAATATGCATACAAGTTCAGGTGCGTTTCTAAGCTATGGCTTACACTTCTCTCTGATGCATCACTCGTGAAAAAGGTATTCAAGACCACTACTAGTATTTTGAACCAATCACCAATACCTCATATCCAATTATTTCAAACTTCATCCTCCCAAAAACTTCACCATGAGAGTCGTAATGAATTTTGTTTTAATCTTCTCAAAGATTCATCCATATGGCGCCTACGCCTTTTAGATTCGTGCAACAATGGTTTAGTTCTGTATTCAACACGTCGTTGGAGGTGTTACTACGTATTTAATCCTCTAACCAAACAACGAGTCTCACTTCCTCGTCGCCCTAAGCAGGATATGGGAAACGTTGGATATACTAGACTAGTATCTGAAAACTCAGTCAGGAATCTTACATGTAATTATAAGGTGATTTTCATTCCAGTTTTTGTCAGAGATGTTCATTTCTTCAGCTTCCAGATCTTCTCTTCTGAAACGGGTGAGTGGAATATACATAAAGTTCAAGGTAGTAAAGGTATATTTACGTGTTATAGTGATATGATTATCCGCAACGGAGTCTTGTACTGGACTGATGAAGACGGAGGGAGAAACCAGCATATTATCAAAGCTTATAATCTCAAGAGTAATCAATGCAAAACTATCGAATTGCCGGCTAATTGGCCTGTATATAAGAAGCTTGATGGGTTTTTTGGTGAGTCAGAAGGTTCCATCTATTATGGCCATATTGATCGGACAAGAGATATGCCGGCTATTCTCAGTGTTTGGATGCTTGAGGAGGACTACACAAATGGTGAATGGGTTTGTTGGAAATTGGTGCACCATAATAATGAACTGGAGGGTCACTTATCAACGGAAAAAATTGGCGGCATCCTCAAATATTTCAATCCGGTGGATCGAAATGCTGTTATTTTCGCAAGTGGTAGCTGCTGTTTGGCCTATAACATTGAAACTAGAAGGTCTGAAGTGCTCCATAGTTCTTCTATTGCTCCATTTAAGACCAATGTTACTGTCTCTTCATCGCCGCTTCTGATAACACCAAAACCCACACTGATTCCTTCATTACCTTGATGAGATTTTTAACAATTATATTGTAGTTTCTGTCTATGTAGAACATCTTTTTGGGTTGCTTGTGAGAGTGCGCTTTTACATGGTTCAGTTTCCCGGTTCAACCAAAAAAAATATTGATTTCAAAATGACTTCTAAAGCAAAGTATGTGTTTTGTTTCTAACTTCTAAAAACCACTAAGCAAATACATTTATGCCTCTGACTTGCCGAGGCTATACAATTTGTTTGGCAATTGACTGGAGTTAACCAGGACTTGAGATTGCAGTGAATGGGTAATAATGAAAAGGGAGAACAACCCATCAAAGTACCCATATTTTGATGGACCATCTGGAAAGCGCGAAACAATAGCATGGAATGGGTGATAATAAGATAATTTTGGATTGTCCAAAAAAGAATTCACTTCAAAGAATTTTTTTTTTCTTTTTTTTTCTTTTTTTATGAAAGGATGCCACTTCGGGCTTATATTGAAAAATACAGAGTAATACTTACACAGGAATGGGTGGGAGTCGGACAACAATCTGTGCGCCAATTCCTTTCTGGATGCCACTTATTTTTTTTTATTTTTTTTAAGATTTTTTATTCTTACATTCTGATATTAAACAAAGCTCTTGGTTGGTAACCTAGCAACAAGCTGGGCTCCAACACCCTTCTAGATTTTTTTTTATTTTTAAAAATCACAAAATTGACTAAAAAGACCAAAATCAACAATTTCTGGGTGAAAAAGTTATATAAAATTTGATATTTTTTTTAATGGACGAGAATGTAAAAATAGGCAGGATGTAAACAGTTTCATCCTACCCATTTTCAAATACTTTTTCTATTTTTCTAATTTACATTAGGATGCATCCAGTTTCATCCTTACTCTTGTTTAAGTTTAAGCCGGGATGAATCTAGTTTCATTCTTGCTATTTTTTTGGTGTCCATTTCACCCATAGTAATTTTTACTCGTCCATTAGAACCATGTTTTAAAAATATTTGGACAAATGACTAATTTTCCGAAAAAAATTCAAAGATGCTATATGGTTGATAAGTAGGTTGAAAATGTTAGAATATCAGCCTATAATCATGCTTTCCAATTCCTTATTAGTTGTAATCAATTTTTATGTGAACATGCTTAATACCTTATGCTGATATGTAGTTCTATGCATGCTCTAGGATCACATATTCTACAACTGAAAACACTTGACATGAAGTAGATAGGAAGTATAAGTGCATACTTTAGATTTAGCAAAACAGTAGAAAGAAAAACTTGTAGGCAGACACTTCCAATTCTATCTTCTCTTATTCTTTAATGATGAAAATTTTCTTTATAAACAAGAGCTAGAATGGAGTCCACCTCATGCTATGAAAGACATGCATCATTCAACCTTCCATCAACAGTTGAAAAACAGCCTCACATAACATTGTTATAACTAGTATGTCATTCCAAATAGTATAATAAATACTTATCATTATGTACTCTTAAACATTCATAATTAACATGAACAAACCTTAATCTCATTGATTGGGATTAGTACTAATCCAGTTTAAAGGAATAAAAATCATATTTTGTTGCTAAACCAACATAGAGACTAACATCTCCCACTTTGGGCAGCGACAAAACCTTTTAAGTTGTAGAAAACTTTACAAAATATACTTGGATTAGTAAAAGTAAAAATCTGTAGGTGGCCAACCTTTTTAGGAAAAAGAATCCTAATAAGTGAGTAACAATTAGGTGTAACTTTATTCTCAAGATTAACAATACGCTAGAATTCGACTATGAAGACCGAAACATCATTTATAAGATGCACAGGTGTTTATGGGTGAAAATCGTTTCCGCCGATTTCGGTAAATTCGGTAGGTGAGTGAGAAACTGGTTTAAACCCTAAACAAATGTGCTGCACGTGAGCACTTTATAGATTCGAGAGATCAACTGCACAAGTCCGGCCTAAACCAAGAAATGGTCGTTCCAGACTTGCTTCGGTCACAAAGTGGAGGAGAAGGGTTGATTTGGGGAGGGAAGCAAAGAAAGGTGTTGAGACCAGAATAATTCTGGGAGAGTAGTGTCTCGACTTGTATCAGAAAGTGAAAGCTTAGAAAGCTTGCAAAGTTGCCTTTTCTGAGAGTGTTGTATTTTTCTCCTGACCGAGACTTGTGTCTGGTGGAAATAGGTAAGACCTATTTATACAAGTCGAGATTGAAACGTACCCTGGCCTCATGAAGGAAGAGAGTAAAGGGTGAAATAATGGGAGGAGGTGGTAACCGAATGGTGTTAATGGGTGAAAACGTTTTCACCATTATTTCATCATTTATTTGACCGCTTTATTCCTATTCACGCTTTCTTAATGTGAGCGTAGTGTACGCTGCAAGCTGTGACCGCCAAACCAAGACCCTGGAAAGCATCCCCCAGTTTGTGTTGATGTCTCGAGTGTTGGTTGCATCTCGAGTGCAAATGGCGCTGCTAGTGGCGCGTGTGGCATGTGCCATTGGCATGTGCGGAATGCCTTTGTTGCGGGTTGCACCTTGAGTGCAAGTGGTAATGCCAGAGCTGCTAGTGGCATGTGTGGCATGTGCCAATGGCGTGCGTGGCCAACTTGGGTCGCGCCCTGGTGGGAAAAGCTACTAGCGATGCGTGTTGGCATGTGACAATGGCATGCTCGGCCATTAGGGCCGTGGCCTGGTAAGAAAAGCTACCAGCGATACGTGTTGGCATGTGCCAATGGCATGCTCGGCCATATGGGTCGTGGCCTGGTAAGAAAAGCTACCAGCGAGCGTATTGGCATGTGCCAATGGCATGCTCGGCCATTAGGGCCGTGGCCTGGTAAGAAAAGCTACCAGCGAGCGTGTTGGCATGTGCCAATGGCATGCGTGGCCAACTTGGGTCGCGCCTTGGTAGGAAAGGCTACCAGCGAGCATGTTGGTATGTGCCAATGGCATGTGTGGCCAACTTGGGTCGCGCCTTGGTAGGAAAAGCTACCAGCGAGCGTGTTGGCATGTGCCAATGGCATGCGTGGCCAACTTGGGTCGCGCCTTAGTAGGAAAAGCTACCAGCGAGCGTGTTGGCATGTGCCAATAGCATGCGTGGCCAACTTGGGTCGCGCCTTGGTAGGAAAGGCTACCAGCGAGCGTGTTGGTATGTGCCAATGGCATGTGTGGCGAACTTGGGTCGCGCCTTGGTAGGAAAAGCTACCAGCAAGCGTGTTGGCATGTTCCAATGGCATGCGTGGCCAACTTGGGTCGCGCCTTGGTAGGAAAGGCTACCAGCGAGCGTGTTGGTATGTGCCAATGGCATGCGTGGCCAACTTGGGTCGCGCCTTGGTAGGAAAAGCTACCGGCGAGCGTGTTGGCATGTGCCAATGGCATGCGTGGCCAACTTGGGTCGCGCCTTGGTAGGAAAAGCTACCCGCGAGCGTGTTGGCATGTGCAAATGGCATGCGTGGCCAACTTGGGTCGCGCCTTGGTAGGAAAAGCTACCAGCTATCGTGTTGGCATGTGCCAATGGCATGCGTGGCCAACTTGGGTTGCGCCTTGGTAGGAAAAGCTACCAGCGAGCGTGTTGGCATGTGCCAATGGCATGCGTGGCCAACTTGGGTCGCGCCTTGGTAGGAAAAGCTACCAGCGAGCGTGTTGGAATGTGCCAATGGCATGCGTGGCCGATTTGGCTTCGGTTGCATGGTTTGCAAGCCTAGGCGCGGGCGCCATCTTGGCATGGCGTGGCTAGGGCCAAGGCAGAGTGCTTGGCTTGGCGTGACGTGACTAGCATAGCTAGGGCCAAGGAAGAGTGCGTTTGGCATGGCGCGGCTAACTCGGGCTAATTATGTCTGGCATGATTTGCCATTGGCACGGAGGTGCGGCCAGCATGGTTGGCATGATTTGGCGCGTTTTGGTGTGGCTGGCATGATTTGCCATTGGCACAGAGGTGCGGCTAGCTTGGGCTAGGTGTGGCTAGCATGACTTGCCATTGGCACGGAGGTGCGGCTAGCATGTTTGGCATGCTTTGGCGCATTTGGTGTGGCTGGCATGATTTTCCATTGGCACAGAGGTGCGGCTAGATTGGGCTAGGTGTGGCTGGCATGATTTGCCATTAGCACGGAGGTGCGGCTAGCATGGTTGGCATGCTTTGGCGCGTTTGGTGTGGCTGGCATGATTTGCCATTGGCACAGAGGTGCGGCTAGCTTGGGCTAGGTGTGGCTGGCATGATTTTCCATCTAACACAAGAGAGGGGAATTAGGGTTTCGTTCGTTGTAACCCTAATTTGAAAAAATACCCCCTATTAATTACTGACTACATGCATTAAATGTCCTAATAAATGTGTCACTGTTGACATTAGGTTATTTGGGGTTTTACGATTTTACCCTTTGTTTAAAAAACCACCATCAACATTAAGTCCCCTGCTTAGCTCGGAACAGGAGCTTTATTACGAGGTAAGCATAATATGGTGACAAACTATCAACAACAAACTGTAAAGAAAATTGAGGAGGCTCGTCTGACCTTTTTATAAATAGGATTTGGAATCCTTGCCTCCGCGATTTTGCGCAAATCGGGAGGGCCGGCACAATTGGGAAGTTAGTGTCGTGAGAGACAGGAAGCTGGGCGGCATTGAGAAGTTGTTGCGAGTTGGGAAGCTGAGCGTGCTAGCTGGTGGGACCGGCGCAAGGTGGGGAAGCTGAACGTGCTTGCTGGCGGGACTTGGTCGGTCATTGGGAAGTTGGCGTGAGTTAGGAAACTTTGCGTGCAAGCTGGTGGGACCGGCACAAGGTGGGGAAGTTGTGCGCGCTTGCTGGCGTGGCTTGGGCGGTCATTGGGAAGTTGGCGTGAGCTAGATGGGACCGGTTAAAACAAGGAGGGAGTAGGTGTTTCTTCATACAACAAAGTTTCCTTATTTCGCCTTCCTTTACGCGCAACTTCAATCAGGGCATTATTCATGCTAAAATCTGGAAGCGTTATGTTCCTCATTGCTTCCTTTCCTTTTTTAAGGTTCCGTATTCATACCCAACATAATTGTATCGTCTCCCTTGTTTGTGAAAGGGGTTCTTCTTGTCGAGTTTCTCTCTTTGTCATGTCGCACATAGATGAATCATCTTCTAACCAGCCAGATTCTCTAGGTGACGGCGCGATATTTGATTCTTGCAGGAGCATCCAAACAAATGTTATTCGGGTTAAGAAAATCATACCGGTATGTTTTCTTCTTCTTTGGTGCACTGACATGCGCTTTATCACTTGTTTGGTGAATGGAAAATTTCCCTTTTGTGCAGAGATATCCCGTTGGATCATGTGTTACTGTTATCGACGAGGATGACCTAGTCGTTCCCCTCCCTTCAATTTCAACCTTGTTGACTGCTGCAGACTTGGAGAACGCTGATTTAGGGCTCTCTTGTCATGAATACCCCTATACAGGTTTGTCGTTTGGGACCCGCATGAGGTGTCTCTCCTCCAATTATCGGAATGTTGGAGGTTTCCAGGTGCGGAAAGAGTTCGTGGTCCTTTATACGAAGATATGGAAGACATACGGCCATATTGCTACCAGGAGCGTAGTGAAGTGTTGTTCGTCCGCCTTGGTTTCCATAGTGAAGAAATAAAGAAATTTAATTAATCTGTTGGATTGTATTGAAATTTGATAATTGGCAAGAAAGAAAGTAAAAGCAGAGAGGGTGTCTGGACGTTCACACTTTTGATGTTGCATGTTGCAAAGAAATGATTAGGCGTAGTATGCATTAATCCACTTTCCGTTGATGACTTCCTCTAGCTTTCCCCCATCTTCTTTGATAATCTTGTAGTAACCACTGTCGTACGCTTTAGTGATTATGTACGGCCCTTCCCATTTGGGAGAAAACTTCGGTGCCAATGCATCTTGCTGGATGTGTTTGGCGGTTTTTAGCACCAGATCTCCTTCCTTGAAAACCCTGGATTTTACATGGCTGTTGTATGCCTTGGAAATCCTGTTTCTGTATGCTTGCGCATGTTCCTCTGCACGGGACCTTCTAAAGTCCATAATATCTAGTTCTGCGATTCTGGCATTGAGTGATTCGGCTTCATTCCACTGAGTTCCACTCGCTGCGGCGATTCTGGAAGACGGGATCTTGATTTCTGCTGGGAGGATCGCGTCTGCACCGTAGACAAGGGAGTAGGGAGACATGCCGGTGGAGCTTCTAGGAGATGTTCTGTACGACCATAGAGCCATCGGCAATTGCTCGTGCCAGGTTCTGGGATTGTCGTGTACTGTTCGGCTGAGGATTCTGATCAAAGTCTTGTTGGTGCTTTCGGCTTTCCCATTCCCCTGGGGATAATAGACAGTAGAGAAGACTTCTTTAATTCCGTACCTCTCAAGTAGTTCCTGCACTTGCTTGTTAGCAAAAGGTGTGCGTTGTCGGTGATGACGTGTTTAGGTACGCCAAAACGGCAGATGATGCGTTCCTTGACGAATGCCGTGATCGTGGCTCCAGTGGTTCCTTTCAATGGGACAGCTTCAACCCACTTGGTAAAGTACTCAGTCGCGGTTATTATGTATTCATGATGTTTTGAGGACGGCGGGTTGATCTTCCCAATGATGTCGAGTCCCCAGCTATAAAAGGGCCACGGGCTACTTATCGAGTGTAAGGATGTTGGGGGTGCGTGGATGAGGTTTCCGTGAATCTGGCATTCTCGGCATTTCTTAACGAAAGTAGCTGCGTCATCTTCCATGGTCGGCCAGTAGTAACTCTCGTGTATCTGTAGGAAAAGTTTTTGTTTCCCTTGGTGTTCGCCTTCGTGCATTTCTCTCAACATAACTAGGATTTCTGTACCGCCCAAACACCGTAGTAGACTTCCTCCGAAACTCTTGGGATATAAAAACCCGTCATGGAACACGAATCTTTTGGACTTTTGTTTTAGCTTGGACGCATCCTCTTTTTCAGTAGGAAGAATGCCGTCGTGAAAGAAAACGATGTACGGCTCCCGCCAGTCCCCAGTGTGACTGATGTTGAGGACTTTTGTCTGACATGGGGGCGCCTGACAAATGGGAAACGCCTTCTGGAGTAATCGGGATTGGGTTTCCATCTCCGCCAATAGTATCCAAGTCGTTGTAAACGACGACAGAGGGTTACTACCGATGTTGTTCCACACAGACTTCGGTATGAACATGTTCAAGTTGTTGTTGTGCTTCCTCTTTTCCGAGACACCTTGATGAGAGAGCTATCTCGGATTTCGATGATACGTAACATCTTGAAGCATAAAGAAATTCCGAAAAGTCTTGAGGTCGACCTTTCCTTGGAAAAGTGAGTTTTTGAGTTCTTGAATGATAGGAGTTCTCGAGTCATCATCCTTGGATTTCTCAGGTTGTGAAAGCCATGTCGAAGCTATGGTTCGTCGTTTTACTGTTAGGGTTTCCTCGGATCCTTCGAACTGTAGCTTTGATGCTAGTGTAGCTAGGCAGTCAGCATGCTCGTTACTTCTACGGCCGACATGTGTGATGGTTGCTTCGGCGAAATAATTTAATAGTTTTTGTGCTTCAGCCCTGTATGGTGCCAGCGTCAGTTCTTTCAATGCGTAAATCTCGTTTACCTGGTTGATGAGTAATTTAGAATCTCCTCTTATCTCCAAACGCGTGGCCCCGGCTCGTTTAGCTAGTGATAGTCCAATGAGGAAGGCTTCGTATTCAGCTGAGTTATTGGTGCATAGAAAGTCTAGCTTGAAAGAGTGCGAGAAAACTTCTCCGGCAGGAGATACTAGTACCACACCTGCTCCTCCGGTGTTAGTGCTAGGGGTGGAAGAGCCGTCGAAGAACAGTAGCCATGCTTCTTTTTTGACTAAAAAGATATCTGGAAGGTCTCCCGAAAGATCTTCTCGTAACTCTGCGGTGTTTTCTCCGGGAATGCCGCTAATGTGTGTCTGCAACGGCCTGTCCCTTTATGGCCCTCGGGGAAACGCACGTTATGTCGAATTCGACACTGCAGGAGCCATTTAGCAGGCCTCCCTATCGGGGGCGGGTTTCGAGAGAAGGAACTTTCTGTGGTCGACTTGGATATTAACACCACCTTGTTGGAGATGAGGTAGTGCCTGAACTTCTGGATGGAATAAATTAACGCTAAACATGCCTTTTCTGCTTTGGGGTATCTGAGTTCAGCGTCTCTCAACATTCGACTGAAGTAATATATGGGATATTCAATTCCTTTGTCGTCTTCTTGAGCAAGGAGGGCTCCAATGGCGGTATCGCTAAAGGCTGTGTAAAGACATAGTGGCTTCCCTTGCATAGGAGGCTTCATGACGGTCGGGGAGGACAGCGTTTTTTGGATCTTCTGGTACGCTTTTTGCTGAGACGCAATCCATGCGAAATTCGCTCCTTTTTACAGCAGAGGGGTAAACGCATTAATGAGCTGTGCCAGCCCCGGTATGAAGCGAAGAATGTAGTTTACCTTGCCCATGAAACTCTGGAGCTCCTTTACGGTTCGTGGTGGTGGCATCGTGAGTATAGCTTGCGTTTTGACTGGGTCAACTTTTATCCCTGCGGCCGTTACTTGGAATCCCAAGAATTTCCCCGAAGAGACACCAAAGGCGCATTTCAAAGGATTAATCTTCAACTTGTATCCGCGACATATTTCGAACACTTGTCGTAGCGTTCCTGGATGATCCGCTCGAGTCTTTGATTTAACCACCACATCATCTACGTAATCTTCGACTTGCTTGTGCATCATATCGTGGAAGATGGTAGTCATGGCGCATTGGTAAGTAGCGCCAGCGTTCTTCAGACCGAAAGGCATTACGGTGTAATAGAAGTTTCCGAGAGGGGTTCGGAAAGCAGTCTTACTCGCGTCGTGCTCATACATTTTTATTTGGTTGTAGCCGCTATATCCATCCATGAAAGAGAACATACCATGTCCATTGGTAGCGTCTACCAGCATGTTGATGTTAGGGAGCGGGAAATTGTCTTTAGGGCAGCACTTGTTCAGATCTCTGAAATCAACACAACATCTGATCTGACCATTCTTCTTTTTAACGGGAACCATATTGGCCAACCAGGTGGGATGATGAATAGGTTTGACAAAACCAATGGCTAGTAATTTCGGACCTCCGCCTTGATTTTTATTCTACGTCGTGTCTCGAATTGTCTTGGAGGGCTGCTTGACCGGCTTGGATCCGTATCACGTGCAGATGGTGGGTGACTAGTTTTTCATCCAAGCCAGGCATTTCTTCGTAAGTCCATGCGAAAACGTCCTGGTATTCTTTGAGTAGGTCGACTAGCTTTGAGCGTTCCGCAGAGTGTAGAGTCGAACTGATCAGAATGGGTCGCGGGAATTCCTCATTCCCTATATTGACAGCTTCGAGTTCGTCGGTGGTCAAGTTGGTCCCGTCTTGCAGTTTCCGAGGGGCGTTTGGAACTTCCTCCTGGTTATTGTAAAAACATTCTTTCGGGCGGAGAGACCGGGTCATGGTCTCCCCTGCTAATTGCTAACAGCGGTGATGATGTGTGAGTTTTCCCTTTTTGCTTCGTCCTGCTGTAAGGGTACATTCTCGCTTGGTGTGGGCACGGGTTACGCCCGGTGGCGGGAGACTGGCGGGTCTTCCTTCTGAGGAGACGGTGGGAGGGTGGTCTCCTATGCGGAGTATCTCCATCTTGTCGCTATCTCTGAGCGATGTCCATTTTGGTAGCAGAAAACTGTGAATCTTGGTTATCACGCATTTTGAATCCTCCTTCGGCCCATGTGCTTCTACGCAGTAGACTGGTGCATAGGGGGACAATGACGCGGGGATGCGGACAACTTCTCCGTTCAACACTGTTTTCAGGCATTGGTGGTATGTTGAAGGAAAAATTTTGAGATTGTGCAGCCACGGCCTTCCCAGTATCATGTGGTAATCTGGTTCTTTTTCAATCACTTCAAACTTCACGCTTGATTGAATTGGCCCTAATGTCAGCTCCAAGTTGATGTAGCCGTATGTGGTAGTTTGGTTTTCTTCGAAATCTGTCATCGTAGTGGGTTGTCGTATGATCTCGTTAGGTCGCACCCTGGCAGCTTTGACTGTCTTGAGAGTGATGACATTGGAAGATGCACCCGTGTCAATGAGCGCTCTTCGAAACTCTATGTTCCTGACAAAAACCGTAACATGCAAGGCCTAGTTGTGACCGTCTTCCACCACCATATCGTCATCGGTGAAAACAATATTGTTGGTGGATTTTCCGGGGATCCTTGGAGTCCCCGTGGGTGCAAGAACTAGTGATGCGTTCAGTGCTATTCGGTTAATACCAGAGAATGTTTTTATTCGCTGGTCCTTGGAGGGGTATAGCAATTCACATAAGTTTTCTACCAACATGGTCGCCTCCGGTCCGCGGCTTCCGGTCGGTGACAAAACCATTGATTTGAGAATGCTTACTCGGGATGTTAGTCCCCGCTCTTGATCTCCCGGGGGAAAATGGACCACTTAGCTCCGATGTTAGGCCGATGAGGAAGTCGAGTATCCGTTAATCGCATCCTTCATTAGATCCATGTTTTTGGCGTGGATCTCCTGAGCACGCATCAGGTCAACCAGTCTTGGGACCTCTTCATTGGTCGTATTGCTTCCGGAAATTGACGAGTCATCATGGCCTTGAGCGGGATCAATGTTTGTGGAGATGGCCTGATAGCCGACCATGCTTGTGCGAATTTTGAGGACGGAAGCTATAATTTGATATTGTAACCGAAAGATCAATCCTCCCGCTGTGGTCGCCAATTGTTTATGGGTGAAAATCGTTTCCACCGAGCCACCGATTTCGGTAAATTCGGTAGGTGAGTGAGAAACTGGTTTAAACCCTAAAAAAATGTGCTGCACGTGAGCACTTTATAGATTCGAGAGATCAATATGTACAAGTCCGGCCTAAACCAAGAAATGGCCGTTCCGGACTTGCTTCGGTCACAAAGTGGAGGAGAAGGGTTGATTTGGGGAGGGAAGCAAAGAAAGGTGTTGAGACCAGAATAATTCTGGGAGAGTAGTGTCTCGACTTGTATCAGAAAGTGAAAGCTTAGAAATCTTGCAAAGTTGCCTTTTCTGAGAGTGTTGTATTTTTCTCCTGACCGAGACTTGTGTCTGGTGGAAATAGGTAAGACCTATTTATACAAGTCGAGATTGAAACGTACCCTGGCCTCATGAAGGAAGAGAGTAAAGGGTGAAATAATGGGAGGAGGTGGTAACCGCATGGTGTTAATGGGTGAAAACGTTTTCACCATTATTTCCTCATTTATTTGACCACTTTATTCCTATTCACGCTTTCTTAATGTGAGCGTAGTGTACGCTGCAAGCTGTGACCGCCAAACCAAGACCCTAGAAAGCATCCCCCAGTTTGTGTTGATGTCTCGAGTGTTGGTTGCATCTCGAGTGCAAATGGCGCTGCTAGTGGCGCGTGTGGCATGTGCCATTGGCATGTGCGGAATGCCTTTATTGCATGTTGCAACTTGAGTGCAAGTGGTAATGCCAGAGCTGCTAGTGGCGTGTGTGGCATGTGCCAATGGCGTGCGTAGCCAACTTGGGTCGCGCCCTGGTGGGAAAAGCTACCAGCGATGCGTGTTGGCATGTGCCAATGGCATGCTCGGCCATTAGGGCCGTGGCCTGGTAAGAAAAGCTACCAGCGATGCGTGTTGGCATGTGCCAATGGCATGCTCGGCCATTTGGGCCGTGGCCACGGTAAGAAAAGCTACCAACCGAGCGTGTTGGCATGTGCCAATGGCATGCTCGGCCATTAGGCCGTGGCCTGGTAAGTAAAGCTACCAGCGAGCGTGTTGGCATGTGCCAATGGCATGCGTGGCCAACTTGGGTCGCGCCTTGGTAAGAAAGGCTACCAGCGAGCGTGTTGGTATGTTCCAATGGCATGTGTGGCCAACTTGGGTCGCGCCTTGGTAGGAAAAGCTACCAGCGAGCATGTTGGCATGTGCTAATGGCATGCGTGGCCAACTTGGGTCGCGCCTTGGTAGGAAAAGCTACCAGCGAGATGGCATGTGCCAATGGCATGCGTGGCCAACTTGGGTCGCGTCTTGGTAGGAAAGGCTACCAGCGAGCGTGTTGGGATGTGTCAATGGCATGTGTGGCCAACTTGGGTCGCGCCTTGGTAGGAAAAGCTACCAGCGAGCGTGTTGGAATGTGCTAATGGCATGCGTGGCCAACTTGGGTCGCGCCTTGGTAGGAAAAGCTACCAGCGAGCGTGTTGGCATGTGCAAATGGCATGCGTGGCCAACTTGGGTCGCGCCTTGGTAGGAAAAGCTACCAGCGAGCGTGTTGGCATGTGCCAATGGCATGCGTGGCCAACTTGGGTCGCGCCTTGGTAGGAAAAGCTACCGAGCGGCGCGTTGGCATGTGCCAATGGCATGCGTGGCCAACTTGGGTCGCGCCTTGGTATGAAAAGCTACCAGCCTGCGTGTTGGCATGTGCCAATGGCATGTGTGGCCAACTTGGGTCGCGCCTTGGTAGGAAAAGCTACCAAGCGAGCGTGTTGGCATGTGCCAATGGCATGCGTGGCCAACTTGGGTCGCGCCTTGGTAGGAAAAGCTACCGGCGAGCGTGTTCGCATGTGCCAATGGCATGCGTGGCCAACTTGGGTCGCGCCTTGGTAGGAAAAGCTACCGGCGAGCGTGTTGGCATGTGCCAATGGCATGCGTGGCCAACTTGGGTCGCGCCTTGGTAGGAAAAATTTTCAGGTTTCCAGGTTTGTATTCGACCAAAGCTACCAGCGAGCGTGTTGGCATGTTCCAATGTCATCATTATCCGGATCGTATCTCTTTCTCTTCACCGTTTTGCGTTTCACCAGCTTTCCAGGTTTGTATTCGACCAAAGCTAATTTTTCTAGAGACTCCTTTCCAGTCAATCTCTTTGGAGCAGTTTTAAGCTCATCTGTTTTTAGACCCAAAAGTCCGCCCTTCTTTCTAAATGGGTGATTGGTCTTAAGGAATATCCGATAGTTCGGATACACGATCTTACTACCGTAAGGCAAGTGAATACTCCGTGTTTTGTCTGCACAACAAACACAAGCAAAATACCCATGAGTAGTACATCCCGACAAAACACCTTGTGCTGGCAAGTCATGAATCCCCCACATCGTGCAAGCTCTAAGTAGAAATTTTTCCTTTCGAGCGCATCATTAACTAAAATCCCGTTCTCCCAAAAGTCTTTAAATTCATCTAGTAGTGGTTGTGCAAACACACATATATCTTGTCCCGGTGATTTACGCTTGAGAATCAACAAGGACATCATTTGAAATTCGATTTCATGCATAATGAAGGTGGAAGATTATACATCACCAATATCACAAAGCCAACAACTCCAATTCAAACTTTGCACACCATTAGGATTGAATCCATCGGTTGAAATACCAAACCAAACATTTCTTCCCTCCGCCGCAAACTCTGGAAATTTCTTTTCATGAAGCCCACCGAGGTGAATCGATCGGATGGCGCATGAACTCGTTGGAAACTTCGCTTGATGATGCCAATACATTTTATCGATATCCAAGGTATACTATAAAATCTCTTCGATCTTTCTCCAACAGAAAGTGTCTCGGTACCAGGCAAGGTTCTTTTCGTCAACTTCGGCCCAAATTTCCCTTCTTTAACCTTATATCTTGAAGCGTCACATACTGGGACATCTCGTTGCATTTTCATGCTCTTTATAATCTGAGAATACAATGATTCGGGCACGCATGAATAGACTTACATTTCATTCCCGATCGTAACCATTGACTTAATCTCTCGAATACTTACCGGGCAATGTGTTTTCCTTTGGTAGCCACCCTTTTATCATTGTCAACAAACTGTTCACGCAATTACCTAGGAAATTCCAAATTGTTTCTTTACATTAAGCGGCTCGATAATTGCGAGAGTGTGCTGACCCCACCTTCACAAGTAGGATACAATTTCTGTTTGGCCAATTTTTTGTACTTATCATGTCGCTTCGCATATCGGGGTTCAAGCTCAAACGGTTCTTCATTACCAGCACGTGTCTCATCATCATCATCATCCATATGAACATCACTATCAACTTCAAATGCAGCATCAATAAAAGCACTCAAATTTGGAAGTGCATCTTATCTGACTTTCTCCTTAGCCACATTCTCCGGTGGATTCCTCATTGCAATATGAACCGGCTGCTCCTCACCATGCAAGACCCAAGTCACATACGTCTGGTCAATACCATTCTCGTACAAATGTTCCTCCACCATCCCAATACTCCTAAGATGCCTATTTTCACATTTAGCACATGGGCAGGCACAATTTGTTTTCCAAAAACCATTTGTAGATGCATACTGAATGAAAAACTTCACCCCGTCGCTATACACTTTACCGAATCTATCTGATTCAAACATCCAAGATTTATCCACTTCTCTCGACATACTGAAAATTAGAAACCAGCGTCTGTATACAATGATGAAGATATATAAAGTAACTTATTACAACATACAAACAGGTGCATGGAAAGTAAAAAATATCATCTTTAACAAATTTAATAAAGTTTAACTAACCTAATACATTAATATTACATAAAGTGAGGTCCGTCATTATCAACTAACCTATACTACAGCTAGACTACAAAAATATCATGGAGATGGAGCAAACTGAGTCCACCCTATTAAAACGAAAGCAGCCTTCATGGGTACCAAAAAGTCCTTACAAGACGTAAACTACGTCACCCGTACGAACACAGAGTATGCAAGCCTTAACTGAAAATCAGAAGCTTTGCCAAAGGCCAAGTTTATAGAACAGAAGTTGACAATCTGACTATATCTCCAAAAAAGAGATGTGTTTAAGATACACAAATTTCAAAGAAAAATGAGTGTGCTATAATTTCAAAGAAAAATGTACAACCTAGTCTCTAAGATACACAATCAATATGTTTTCGTACTATACAGTGCGTACAGTGTACTTCTTTTCCCTAATTCACAACTAACTCTAGTTTCAATCCTACTCCACACAATTTCTGTTCCATTGAAATTGAGTGTGCTATAATTTCCAAGCTGCACTTCCTGTAACTAAGTTATTAACTAATTTTACAGAAAAAGAAAAAAAAATATAAGGGAGTTTTGTATTGATGATTATTATCTACCTCTTTATACGAGAAACGCCAAAAACGGGCTACTAACTGAATGATAGTATATATGACTGCTAAGTGACATGGACACACAACTCTATCCTCTGCAGAAGCCCTTACCCATGATGTGACCTACCTATATATATTTATCATACATGAAAAGACAATTCATTTCTTTCTTTTTATGATTCACAGTCATTTATGATGATAATGATGAGTCTCGCCCTGTCTATCTCGTTCTATAGTTTATTCTCTCATTTAAGAGTGTTCTACTTTGTTGCATATAGCTTATAAACCAAATAGCATGAGATATACACATGACGTACTTCTACTGCTGTAACATTAATACAGAGATGTGGCTTGCCATACCACCGCTTCCCACTGCCCCTCCCACCCTACCCCCTGCAACTGCATATTTATTTATGCAGTTCCAAGGGGAGCCAACCGTGATCAATATTTACGCGCCAACACCATCAATTTCATCCTATCGCCAGTAGCACCTAAATTTCAAAGAAAAATGTACAGCCTAGTCTCTAAGATACACAATCAATATGTTTTCGTACTTTGTCCGGCTCCCCAGCGTCATCTAGTTAATAAGATTTGCCTAATTCAATGATGAATTTAACACATATAGAACAGGAAACAGTAAGAACACACTTCTTAGTTGTTCTACAATACATAAAATTCCAGACACCTTATAGACTGCTGTCGAAGAGGAATTCTAATCCTATACTAATCATGCATACTTCTAATTTTTACCAAGAACCCCCAATTGTAAACACCCTACTTGATTAAAATCCCTAATTTTGATTTGAAACCCTTGGTTCAAAATAAATACTGTAATATCAAATTGAAGAAGAAGATTAGAAATCTTACCACCACAACAAGCAAAAATTCACTGGAATACGATCACCATATCATTCTCCGAAACTGGATCTTAATTATCTCTAGTTGGTGAGATTAAAAAAAATGAAGCGAAGAAAAATCAAGCACAGGGAAGATAGGATTTTGCTCTGAGGTTTTGGGACGTGTCTTCGATTGATTGATCAGGGAGGAGGAGTTAATGATGGCGGGAAGACATTGCTTTTTCGATGAAAAATTTCTGTGAGGATGAGTTACAGAAGTTACATTCGAAGAAAAGATTGCCTAGGGTTAGTTGAAGGGACCGAAGAGACACCGAGTGTACCCAGGGTGTAAGCAACGTACATTTTTAAGGTACTTGTTTTTTTCTTTTTTCATTTTATAATTGTCTTGAAAGTGTAATTTATGAATATATGTGAAAAAAATTCAACTTCAAGAGTAACAGTGATTGGGGTTCACTTTTCACCAGTTGAAATATGGGTGAACCTAGTAATTTTAGATGGGTAATATCAACTACACATAATTCTTATGCATAAAAAGTGTTATACATTTATTTTGAAAATAACCTCAAAAATATTGTGACACTTGGAAAATTCTATCACACTAGACAATAGTTACAAGACTTGTGACCTATTTATTATGTGATTTAAAAGAAAAGCATGACAAATGTCTGTGTTACAAATTAGCTAATATGGTGTAGTGAAAGCTACCAGCGAGCGTGTTGGCATGTGCCAATGGCATGCGTGGCCGATTTGGCTTAGGTTGCATGGTTTGCAAGCCTAGGCGCGGGCGCCATCTTGGCATGGCGTGGCTAGGGCCAAGTCAGAGTGCTTGGCTTGGCGTGACGTGACTAGCATAGCTAGGGCCAAGGCAGAGTGCGTTTGGCATGGCGCGGCTAGCTCGGGCTAAATGTGGCTGGCATGATTTGCCATTGGCACCGAGGTGCGGCCAGCATGGTTGGCATGCTTTGGCGCGTTTTGGTGTGGCTGGCATGATTTGCCATTGGCATAGAGGTGCGGCTGGCATGACTTGCCATTGGCACGGAGGTGCGGCTAGCATGTTTGGCATGCTTTGGCGCGTTTGGTGTGGCTGGCATGATTTTCCATTGGCACAGAGGTCCGGCTAGCTTGGGCTAGGTGTGGCTGGCATGATTTGCCATTGGCACGGAGGTGCGGCTAGCATGGTTGGCATGCTTTGGCGTGTTTGGTGTGGCTGGCATGATTTTCCATTGGCACAGAGGTGCGGCTAGCTTGAGTTAGGTGTGGCTGGCATGATTTGCCATCGGCACGGAGGGGAATTAGGGTTTCGTTCGTTGTAACCCTAATTTGAAAAAATACCCCCTATTAATTACTGACTACATGCATTAAATGTCCTAATAAATGTGTCACTGGTGACATTAGGTTATTTGGGGTTTTGCGATTTTACCCTTTGTTTAAAAAACCACCATCAACAACTGGCCATTTCCATAATCAGAAAACTAGACGGACTATCATACTTGAGTTAATCTTATTGACATACATTCTGTAAAGGACAATAACATTTATAACCTCAATAGCTATCTCTTTATTCCTCATAAAAGAGACTACTTTATGATTTCAAAAGAGGTTTGCCAATGTCTCATTCTAGAGACTATAACATACTTTTGATCTCAGAGAGATCTGCCAATGTCTTTCAAGAGACTACAACATTGTTCTGATCTCAATAGAGATCTTCCAATGTCATTCTTGAGACTACATCATTCTTTTTTATGATCTCAGTAAATACTAAGCATAAAGACAGTTAAAACAAGAATGATGATATGCAAACATAGGTATTTGATTATACATAATCAAAAATATACATGTTTCAGTCATACAACTAACACATATCAACAACACCTATAGAAGTCACATGCTTTTTAAACACCTTAGGGCTCAAACCTTTAGTCATAGGATCTCCTAGCATATGTGCAGTCGGAACATAAGAAATATCAATTTCTCGATTCTTGATTTTACGCTTGACGAAGAAATACTTGACATCTATATGCTTCGCTCTACTTGTTCCTTGACAGTCTTTTGCAAAATTAATTGCAGATTGGTTGTCACAATAGAATTTCATAGGTCTATATATAGAATCTATAAATAAAAGACCTTTCATGAAATTTCTTAACCAAACGGCTTGAGTTGTTGCTTCGTAGCAAGCCATATATTTTGCCTCGATTGTAGACTGAGCTTCAATGGATTGCTTGACACTTCTCCACGAAACAACACCTTTGGCGAACATAAAAACATGACCGGACGTATATTTTAGCTTATCTGAGCCCATGAAATCGGAATCTGAAAAACATTAAGCTTCTGATTCATTCGATCTCTTGTATACAAGCTGAAAATGCTTAGTTCTTTGTAAATATCTACGCACTTTCTTCACTGCTTTCCAATGTTGTTCACCTGGATTGTGTTGGTAACGTCCCAATACACCAACAACAAAAGTAATGTCTGAACGGGTGCAAATAATGGCATACATCAGACTACCAACAGCTGATGCATAGTTGTTAGAGTCTATTCGAGTCCTTTCCAGATCTGATTTAGGACATTGCAATTGGTTAATAATGTCACCCTTAACAATAGGTGTTTCACCTGGTGCGCAATTCTGCATTTCCAGATCTGATTTAGGACATTGCAATTGGTTAATAATGTCACCCTTAATGTCACCCTTAGAGGCCTCTTGAGTATCATCTTGATGTAAGCTTCTTTAGACAATCATAATAGACCCCTGTTTCTGTCTCGATGTATCTGAATACCAAGAACATAAGAAGCTTCTCCCAAGTATTTCATTTCAAAATTAGATTAAAGAAAGTGTCTAGTGTCATGCAACATATGAATATTGTTGCTAGCGAGCAGAATATCGTCAACATATAGAATTAGAAAGATAAACTTGCTCCCACTAGATTTTAGATATATACATCTGTCAACTTCATTCTCAACAAAACCATAAGTCGACACCACTTGATCGAATTTTAGATACCACTGACGGGATGCTTGTTTTAATCCATATATAGATTTCTTTAAGCAACATACCTTACCTTCTTGACCTTTAGATGTAACCTTATGGTTGTTCCATGTATATCTTTTTATCAAGATCACCATTCAAAAAAGTCGTTTTCACATCCATTTGATACAATTCAATATCAAAATGATACACCATTGCCATGATAATTCTAAAGGAATCTTTCTTGGAAACTGGAGAGAAAGTTTCTTCATAATTAACCCCTTCTTCTTGAGTAAATCTCTTGGATACAAGCCTAGCCTTGTGCCTTTCGATACTCCCATCAGCATTCCGTTTGACTTTGAAAATCCACTTACAACCAATTGTTGTTGTATCTTCAGGCAGATCTACCATATCCCATACACCATTCTTTTCCATCTATTCCAGTTCTTCATATATGGAAGGAATCTAGAAATGAACGTTCTTTCCATTCACTGCTTGTGAATATGTTGATGGTTCTTCTGAATCATTGACATTTCAATCCGATTCTACCATGAAGGTACTAAACCCCGGTTTCACTACGGTTCTTCTTGGTCTAGTAGATTTACGGAGAACTATTTCTTCCCTTTCAGCGGCTCTAAATGATTCTGGAATGTCAGCTATTGATTCTTTTCGAACTTCAGTTGCAATCAGGTCAGTTAGATTCTCTTCTTCAAACACAATTTGGCGAGATTCACTCCCACTAATTTGATCATCCTCTAGAAACTTAGCAATATTAGATTCAACAATATCAACAGGTCTGTAAGGACAATAAAACCTATAACCCTTTGATCTGTTTGGGTATCCAACAAATAACAACTTGTAGTGCGCGAATCAAGAGATTTTTCAGCAGGATTGAGTAGCCGAGCTTCCGTTGCACAACCCCAAACATGAAGATGACTTAGACTAGGTTTTCTACCTGTCCAAATCTCATAAGAAGTCTTAGCAACTGTTTAGTAGGTACACGATTCAGAATGTATACTGCTATCTTTAAAGCTTCTCCCCAAAAGGATTCAGGTAACGTAGAGTTACTTAACATAGTGTGAATCATATCTTTGTAGGTTATGTTACGTCTTTCAGCAACCCCATTTTGTTCCGGTGATCCGGGTGTAGTAAATTGAGGTACAATACCATGTTCTTGCAGGAATTCAAGTAGCTTTCCATGAGATTATCCACAGAAATCAGTTTTTCCATAATACTCTGCTCCCCTATCTGATCTCAGTACTTTAATTTTCTTCTCAAGTTGATTTTCAACTTTTACCTTGTAGGTTTGGAAGACTTCTAGAGCATCTGATCCTTCACGAATAAGATAAGCATACCCATAAAGCGAATAATCATCTATAAATGTGATGAAGTATCTCTGTCCACCTTTATAAGCAATCGTAAAAGGACCACATATGTCTGTATGCACAATCTGAAGTAAGCCTTGACTTCTAATAGTTATTTTCTTTCTTGATTTAACAAACTTCCCTTTAATACACGCTACACATGTACTGAAATCTGAAAAATCTAGATGCGGTAGCATATTTGCCTTACAAGCCTTTGCATTCGATCTTTAGATATGTGCCCTAGAAGCTGATGCCACAACATAGAAGAATTCTCTGAGTTTAAGCTTCTTTTGTCACCCTTAAAAGTACCAACATTCATACAAGACTTTGAGTTCACAGATTTAATATCAACATCCATCTTATAAAGATTATCTTCATTCGGCCCATAACCAACCAGTTTAGAGTTATAAAACATACTAAAACAACCACCACCGGTAGAAAAGGTAAAACCCTTAGAGTCGAGTCTACCAACTGATATCAAACATCTTCTTACAGTAGGTACATAAAATACGTCAAAAATATCCAAAAAATTCCCGGAATCCAGAGGCAGTCGCACATTTACAATAGCTTTAACTTCCATTCCTTGAGCATTTGGCATGTATAGACACCGCTCCTCCTTACTTAGATTCCTACGTATTGTGAACGCCTTGTTGTTTCTTTTTCAGTCAATTCTTATACTTAAAACAGTCCTTCTTCATGTGTCCTGGATTTTTACAGAAATGACACTTAAATGGAAACTTCTTACCATCCTTGTTAACTTCTGGCTCATTATTTGGTGTTTCTTTTTTCTGTTTTTGTGGTTTCTTATTCTTTCTATATTTCTTGAAATCTTTCTTGCTAGGACCAACAGTAGTAAATTTGCATACTCTTTGGTTTCACGTCGCTGCCTTTTCTCTTCTTGCACGCAATGAGCGATAAATTCATTTACATTCCACTTTATGTCACAAGTGTTATAGTTGACCTTGAAAGTCTCGAACTGCTTAGGGAGTGAATTAACTGTGAGTTGTACTACAAAATCATCATTTAGATTCATATCCATACCCCGTAATCTGTATACCAGATCTGCCATTTGGAGAATGTGATCTCGAACACTACCTTCACCATTATACCGCATTGAAGTCAGCTGACCCATATGAGTACCAATCATAGACTTCGCTGAACTCAAAAATTGTGACCGAATAACTTCCATCAGCCTATTTAGCAGTATGTTTTATTGGAATTCCACCTCGAATGGCATCAGGAATTGCACCTCGAATGATCATTATACTCATTCTGTTTGCCTTCTCCCATTCATGGAAATCTATATTTTCATTTCTAGTAGAAGTATCGACAAGCATTTCTGGTTTAGGTTCTCTAAGAGTGATGTCATATTCCAAGTAGACATGGACTATATCAAGGTTTGACTTCCATTTGAAGTCGTTCGTGCCATTAAGAGGCTCAATACCAGCCAAAAAACCTTGAACTTGTATAGGATTCATTGTAGCTGAAATATGCATGTATTCCGTATGAATGATACGTATGCATTGAAACATAAAACATTCTTAAACATAATGATAACAACATGCTGATTTCAGACTCGATACAACCACAACTCCACCTTTGGGTAAACTCGTGATGTACCAAAGTCTAATAAAAAACAAGGCTAATCAGCTTATACATTGTACTCATCGGATCTTTTGAACCTTTGGGTCGTAAAAATCTATTATTTACTATGTATAAATAGATTACCCTGTTCCATTATAGATGTGACAAGTATGATTAAACTTTGGGTATCGTCATACGAACAACACCTGAAACGCAATTTTACGTAGTCCTTTCATAACTAAAATATGCATGTTTTATCAGCTCCCAAAGTATCACTTTGGCGACACATAGAAACGGTAAAAGCTACATCAAGACTACTACAAGGCTTCAAATAATTCTTTAGATCAGCCTTGTAACATGGTGACAACAAGCACATATCTTACATGATTTGAATCTACGGAATTCATATCTAAACTAATATGTGAATTGCTGAAATTTCATAACTGTCACCATAATCTATAAATCAAGTTTTGTAGAATATATTATACCTAAGGCTCTGATACCAATGTTAGAATATCAGCCTATAATCATGCTTTCCAATTCCTTATTAGCTGTAATCAATTTTTATGTGAACATGCTTAATACCTTAGGCTGATATGTAGTTCTATGCATGCTTTAGGATCACATATTCTACAACTGAAAACACTTGACATGAAGTAGATAGGAAGTATAAGTGCATACCTTAGATTTAGCAAAATGGTAGAAAGAAAAACTTGTAGGCAGACACTTCCAATTCTATCTTCTCTTATTCTTTAATGATGAAAATTTTCTTTATAAACAAGAGCTAGAATGGAGTCGACCTCATGCTATGAAAGACATGTGTCATTCAACCTTCCATCAACAGTTGAAAAACAACCTCACATAAAAAATTTATAACTAGTATGCCATTCCAAATAGTATAAAAGATATACTTATCATTATGTACTCTTAAACATCCATAATTAACATGAACAAACCTTAATCTCATTAATTAGGATTAGTACTAATTCAGTTTAAAGAAATACAAATCATTTTTTGTTGCTAAACCAACATAGAGACTAACAGAAAAAACTTCAAAGACACCGTAACTTCGATTTAATGTGTCGAAACAGGACAATGGGGACATCTCAACCAAAAATACTGAGCGACCTAAATCCCCATTACATGGCAACTTCATCACCATTCAGGATTAGAGGACACTACATAATTTCGAAATTTAATTACATACCCAAAAGGATTCACGATTATAAAGTCTGTGATTTGATAACTTAATGTCCATTAGCGTATGCAACCTTTTCTATTGGTTCCTGCATAAATGCACCATTAATGAGATAGCTACTAACCAACTAGTAAGCAAATAAATTCTACCTGCATTTTAATAAGGACACATCCCATTGTTTGGTCCATTCCTTAACCTCGTTTGATTGGGGGCCAAAGATATTAATTGGGGCCTCCCACTAGAGGAGAAAAAAGGTCACCCAAACCTAATTTGGGTCACCCCTTAGCAAAAAAATTTCTAAATACCTAAACTACCCCTGAATGATTAGTATTAAAACTTAATAAAGTTAATTTAATTAGTGTGGTTAGATTATGTTAGATTAAAATCAGATTTTAGAATTTAATTTTTTATTTTTTTTTTTTATTTTTTTTTTTGTGAGTTGAGAAGAAGAAGAGGAGGTTTTAGAGAAAAACTTGGGGTTTTTAGAAATGAGTAATTCAAGTAGGGGAAATGATGTTGGAGCAGGTTCAAGTAACAAAGATGATTGTGTTGATGGTAAGATTATTTTAAATTCTCCCGTGGATTGGATATATGTCACAACACAGAAAAAGAGTCGTCAATGTCGAGAGATGTATACCCCAACGACTCTATAAAGTTGTCAATGTATTGACACCAAAAATGACGACTCAAACCTGCAACTTTTCCAGGTTATGAAAAATCGTCATGGTAATATGATATACCCTGACGACTCAAACCTCGACTTTTCCAGGTTATGAAAAATCGTCAGGGTAATGTGATATACCCTGACGACTCTTAGCTTGGGTCACAAAGAGTCGTTATTTTGTGTGCCTATACCAAGACGACTCTGAAAATTTTTGGGACAGAGAGGCTGTTTGTTTTCACCCGGGGTCGTTGACCTTTAAAAAAGGGTCGTCCATAGAGGATCGTCATATGTTTCTATATTATGTTAACGACTCTAATCTAGGGTAAAAAATATGGTCGTTATCTTGATCATCATATACCCTAACGATTTTTTATGTTATCTACATGCATATGAAAAATCGTTAGGGTTTAGGCTTGTCGAATTGACGACCCTTTTACTGTAACTTCGAAAATTTTCGGGTGAAGATTTTTTTTTTCTTTTCTTGGAGTCGTTAATGGAGGAGAAGAGAAGAATCGAGAGGGTGAGAGGGGAGGGAGTGATCTTTTTGTTTAGAACTAGAAATGAATTGGGGATTAAGATTAAGGTTAATAGGTTTTTAAGATTTATTTTTAGTGGAGGGTAAAATAGTATTTCACAATCGATTTAATACGCCCCTGAAAAATTTGGGGCGCAAATAAAATGTCAAGGCCCCCAATTAATATTCTTGGCCCCAATCAAACGAGGTTCCTTAACCACTTGGCACATATTTTAATCATATAAAAAATAAAAATAGTAATAACCTTATCAATTTTCTCATTTTTGAAATGAAATTTGCCTACATTTTGATCCTGGCGTTTTTAGGGCCAGTCAAAAGAAATTAGAGGTCAACAATAAAACAAAATAGGGTCACCCAAACCTAAATTGAGTTCATCCTTATTCATTTTTTTCGTAATGGCAAAATTGCCCTTCAATAATCGGAAATTAAACATGAATTCGGTAGTTAGTGTACATTAGTTATTGTTAGCAAAAAAAAATTTCTCGAATTTCGGTTCTACCATAATCGGTAGATCAAAATCTATTTTACCTACCGATTATGGATGATGTTCTGAAAAATGATTGTTATCTACCGATTCTGCTTAATGTTCATCATTTCTTAAGAACATCATCCATAATCGGTAGGTAAAATAGATTTTGATCTACCGACTATGGTAGAACCAAAAAATTCAATTTTTCTGAAAATTAAACACAATCGGTAGATAATGAACACAATTACTACCGATTATGGTAGTACCAAAATTCGAAAATTGAAGAATTTTTTTCAAAAACTCGTTTTGGGGCCAGTATATAATCGGAAGTTTAATTAACTTAAAATATTACTGAATATGGTAATTCTCATTTCAAAGTTCCATTATGTAATTGGAAGTTAAGTTCACTTACCTTACTTCTGATTGTTATAATTCCAAAATTTAAAAAATTAAGGTTTTTTTTCAAAAACTCATCTTGGGGCCAGTATATAATCGGAAGTTTAATTAACATTTTGAAAACAACATATTGAAATAAATGACAAATTTCTGGGGGTGTAAAGAAAATTTTTATGGGTAACGACTGGTCGAGACTGGCAGATAAGTGTAGTTTATAGTTATACTGTAAATTTGGTCTATTGATGTAGTATTTTCGATATGGAATGGCAGAACATGGAATGTTATCCAGCTGTTTTCTTTTGTCAGTTGAATGGACTATAATTGAGACGGTACGTACCCGTGAAGAAGTGATAACCATCTTATACTCGTTCAGAAGGACATGATTATGTTATTGTCACTGAATTCAATATAGGATTAATGGTTGTCATGAACATCAAGTTCCTCACCACCATAACTTTATCCCATAGCTCAGTTATTATCGAGAGTCCCATGCATCTTCTTGGTAAAAAATAAAGCACCGATCAATTTGCTGCCACGTCCGTAACATGATGGGCACATTAAGTGTGGGTTTAGTGAAAGGTGGATGTTGATAGAAAAAAAATTTCTTATTGCTGAAAAGCTTGAGTTACAAAACAGGTTTTTCCCACCATAATTAATGGTTTTGATCGCTACATTAGCTACACAAGTCATGGTGCTAAACTTAAGCACAGTTTTCTGATTTGAATTCAAACACATTAAGTCTTTTCTGGCTCAACTGCCATGAAACGACAAGGTAGTGACGATGATTCCTTATTATTCAGAAACTTGAGTTACAAAACAGGTTTTCCCAGTGACTAAATAGGTAGGGATCCTACACCAGTATGATTAGCAAATCTACAGGTAGTAAATATCTTTCCTAACTAACATAACACTTAACCGTATATACAAAATACACAAATATATACATATCTCTTAATACTATTTATTGTAGAGAGGCTTATGTGGATTTGTCCCAGACGTTTTTTTTTACAAATTACTGCCCCTTTAGCGGCTGAAAATGACTATACCTTCTATAGAGCACCCGCTTTGCAGCCTCTGAATCCTTGAGGGTGATGTAGTCATTATAATGTTGAACATTAATGAGGAAGGATCCCCTCACACCTTTATTATCACACTATCTCACATGTTAGGCGTCATTTTTGCGAATAAAAACCAAACCGTAACGGATTTGAAGCTGATATTTTGGGATATGTTCTTCTTACAAAGTTCAACATACCTACCAAAAATGAGCGTATTCCGAAACATATAACACCACAACATACTACTTTGAAAATGAGCCGTTGAAAATCAACGGATTTCTGGCCGTCGAAATTAAGACTCGTAGATTGTGAGGTTTTATATTTCGGAATGTGCTCATTTTTCTTATTTGTATTCATCAAGCAGATCAAGTCTTTTCTGCCATGAAACGACAAGGTAGTGAAGATGATTCCTTATTATTCATAAGCTTGAGTTACAAAACAGGTTTTCCTAGTGACTGAATAGATAGGGATCCTACACCAATATGATTAGCAGATCTAGCTAATCTACAGGTAGTAAATGTCTTTCCTAATACTTAACCATATATACAAAATACACAAATATATACATATCTCTTAATACTATTTATTTATTGTAGAGACGTTTCCTTTTACAAATTACTGCCACTTTAGCTGCTGAAAATGACTATACCTTTTTATTTATGTAGTCATTATAATGCTTAACATTAATATCTTATTTATATATCTACCTCTACACATATAAAACTACGGGATATCACTGTGTATTGAAATCATAAGGTCTCTATACTTTTCCAAAGTATGTGGAAGCTTAAGGTGGCGGATAAGGGAGGGCCATTTAGAGAGTGGCTTTCTAGTACTAATAATTTCGTTGGAAGACAAACTTGGGAATTCGATCCTGACGCTGGAACTCCTGAAGAGCGAGATGAGGTCGAGAAAACTCGTGAAGAGTTCTACAAAAACAGGTTCAAGTTCAAGGCGTCTGGGGATGTTCTGTTGCGTATGCAGGTATAAACACTGGTAGCAATTAAATAACGAATATGAGGTTGTAATAAACTTGATAATATAATTTGCTCATCTCTGCATCGTATGTCTAATGGATCCCGTGCATCATTTGACATATCAACTGCAGCGGTTGCGAGAAAATAAAGATAAATTTGATCTAAGCATACCACCAGTGAAAATTAGCAATGATGAAGAAGTAACCCTCGAGGCTACAACAACGGCACTTAAGAGAGGCATCAGATTCTTTTCAGCAATCCAATTAGATGATGGACACTGGGGTGCAGAAATTGGCGGGCCTTTATATTTTATGCCACCCCTTGTAAGTGAAAATGCGTTACTCAGCAGCATATTTCTTTGCTCTATGCATAAGTAGCTCTTGCTCAACGTTTGATGCTGAAATATTCAGGTTTTTGCGTTAACTATTACTGGATCTCTTAATACAATTCTATCACCTGAACATAGAAAAGAGGCGCTGAGATATATGTACTGTCATCAGGTGTGCATCGCGAACGGAGATCTTTAAGTTTATTCGATATGATTTCAATCAGTTGTAGAAAACTGTATATATATTACGTACATTCTAACTTAATGAAGGATGTAATTTTGTAGAACAAAGACGGAGGATTTGGGTTTCACATTGAGGGTCATAGTATGATGTTTTGTACTGCCTTTAACTATATTTGTATGCGAATCCTTGGCGAAGGACTTGAGGGCGGTATAGACAATGCTTGCACAAGAGCCAGAAACTGGATCCTTAGTCATGGTGGTGTAACATCCATACCATCATGGGGAAAGATTTGGCTCTCAGTATGTTATTGCTTACAGAAAGTTATTTGACTGTAAATAATTAAGGATTTTATTTTTACCTAAAGTAGAAGGTCATGAAAATTACATGAATGGATGCAGATACTTGGAGTTTATGACTGGTCTGGATGTAATCCGACACCCCCCGAGTTTTGGGTTCTTCCGTCCATTTTGCCTATGCATCCTGGTATGTATACGATGCACTTTTTCTTTTCTTTTCAAACCGATCAACAAGAGAACTAGATCTACTGACTTCAAGTATGAGAGTCAGATCCAGACCAACTTAGCGAATCCCTAAATGATAACGTTACCTGCTGGTCAAAAGTTGCACAATTAATGTGTACCCGTTTTTAGAACGACCTGGCAAATTAAGGTTAGTTGAGAGAACTTTGTGACTTAAATGATTCATAGGGCACTCCGAACTCGACATCTTACCTTTCACCATCAATGTTCTTATCTACATACGCAGGTAATATGTTGTGTTACACTAGGTTAGTATACATGCCAATATCGTATTTATACGGGAGAAGATTTGTCGGTCCGATCACCGATCTCATTTTATCTCTACGAAAGGAACTGCATATTCAACCGTACAACGAAATAAACTGGAAAGATATGCGCCATTCTTGTGCAAAGGTTCGTATTCTGCATTTACAAAGCACAACATCATTTTAGTGTAACCGAATACTGCATGTTGGTTCTTATACGTAAGCATTGCAGGAGGATCTGTACCATCCACATCCCTTCATTCAAGACATGGTCTGGGACTCACTGTATTTCTTAACTGAGCCTCTGGCAAAATGGTGGCCTCTTTCTCTGCTAAGAGACAAGTCATTAGATATAACTATGAAACACATTCATTACGAAGACGAGAATAGTCGCTACATCACTATTGGTTCAGTAGAGAAGGTAAGTAGAACGTGAACATATTAAGTAGATTTTCAGATGTAGTAAAATGCCAGTAAAGTCATCTGACAAACTTATGTGCCGGTCGGTCAAACTCCGAGTCAAATGTCAGATTTAAGGTTGGATGTTAGTCAGATATAAGGTTGGAATTGGATGGTAGCTGGCAAAAAAAAAAAAAAAAAAAAAAAAATTTAAAAAAAGAATTAATCTCTTTATTTCTTATATCTCACTTATTTTCAAAAGATACAAGGTTCGTAATAATTAATATAAGTAGCTTTGAAGGAGCTAGACCCCAAGAATGAAAGCATACTTGCACAATATATAAAGGGTACCCACCTCCTGTACCTGCGAAAGAATTTAGAGCTGATGCTAGAGTTTTTAACTCTAAGTCACATAGACCGTCACCGATAATTTTAGCACTGTGCTACAGTAAAAACATCAATTAAATTTCAATTAGATCCCATCAAAGTGATCAGCTTTTTTTTTTTATTATTATTTTTTTTTTATCGGTAAATAATTTGGTGCTTTAGGAGTTTTGAACTTGGGTCACTAATATCGCCTTGCTTGGTAAATAATTTTATTAGTTTTCACGGTTGGTGTTAACAGTCTTGACAAATTTTTATTTAAGTTTGTAGGCGTTATGTATGCTTGCTTGTTGGGTAGAAGATCCAAACTCAGATGCATTCAAAAAACATCTAGCAAGAATTCCAGATTACTTGTGGATGGCTGAAGATGGACTCCGAATGCAGAGTTTCGGAAGCCAAATGTGGGATACTGGTTTCGCAGTTCAAGCACTTTTAGCAAGTGATGATCTTACAGCCGAAATCGAGGAAACTCTTATGAAGGGACACAACTTCATAAAGTCCTCTCAGGTGCTTTAAATTTCTAATTATTTTTTTCCAAATACACTCATTTAAAAAAGTTCATTTCTTTCCTTGTGTAGTGTTAGTTCTCACTTGTTTATGTGTCTGAAGGTTAAAGACAATCCCTCCGGTGACTTCCGGAAAATGTTTCGTCACAATTGTAAGGGAGCATGGACATTCTCAGATCAAGATCATGGCTGGCAAGTTTCAGATTGTACTGCAGAAGGGCTGCTTGTAAGTGCCTACCAACGATATAAACAGGAATGTGGATAGACTTTACGCAATTTCATTAGTATGACTGATTTATTTTCATACATTAATGAAGTAGGTATCAAATTATTTTTATAGGCTTGTCTCCTGTTCTCACAAATACCACCCGAAATCGTCGGTGCAAAAATGGCGAATGAACGATTATATGATTCAGTTGATATCATCCTATCCCTCCAAGTAATCAACTAGCTAGCCATGTCTGATTTATATCTGAACTACTCCCTCCGTTTTAGGTAAAGTGATACTTTCACTTTTTCAATTTGGCCTACTTTTAGGCAAAAATGAAAAAGTGAAACTATCACTTTTCCTAAAACGGAGGTAGTATTATGCAATTACCCTCCTTGATTGATTGTAAGAATACGTGGTAACATTTGTAGAGTGACAATGGTGGTCTAGTAGCATGGGAGCCAGCATCACCTCATAAATGGATGGAGGTAACTACTTTATTATACCGAAACATATACTAATCGAGGACAATAAACGTTATTGCAAGTAAAAAAAATTACTTGATTTGTTTTAGGTACTCAATCCAACAGAATTCTTTCAGGATACAATAGTCGAGCACGAGTAAGAATTCTTAAATATTTCCTTTTGAATTGTTTCCATAAATTTTCTTGTTGGATTGACATCACAAACAAGTAAAAATTAGTATGGGTGAAATTGACACAAAAAAAAAAAAATAGCAAAAATGAAACTGGATTCATCCTGGCTTAAACTTAAAAAAAAAAAAAAAGTGAGGATGAAACTGGATGCATCCTGATATAAATTAAAAATAAGAAAAAGTATTTGAAAATGGGAAGGATGAAACTGTTTACATCCTGGCTATTTTTACATTCTCGTACATTTAAACAATATCAAATTTTACATATCTTTTTCATCCATGAATTGTTGATTTTGGTCTTTTTAACCAGTTTTAATTGTGAAAAATATAAATGAACAATTACAGATATGTCGAGTGCACATCAGCAGGAGTGGAAGCTCTGGCCACATTCATGAAGCTACATGGTGCGTACAAGAAGATAGAAATTCAAACATTTATCGAAAAGGCAGTAAGGTACTTGGAAGATCAACAAAACCCGGATGGTTCATGGTAATAATCAACTTCATCAACCATATATTGCAACTCATGAAGTGGGATTCATCCCTTAACAAGTGGTTTCCATTTTGTACATAGGTATGGAAACTGGGGGATCTGCTTTACTTATGGGACATGGTATACATTGCGAGGTCTTGCTGCTGTTGGGAAGAATTACAGAAACAGCAACACTGTTCGTAAAGCTTGTGACTTTCTACTATCAAATCAAGAAGTATCTGGTGGCTGGGGAGAGAGTTACCTCTCATGCCCAAATAAGGTGATCGGATTAATTTTTGTTTTGGATTTTTTTTAGAACAATTGCTCATCAACTGACAATATTCCTCCTTTGATGTTGGCGAACGTAGGAATATATTCCTCTAGGAAACAACAGAACAAATCTGGTACAAACTGCATGGGCACTGATGGGCCTAATTCATGGTGGTCAGGTAAATTGTTAAAAATCTTGGTTATCAACAAACACACTTCATTCAAGCACTATTTTGGTATCCAAGGATCCATGAAAATGACCAACGATGATTCCTTGTATCATGAACTAAATAGGCCGATAGGGATTCAACGCCTTTACATTCCGCGGCAAGAGTTTTAATCAATGATCAGATGGAAAATGGTGATTTTCCCCAACAGGTAAAGAAAAACTTCTTCTAATCCTGATGTTTTTTTTTTTACATGAAACGAATTATATTTAAAGGTAAATAATTTGTGCCAGTATTGCTGTGTGTATATGATATATAATGCAAACCAACAGGAAATGACTGGGGCTTTTATGAGGAATTGCATGTTACACTATGCAGCATATAGAAATACTTTCCCAATATGGGCTCTTGGAGAATATCGAAAGAAGGTCTTAAAGAAAGCCAAAACATAAATACACCCAAAAAAAATTTTATGTAATTCTTAACTGTATATTTTGAATTTGTTACAGATAAACCAAAGCTTATAGTTATGTATGTGTGAGCATTTGAATTCATATCGTGTTAATAGTGTTTATCAATTCATAAACGTTTTTATGTATTTATTTCGCCAACCAGCCACGGTGCTGCAAGAAATGTTGGGCATGTTTCATACTGTACGTACGTTCTAAAGATATATGTTTGGAATTTTATGAAATTTTTCTTGGATTTGTTTGTCACCATTGTGATTTTAAATTTAGGCCTTGTAGTGTTGGAAAACGATTAATAAAAAATAATTTTTCAAGTTTTAATAAAAATTATAATTTATTGTTTTCTTTTGTGAATGAAACTTATTAGTCCTACATTGTGGAGTTTACAATTTTTAGTAGTTTTAAGAGACTATATAAACCTTTTAGTCCCACATTGGGGAGTTTTTCTTCTTAAGTTGTATTTGTCAATTATATAAACAAATTCACTACTTTTGTAAAATCTATGGGAAAGGGGTTGCTCCATATTTTAGAGGGACCCCTAAGGGAAAATATTTTATAGACGTTTCTTAAGCGTTCGCGATTTTCCTTAACGGTTTTTTCGGAGTTGCCAAGATCAAGTTGAGCATCTACTACATATGCTAGTAGTAGGTGTAGTAGGGTGTTTTATCCTGGAGATATCCGTCCTGTGAGGGCTATAGCATCACTCTTGAGTGTAGCCGGGCGCTAATGTCTTAAGGGCAACGTGTTGAACACGTGACTCACTCTGTTTTTCCAAAGTTTTGCCTTGTTGCTGTTGCGGAGATTTGGGAGCTCGTCCGTTTCATCAAATCGATCACTTCCACTATAAAGGAGCTAAGTATCAATAACTTTTGCTTATTTGATTTTTTCTTTGTTTTTGATTATTGCACCCAACATGTAGTTCACTCTTTTCTTTGCTACTCCTGTAAGGCAGTAACAATTGGGTATGGATGTGGAGATATGGCCATGCCAACAAGAGTTGTTGAGTCAATTGGGTCTGGATGAGGAGCTATAGCTAAAGAAAGTCGAATATGAAGTTAAAATGTTGCAAATGTTAAAGCATAGAATGAATGATTCATTTCAGTATATCACTTGATTGGATATACTCCCTCCATCCCACTATTAGATGACCTAGTTCAAGTTTGCACAATTCTTAAGGCAACAAATGGAAAGTAATGTTTTTATGTATTTTTTACAATTATACCCTTATGGACAATAACTTGTCAAATTTAATAATGATTTATCTCACAAACGATATCATGGATTTTCGTAAACTTTGTATCATTGAAAGGCATTTTAAAAGAACGCGCAATTGGGGAATATATCAAAACTAATTGGGGGATATAGGTACATGACAAAATAGGGATCCAAATACCAAAGCTGGGTCACCCCTTATGTAATTATTTTTTTAATTCCTAATCTAGCCCTCACTAATCATGTTTAGTGGTTAATAATGATTAGTAAAAATCTTAAGTATTTGGGGGATAGATTAGTGTGTGTTTTTATTTTAATTTGTGTGAGTGAGGAGTAGAAGGAGAGAAAAAAAAATTGAGTGGAAATTTTTTTTTGAAAATGGAAGATGATTGTGATGAGAGAATTGCAAAGAAATTTGAATCTTTTGCTCAACTACAACAACAATCATATCTTCAATCTTCGGTGTATGATAACAACTCACAATTGGAGTTATATGATGAACCAACACCCTTGGATCATGATTTTCGTGACCATGAAGTGTTTTATGAATAACCAACCCAAGAAAGTAAACATGTTCAACATACAAGCAACCCCAACACACAGCTAATGCTTCAAAGAGGTCGAAATTTTGATTTTTCTTTTTGAAACTGCCATTTTTGTCTCGAAATGACTTAAATCTTGGCATGCTCGTTGTATGAATACGACGCCGGAACTAATGCCACCGGCGTGGTATTCATTCTCCTTGCCATGTCGGTACAAGATATCCCCCATTTTAAAAACTTTGTCGGCGTGGTATTCAAACCAACTATGCATGCCGGTATTCAGTTATGTTTTTTACCTACCAACGAATATTCCATGGAATATTAAAACCGGCATGGTTCACTCCTAACTGACCATGCCGGTACTATCAGAAAAGCATCCAGGAGTTTAAGATTTTTGAACTCCAATACCGGCGTGGTATACAAAATATCGGGAACGGCGGTAGTCAGTCCCGGCATGCTTTTAAAATTACCTCCAAGCGGGAAATTGGTTTCGGCTGGAAAACTCACATACCGAGAATTCCGACTCCTGTTACCGGCTTTGTACCTTGTTTAGCGTGAATGTCGGTATTGTCTCTTCTGGCAATTGTGTTCAAGAACATCCAATGCCGGTACTGTGTATAATTGTCTCCTCCCTTTCAAGTGTATTTCAAAAATGTCGGAACATTATTATTCAATGCCGCAACTGTGGTCGAGCACACCGGAAATGGTACCCGGCATGGTATTTCTTTTTTGAACTAATTTAATTTTCTTTTAATTTATTCCTTAGATTGTGACGTACATTGATCCAACAAATTCCAAACCGCTTGGTCCGGATACGTCCGAATACTATAAGATGCCTCCGGTATGTTACCAAACAATACTTTTCACCTAGTTTTTAGAACGTTATGTGGGGATTGCTTGTAATTAACCTTATAATCTTCCATTGTTGTCCTAATGTAGGGAATTAAATCTCCAGCGGAAGCAATAGCTTGGGAAAAAGAGATGAATCTTAAGAACAAGTGTGTGTTGGTGAGGAATACCCAAGGTTCAAATAGGATTTTTGAAATGGTTTGCGAGAGAAGTGGGAAATACAAGGCGAAGAATAGCCATAAGAGAAAGGGTTATGTATATGAAAGAAGACTAATAGGGTATACAAGACTCAAACAAGGAAGGATAATTGCCCCTTTAAGCTTGTATTCTATTTAAGAGACACGGTGTGGTTTGGCCGACATAACCACCCAGATCCGAAAGATTTTAATGGTCACTCCATAGTTGCGAAGTTAAAACCTCGTGAATTCGAGGATGTAAAGATAATGACCAAAGCATATATCAAACCAAGAGTGATTCTCGGAACCTTCAAGGAAAAGGATGATCAGAACGTTTCTTATCTAAGTACAATTTATAGCGCACAAGCAACCATTAGAAGGGTGGAATGGGAAGGGAGGAGCGTTATGCAAGAATTTGAGAAGATAATTTGGGATCACAACTACACGCGTATCATTAAAAGAGGACCGGACGAAAAGACCCTTCAATATTCATTGCCATCCTTTGCTTTCACAATTGGCTTACATGTTGTGGTGTTCTTATGATAGATTGCACCTACAAGACAAACAAATACAGCATGCCATTGTTCAACATCGTGGGGCAAACATCGGACAAGGTAACATTCACATTGGCTTGGTGTTTAATGGAAAACGAGAGGGATTACAATTAATCATTGGCATTACAACAATTGAAATTATTGTTCCCGGAAAATCAATTTCCGAGGGTCATCGTAACCGATCAAGATGACGCACTAATGGGTGCTATATCTGATGTATTTCCGGATGCACAAAATTTCCTATGTACGTATCATATATGTCAAAATGTGACAAAACATTGTCATGCTTTGTTTGAACCCTCTAAGGCGGATATTAAGAAGAGAATGATTGCTCAACTAGAGGAGGATGTTCGCAAGAAGAAACTATCACCCGAAGAAGAAGAAGATGAAATAGGAAAGATTAAAGAGCGAGTGGACAAAGAACACGATGAAAATCATAAAAAGTGGTTGGAATTTCTAAAGGATTGGGATAAAGTTTATTGGTCTCTTACAGAGGATATTATGAAAAGAGATTGAACATGTTTAGTGTTATATATAATGAAGTGTATCCCAGCGCCGTCTCATATTGTCGGGATAAATTGTTGGATAAGTACAAGGAAAAATTTGTGCGTGCATGGACAAACCGGTATAGGCACTTCAAAACTGAAGCAACTAGTGCAGCGGAATCCACTCATGGTAGATTTAAAGATATCATCCAGTCCGGGCAAGGCAACGTGGTTACGGTCACCGAGGAAATGGAGAAATACTTTAAGGCTGATATCGATAGGATCAAGAAGGCTTTTGAGAAAAGCTCAATGGAAAGGATGACTCAGTTTCTTCAATATACTAAGTTTCTCCAAGGAATAGAGTTCAACGTCTCTCATTGGGAAATAAAACATATGATGAGAGAAATGACATATGAGAAAAAATATGGAAAACCAGGTAATGTGTGTATTTGTCCGGACATGTCTTCATTGGGGATTCCGTGGCGTCATATGCTTGTGATGTACAAATAAGTTATACCTATTGAGGTTATTGATCCATTTTGGAGGCAACTATATTTTGGCCCTCCCCCTACGGAAGCTCTCGGATAATCACCATGGGATACAAATGAAGCAAAGGAATTCTACGAAGCTTACTCACATGGTAACTCGGCTAGCCGACAAGTATTGTTGAGCCAACTAAGGATAATTACTCGCCCATGGATCAAACCAAGTGAAGAGCTAGGAAAGGGAGATCCGATAGGTAGACCACAAACTAAAGTTTCAAGGAGAAAACAAAGGAAAGAATTCAAAGAAATGACTCGACGTGAAGAAGAACTCGCGGAAACCAAGAAACGAGATCTATCCGCAAGTGAGATTTCGGAACTCCGATTCGCGGAAGCGCCGGTTCCAATTAAAAGGGGTAGACCGAGGAAGGAACCGTTAAGAAGTCAACAACAAGCGACGGTTTCTGTATCCACACCAAAAACCGATGGATCGGAGGTTCCACGGAAAAGGGGAGGCCACCGAAGGTACCAACGTCAAGCTTGCAAGAACAACAAGTTGAGCATTCTGAAGCCACACCCATAGTCGATGTATCGGAGGTTCCAAAGAAAAGGGGTAGGCCGCCAAAGGTACCAACATTGAGCTACCAAGAACTACAAGGTGAGCATTCCAAAGCTACACCCATAGTCGATGTATCGGAGGTTCCAAATAAAAGGGGTAGGCCGCCAAAGGTGCCAACATTGAGCTACCAATAACAACAAGGTGAGCATTCCAAAGCCACACCCGTAGTCGATGTATCGGAGGTTCCAAAGAAAAGGGGTAGGCCGCTAAAGGTACCGACATTGAGCTACCAAGAAATACAAGGTGAGCATTCCGAAGCCACACCCATAGTCGATGTATCGGAGGTTCCAAAGAAAAGGGGTAGGCCGTCAAAGATACCAACATTGATCTACCAAGAACAACAAGGTGAGAATTCCGAAGCCACACCCGTAGTCGATGTATCGGATGTTCCAAAGAAAAGGGGTAGGGTAGGCCAAGGAAGTATAATCTCCCGTCACATACCAAAGACATTTGGAGTGTAGAGATTGCGGAGGATGGTTTGGATATAATTAAGCTAAAAGTTGGTAATATGACGATGTATAAGGATTTGTAAAAGGGTAGGACTTATAGACACTACCATACGAAGATAGAGTCTTACATAGACCAACTTCCTGAGCCTATTCGTGAGTTTATTGTGTATACGGATGATGTCGATGGAGATGGAAATTGTGGCTATCATGTTGTGACCGAACAATTAGGAATCTTTGACACAACGATTAGTAGAGGTATGACACCATGCAAATATGCTAGAACGAGGATGGCCGAACAACTTGTGAGCAAGATGAGATTTTATGAGCAGTTGCTTGGTGAAGTCGAGAGGTTTGATGATATGTATGCTCGAGTATTAGGACCCGAGCAAGAGATGAAGTTTATTCCTTCTGAATATTGGATGAGCATGCCGCTTTGTGAGCATTTAGTGGCGGATACATTTAGATGTGTTGTTCATTATTTTACGCCCACCTTAGAAGTAACATTTACACCAAAGTAGCAAAAATGCGAGGGATCCCTTAATAAGAGAAGAGTTATTTTGGCGTTCGTGATTGACAATCATTTCGTTATTCCAAAACTCAAGGACAATTTTCCATTGCCACCTGTTTGTGGGATGGTTAAAAACAAGGACCTAGATCCAAATATCTGGAAATGATGGATGGCATTGTATGAGGAGAATCACCAATTTTGGGATGTGTTTGCCTTATCAAAGAAACCTCTTCAAGAGGATGAGAGGAAACTTCATACGTGTGGCAGTGATGAGGAGTAATTTGGATATATGTAGTTCACTAATACGCAACCTTTTGTTTTTTTGGAAGTTTGAATTGTAATCATTAAACCATATGCTATGTACGTGCCGGCATGATTTAATTCAAACTTTATAATGACGGAACTTATCCGGCTTAGAAATACTTTTCTCTTTTATGCCGGCAACTAACCATAAGTACACAGAGATATTAGATTAAGTTCCGGCGTTACAAATAACTTCACGATAATGCCGGAACTGTAACAAGATCAATTATTCGTAAGGGAAGGATAGAGTACAGGCACTACATTCAAAATCGTATCAATGCCGGAATTCTAAATTTCTTTATTCTTGAAAGAAAACAAATTTCCGGCATGGATGTTACAATTTCGACCATGCCGGTTTTGAAAAACAAAAACACAATGTTTCATATAGATTCACCAATATATTATGTTCACACAATGTTTTAAAACACCTACGTAACGAATATAAACATGGATACCAAATTATACATATTTCTTATACTAACTATAATCAATCAAAAGGATAGTTTTAGAAATATCCCCTTATTTAATGAGATAGGTTAACTAATAGTGGGATAAAATTTTGAACCAAGTAGGTCATCTAATAGTGGACGGAGGGAGTATTATTTATTTTATTTTCCAGTGATGTGTTCGTATAATTAGTTTATGTTTCATAGTAAAATCCTAAATTCGACTTTTGTACTAAATGTGGGGAGGGAAAGAATCGATATATAGCTATAGCTAAAGTCGAATATGAAGTTAAAATCCTAAATTCCTTCCCTCCTTGTATCGATTCTTTCCATCCCAATAACAGGACTCCAATTTTAGTTTTGCTGGTAGCTTTGTGCTTCTCAGATTGTTTGTTTGGAGCTATTACTGGCAGTAAAATTTGATTTGTTTGTTCTCGGTATCTAATTTTATTTATTAGTGAATAATAATAATTATGAATATTCACAAATTATATTGACGATGAAATTTCATTATTGAGATAAAGAAAAATTGTCACTAACAAGAAATACTTGCCTTTAAAAGTTCCTTTTAATAGCAAAATGAATTCTCATCGACGGAAAAATGAGATACAAATAAATCTTTCGTAGAGGACCAGTTGTCTCCGAAAATTCTTTCTAAGACAAAAACTTCCGCTCACCCATAAAATATATAAAGACTTTTTTTTGTTTGTTTCAAATAATTACTATTAAAGACAATTTAAATTGGCACAAATTTTTTATTTTTTGAAATAATCTTTTTGGTTTTTTTTTTAAATGGGATAATTAGAGTTTAGTACTCAGGTTTTGACCAACACTAGGCATTGGTCTAACATTTGTCCAATGTTAGTGCTTGGTACCTGGACTGGACGTTGACTTGAATTGACTCAGTTAGATTTAACCTCTTTTTATAAATTAATTAAAAATAAAATAAAATGAAATTATAAGTTGAATTTACTATCTTACCCCTTCACTTTCCATTACCCTAAACCTAACGCTTTCTCTTCTTCACCCTTCTTCTTCCGCCCGCCTCCACTGCTAGAAGTTGAGCAACAGAGTCTATACAAAGTATCCCAATCTCCACCTCTATCGTCTTCTTCTTGTATAACATCATCGTATCCCCCACCACTGTCACCTTCATCATAATCTATATATAAACTATATCCCTAGCTAGATCGAGAAATTCTCTCCTCAATCAACATTTCCACCTGTAGAAAAGAGAGAATTGGGTGATGGTAACGATTCTGAAATTGCAGATGAAGAAAAAGGAAGTATTGATGGGTTTTAATGCTTGTCAATACAAGAAAATGGTGCTCTGTTGAGACTATAACTAATTGAAAAATAGGTTTAAGTTGTTATCAGATTTATATGGAAGAACATCTATTTTCGCTGGTGATTTAAGGGGTTGGAGGAAATTTATAGTGATAATAAGCTTTAATAGGAGAATGAAAATAGGGTTTGCATCAATTTTGGGTTCTAATCTAGTTATGAGAAGATTGTGAAATTAGGGTTCTTAACCAGAGAGGCATGGGTTCTAATCAATTTGAATTGAATATGGTGGTTGATTTAATAGCCAATTTTATTAATGGAGCCAAGAGGACGAGTTCAGTCTTGTTGATACAGAGAAGAACATGAATTGCAGATTTAGATGTATGTTAGGACAGGGATTGTGAAGATGAAGATGTAGTTTTGAACTGAAGATTGTTTGATGTATCTGATGGATTTCAGAGAAGATTTTTGTCGAGAAAGAACCAATTTGTGTTGTTATTGCAGAGCTGAAGAAAACTGAACTGAAGTTGAGTCTAGTGGTGTTGCGGAGAAGATTGCGAGTTGTTGTGTTGGTTTTATGTTTCTGTAATTGGCGTTGATTGAGTTGCAGGAGCTACATCAGAAATTAGAATGGGTGTTTGGTTTATAATGAAGTTGCTGGTGAATTGATTTGTTTAAGAGGCTCAATAATCTACAGGGAATGTGTGAATGATGTTATTGAATTGGTAGTACTGAAATTGTATGGTGGTGCTGAGACCTAGGTACTGAAGGTGTTGATGGTGGCATTCGATTTAATCTCTGAATCTAAGACAGAGAGGGTTTTGAGGTTGTTGATATGAGATTTGGTTACAGTCTAGTAATGTATGCTAGTCTGTTTTTGAACGGGATAGCAAGAACTGGTGTGTGATGAAATTGAGTTGCACACAAGGCTGAATTGGTTAGGGGATTGTTGGTGCTATAGTCAAGAATGAGATGTAGGGAATGGTTAAGCTGCTGGGATAGATGGGTTCTGATAAGGTTGTGTGTGCAGTACCTAGATTGAAGAAGCGGGAGCTGCGGTCGTTTAGTGAAGCAGTGAATATAAGAGATTGATCGGTTTCTTGAACTGAGATTTGAAGTCGGTGATGATAAATGGTTAATTGAAGATAGTGTAAATATCAAGAAAATTGAAGGGTATTATAGTAAACTCATTAATAATGACATTTTATGTAAAAAAAATTATAATTACTAAAAAGAAGTTAGGACTTAACCTAGACAACTTGGTTCAACGTATGGTCCAGGTACCAAGCCCTAATGTTGGACAAATATTAGACCAACGCCTAATGTTGGTCAAAACTCGAATACTAAACACCAATTATCCCTTTTTAAATAGTTATCATTAAAGACAAATTATTTTTCATGGTATATACTATATATTTTTGAAACAAAAATATCGCTTGCTAAAAAATGCTTTTTAGTGTCAATTTTTTTTTTGTCATTAAGTTAATTTAAGGTCTTATTTTTGCCTTTTTGTTGAGATATGAATTATTTATAAAAGAGCGAAGTCTTTGATTTTATTCATATGCTTGAATAGTACATCTTTGTTGAGTGTGGAAAATTTTGCATCTTCAGCTGCGTGTTCTTCATTTGAGTTGCATGGAATTGCCTTCTTCATGTGTGCGGTTACTACCGCATGACTTATGGATAGTATTTCTTGAAATATAATATGTTCCACGGACCCTCAAGTTTGCGACCTGTGTTTCTCCCCTCAGGATCCATCAACTCATATGCTCCATTTACCACTATCATCTTTATTATGTATGGTCCATCCCATCTTTTATCCATCTTTCCATCTCCTCCTTTCTGATAAGGCGGTATTTTTCTCCATTATCAGAGACTAATTGTACATGATTTCAAATCTGCAAATGATATTTTCGAATATGAATGTGAACACATCTCGATCTCGAATATGTTACACTGCTTTATTTCTGCCCATTTTGTGAAGTAATCTGTTGTTACCATCAAGTATCTTCTTTGCCCAGTTCCTGGTATGAATGGACCCACAATATCAAGCTCCCATTTTGCAAATGTCCATACACTTGTTGACGAGTTTAGTGACGCTCCAGATGCATGTATCTTTTTCCCGTTTCATAGGCATTCTTCGCATCGCCTATATACCTCTTTCGCGTCCTCATGCATGTAGGGCCAGTAATATCCTTGTATCTTCGCTCTATAAGCTAGAGACCTTCCTCCACTATGGTTCCCTGCGTCTCCATAATGCAATGCCTTTAAGATTTACATTCCTTATTTCCGCGTTAAATATCTAAGTGATGGTCATATGAAGGATTTTCGATAGAGCACGCCTTCTCTTAATTCGTATAACAGCTTGGAAAAAGCGTCGCAAATGCGAAGCTTACAGGATCATTATAAGATAAGTGAGAAGCACTGATGATATCTGACAAAGCTTGAGTAGCAGAATTTACTTCCTCCAAAAACCCTTTATTAGCAAAGGCAGCCTTTAAAGAGGGAAAAATAACCTTAGAAGAAGGAGCGGATACATAAGAGGAAATATCCTTCAAAATGGGAATGGTAACATTCTCCGTTGATGCGGGAATATTCGCTGATAAAGGAATATTCACAAAGGTAGAAACAGTCTTATCCACCTTTTGTGCGGACACATTCTCAGAAGAAAAGGTAGAAGCAACGTCAACCAAGGTAGCTTTATTGGGAGCGAGAGTTTCCTTCGGAAGAGTGGAGACAACCGAGGGAACTGAGGCAACAACATCATCATAGGAGACATTTATCAAAAGCGCGGAAATTCGCATCTGCTTGAAGGATGACATCTCTTGCAGGGATATTAACAGCATCATCAGAAGAAACCTGTTGTTGAGAACGCGGTTGATAGTCGAGATCTGGAATGGAAAGAGAAATGTTGACTGTAAACCCTCTTAACTTTCTTCTTCTCGCGAACAATCTCGCACTCGGTATCCTTCGCAGAACAATGCAGATAAGAAACAGAGGCAACAATATATTGTTTAAAAGAAAAGAATATTTTTCTTACTACCTTTTCATGTGAAGGATTCCTCTTCAGAGCTTCATCATTTTCAGAACCAAAAACAGATTTAGGGTTTGTAACTGTAACACGAAGACTACCAGTGGAAGAGGAACTTTTGCTGAAATAAAACCAGTTTGGGAATAAAACAATGGCTGTTTAGTAATGGCAGTAGGGAATAAAAAAGAGGAAATAAGGCAGCAATAGTGGCGAAATACACTAACCTTGGGTGAGAATCCATAAGAACAACAGCAAAATCAAGACTTGGAGAAGATAAAGAAAATTAAGGTTTTGAGAAGAGGAAAACGATGAAGGTTTACAAAAGATTTGCAGAGAAAAAAAAGGAAAGTAGAGTAAAGAAGGAAAATTTACCTCTCCTCGTTCCAGTTAATAAATATATAAAAAAAAACAATCGGTTAATTCAAGACGTGCCGGTTAAAAAGGAGAAAGTCAACACGTGTAAACAGTTAAGCTTAAATCCCGGAAGGCTGTCGGATGAAGAGAATACGAAAAGATGAGCGGGTACGGCATAAAATTAGAGTTTCTGATACCACTCTATTTACCAAAAGAACGATATGAGAAGAGTCAAAATGTGGGTACAAAATACCGCACACCAATAAAATATGCGAAACAATGACCATAAGGACTGAGCGAAGACGACCGCCTACAACTTATATGGAATGACGCATCAGATGACGTCACCTAAATCACAAGTAAAGTGTGAAGAGTCGTGCGGTAGTAAAGAAACCGTGCGTCAATAATAAAGTCTCCGCGATATTGACGCACGCCAGATCCGAAATTAAGGGCTTTATTAGCTGTCCTCCACTATGTAAACTCCTATATAAGGATCCGAGCGATTTTGTATAGAGGGAGAGATCCTGTTGAGTGCTTAGACAAGATATTTAGGAGAGAGAAAGATTATTTGCTTTCCAAGTTAGGGTTTTCTCCCAAATTTGTATCTAAGTTAAAGATTTCAATAAAAGTTTTATGATTTTCAAGATGATTACTTAGATTGCTCTATTGATTTTACTTAGGGTGTAGTTGTGAGATTTCTTGCAACTACATGGTATTTGCACCGGGGGTGGTCTGGGCATGTGCACATGTTGTTGTGGAAGAGCGAATCCCCCAAAACCAGTCCCAGACAAATCCCCACCACCACCATCACCACCTCCTCCATATCCACCACCACCATCACCCCCTCCTCCATATCCACCACCGCCACCGCCATCACCACCACCTCCATCTCCACCACCACTACCACCGCCATCACCCCCACCTCCATATCCACCACCCCCACCTCCATCACCCCCTCCGCCATCTCCACCTCCACCGCCAATATCTTCAGTAGGTTTTTGCAGTGCTAGTCAGACTTCTGAGGTGTCTCCCATGACCGATTGTAGCAGCTGTACTAGAGCATATTGTGCAACTAGATGCTAACATTCAATAGAATTGTATGTCTACATTGTATTGGAGACTATTTGAATCAAAGAATGATTATTAGAAAAGATTAATAAAAAAACAGACACCGGAAATGAGTTTATAAACTCTCTCTCGACTCAATTCTCTCTTGCACTCGCACATGCTCATGGAACACTAAAGTAACACCTTACACACACACAACTCTCACACACTCTACAGCAGTATATGTTATCACCCTCCCTCAAGCTCAAGATGGGTTGAAGAAAACAGCTTGAGATTGCACCTTACACACACACAACTCTCACAGAAACCAGCACACACATAGATACAAAGGTGAACAGTAGGAAAAATATCCATTGCAACTTGAGATTGCACAAGTGATCTGACCATATAATGACGATAGAAGTTATAGCAGATGCGAACTATGTGTCAGAAGCAAGAAAGGTACAGGAACAACAAATGAATTCACAGAATAAGCAACCAACTGTAGTTGATGAGCTTGAATGTGATTGTAGAATACAGGAAGCAGCAGTCATAGTTGATGCAGTAGTGATACAGTAGGTGTTGGATGATGGCAAATGTGATTCCAGCATAGATAAAAAAGTAGTATAATTTAGAACCACATACCAGAGCACGAAACAACCTGTCGATGCATGAGAATGTGATTGTAAGATGGTTCGACTGCATGAGAGAAGTTGTTGGATGATAAGTAATTAATGCTAGACATGTCGATGCATCAGCTTTAGCAGGAGAAACTAGCTAAAGCTATTTTCAGCTATTCAAGAACATAATGAGAGGTAGGTGATGCTGCAGTACACAGAAATCATGAGATAGCAGCAAGTAACAGCAGCAGTCAAGCCTTATAACATTGGAAACAGCACCAGGACAGCTGCAAAACTGAACACCAGCCAATCTAACTGTACCACCATTTCTAGAGGTTCACATTTTTTAAATCCATGCAACAAATCATTGTTACCAGTTTCAAACACAGATATATATAGATGTAGCAGGACAATGATAGTGAACCAGCACAGGTAGTAGAAGAAATAGTTGTAAGTTACATTCTCACAGTACAACCTGATGGAGAAAGCAAATACCATGCTGCATGAGATAAGTGACCAAATAAGTATACCTTGCAGTGGAATATTGCCATGAGGAACTGTTACGGTAGGAATTGAAGCAGATTGAAGATATGATGCAAACCAAGGTTGACTGAAGTGAACTAGTAAGCTTTTAATTCATCCAAAATAGTTAACAACATTAGCCTGTAAGCTGTAGTCTCACATCATGCAAATACCATTCATATGAGAAGTATACTATATACACCACGAGCTTGCATACACCAATGACATAAAGTGATAAGAGTAAGAGATCGAACTAATGTCCATCAAATTATTGAAAGTACTGAGGATAAAAAGTACTCAGTAGTTGTACCATTATTATGCATTAAAATGAAAAGAAAAGTAGCTGAAAATATAACTAAACCAGGCTACATCGGAAGTGAATGTAGACTCATCAAGGATAACATCAACCTGTACTTAATATAACTCTTCAATTCCAATTCCATAACATCATCTTTAGTTGCATCATTAAACTCGCAAGATAACTCACTCATAAAAAGAGGATTGTACCAATGGGAGGAACTGATAAGAAGTTAATTAAGCACATATAGTGCAGCAAACTTTCATTCCATACACACCTCAATACACATCTATGATTTAAGAGGAAGTTTTCCTCACTTTCAAGTGGAACAACTTTAAGCTTCTCTCCGATCTAGATAAGGTGTAGAGGAGATAGGCATGCTCAGACTTAAAAGCGCCAGGTATCAGCACAAGCAGGACTTGATAAAGAAAAAAAAACTAGTAGCCACAAACTAGTTATGATATAAAGGCTTTTGAAGACAAAATTGTTTATTGTTGAGCTAGTGATGTAGAAGCTGAACACATCTGGTTAAAACTAATTAAAGTAATCTAAAGATTGTAGTGGAGATTACCAGCAGAGACTCAAATGCTAGTTGATGAGGTAAGAAATTACAATCCATACACCAAAAATAAATTGAAACAACCAAGATCTCAAACCCTAACACTGAATTTTAGCTTCAAAATACATGCTTAATCATCTTGATGACGTTGCAATACTAGCATCAGAATCAAATTCAACTTCACATTAAGAACCATCAGTAATCACAACTCCATACTAGCTCCACGAAAACTTCAAATAAAACTCTATAAGCATCAAGAGTAATATAAACAGAACTCAAACCTTTTTAATCAGCACAACTCCAATACGAAATTCAACTCAAAACATCATTAGAAACACAAGATTCTTCAACACCTTGTTGATGACTTCCTTGAAATAAGAATTGAGACCAACAACTTCTCAATCTTCTGCTGAATCCAGTCAGTGTAACGTCTTTAAGTTTTTACCCTAACTAGACATTGGAGTAGCGAGCTAGAACACGCTCAGACTCTCTCGGCATCAGGAATCAAGAACAACAACCTTGATTAAAAAATTAAATTGCAGAAAACAACCTAATTATGATGAAAAACTTCTATTGAAGATGAATTTGGAAGATGTTGATGTAAGAAAATATAAATATGAGATTTTAATTCTTTGTAAGATGAAGAACGACTGCAGATTTGTGATGAAGAACAAGTAGAGTTTCATGAAGAACAACAACAAATGAAATTGAATTAAAGAAAATTAAGGTTGCTACAAAGGAAAAATGGATCGATACCCCTGAGAATTGTGATTCTCAGGTCTAGTACCATGTTAATTATAAGTCATTACCTGTTGGAGGAGAACGCTTTTGTGCTTATTTTTTCATCTGCAAGGAAAATCATGTTTTGGAAGCTATGAGGAGGGGACTATACATGTTGGTGCATTATTCAAGAAATATAACTGATAACTATACTGGCATCAGCAGCTGTAGTTATTGGTACAGAAACAACGACAGTGATAACTCAATATGAAGCCAAAAGTAACTAGGAGAAGAATCACTTACTGATAGCAATAGTAGTCGTAGTGGGTGCGGTAGTAAACGTAAAACGTGGCCGGCAATAGTAGTGGTTGATGCAGAGAGTGAAGTCTTGTCACATTTACCATCTCCACTATCTCAGCACTGTTATCAATTATGCAATCTTCCCACTCGGCTGGACCTTGTCTCATTCTAAAATATGATACATGAATTATTGAACATTATTATCCTTTGATTATTTTCCATAAGGCCATAGCGCTTTGGATTATTCACGCACATAAGAAATAGATGTAAAAAGGAACCATTGAAGCTGAACTTCAACTGAATTATTCAAGAAGCATGAAAAGTAGAAGACTAATAGGTTGCATATTGAACACATATGCAAACTGGACACTAGGTTGCATACTGAGTGTATACAAACTCAACAAAAGAACTCCAACTGTACTTAATGTAACTCAGCAACTCCAATTCGATGTTAATTCCAATGTCAGAGAAAGGTGTGCAACAGTGAGGTCATGTGAGATTTGTGTACGATCTCAAGTTGTCTCCATCAGCCTCCTTGAGCTTGAGGGTGTGTGCAACAGTGAGGTCATCTGAGATTTGTGTAAGTGTGCATAGAGCACGTGCGCCAGTGAGTTGTGTTAGAGAGTGAGTCGGTATCATTGTAATAGCTGAGTATATAAACTCAGTTCTATCTCTGTAAACAAATATCTTCCTTTAATCAATATTGATTCAAACCGTAAGCAATGTAGATATGAGGAATTCCCTGTGTTACTACTAGATGTCCAAGAGGCCAAGCTTCAGTGAAGAAAGTGGGCGGCTGCAATGACAGTTCAAAAGTATGTAGATGTTGTTGCAGTAGCAGTACCCTCTCATCATCTCTTCGTACAAGATTATTCACAGCAGCACGGTGAATATAATTTTCAATAAAACTATCACGTACGAGTTATCTCTATGCCGTTTAGTAAATACAATAAGCAGCCTGTGTTTTTATTGGGTTTGTTTAAGCATGTAATAGCTAGCCAGTGATCTGTGTTGGATGAAACTTTTCTCCCATTTGGATCGCTATGAACCCATCGTTAGGAGGAAAAAAAATATATGTCTTATATATTTTCCACAAAAATATAGAAGACATTTTATCTAGCGTTCAATAATGGAAATACAACCGTATCATACTTGTGACTTAGCCAGAGCTTATGCGTTATTTATTAACCGGCAACGAAATAGAAAAAGGAAATGAGTCTTGGTTTCGAAGTTAACCTGGCTGCAGTGCAAGAGCACATGCACGAGTTAGATGTTATTAACCAGCACCCATTCACCCCATCACCGATTCATCGGCCACCTGACACAACCTAAAACTACTGATGGACCTATGAGAAGGCTAACCTAGGCTCAAGCCCAGATTGAGCCTCGAAGTCAACTTCCTAAATTTCAAAATTTAATAATTTTTTCTTGTTTTGCCTTTGATGTCTTAGCCCGGGTGAAATTTAACTTTTAAGCTCACCTGGTCCCTTAGTACCTGAAACAGAGAGCTGATCAACTTTATCCAAGCACACACAAGATCATTTTTTTTTTTTGAAAAGAGTAACCGATTCATTAAACTCAAACTATTGTTACAATTCTAGGGTATTTTGTTCCCCTAGAGTATGCTTGTGATATGTTTAAGAGGAAAGGAGGGCATACATGTTGCCAAACTTGGGTTGTTGGTTGGGTAGGATGTTGTGCTTGATATTTGACTGCTTGATTTGCTAGCTCGTCTGCTTCTTGATTTGCTTCTCTGTAGGCGTGTTGTATCTTGATTTGCGGTATTTGTTGCATTAGTTTCCTTATTTCAGTTAACATTCCTTTTAGGTACCAAGGGTGGTGGTTTGGGTGTTGTTGTTGTAGTTGTAGTTGTATGACCGCCATTGAGTCCATTTCAAACCATACCTTTGCCACTGTTGTTGTACTGCAATCCTTGTTGCTAAAAATAATCCCCATGTTTCTGCCGTTGTCGATGTTGTGTTGCCTAGAGGTGCTGCCATTTCCATGAGTATCTCGCCATTTTTGTTTCTGCAAATTACTCCTGCTCCTGCCAGTCCCGGACATCCTTTAGTTGCTCCATCTGTATTGATTTTGATCCAGTCTTCCGTCGGCGCTTCCCATCCTACCATGATTGTTGTTTTTCTTCCGCTTACTGATTTTTGGTTGCACTGTTGTATGCTTGGTAATATTGGTATTAAGTGCGTTTGTGCCCAAACATATTCCTTAAACATTACTTGTATAATTTGATTTATCTGAGCCGGTGTTTGTCTCTGATGTTGATATACTGCTTGATTTCTAGCTAATCATAGGTGCCACATTGTAAAGCCGAATAAGGTCCTAGTTGAATGTTGGATGTTGCTGCCTATTGTTGTTTGGATGCTAATGGGTTTTTGGATTTCTGGGTTTGAATTTTGGTTTGTTTGGTTGAGGGTTTCGATTTGGTTATGTTGGTGTTTATGTGTGAAAATCGTTTCTGCTGGTTTCGGTAATTTCGGTGAGTGAGTGAGAAACTGATTCAAACCCTAAACAAATGTGCTGCACGTGAGCACTTTATAGGTTCGAGAGATCAATCTGTACAAGTCCGGCCTAAACCAAGAAATGGCCGTTCCAAACTTGCTTCGGTCATAAAGTGGAGGAGAAGGGTTGATTTGGGGAGGGAAGCAAAGAAAGGTGTTGAGGATAGTAGTATCTCGACTTGTATCAGAAAGTGAAGGCTTAGGAAGCTTGCAAGAGATGGAAGCTTTTGAGAGAGCTTGCAAAGTTGCCTTTCTGAGAGTGTAAGTGTAGTATATTTCTCCTAACCGAGACTTGTTGTCTGGTGGAAATAGGTAAGACCTATTTATACAAGTCGAGATTGAAACGTACCCTGGCCTCATGAAGGAAGAGAGTAAAGGGTGAAATAATGGGAGGAGGTAGTAACCGCATGGTTTAATGGGCGAAAACGTTTTTCACCATTATTTCCTCTTTTATTTGACCGTTTTATTCCTTTTCACACTTTCTTAATGTGAGCGTAGTGTACGCTGCATGTCTTGACCGCCAAACCAAAACCCTAAAGAAGCATCCCCCAGTTTGTGTTGATGTCTCGAGTGTTGGTTGCATCTTGAGTGCAAGTGGCGCTGCTAGTGGCGCGTGTGGCATGTGCCAATGGCATGTGCGGAATGCCTTGGTGGTAGTTTGCACAGTTTGCAAGTTGGGCTACCAGCGTGTGTACTTGGCATGTGCCGATGGCATGTGCGGAATGCCTTGGTGGTAGGTTGCACGGTTTGCAAGTTAGGCTACCAGCGTGTTTGTTTGGCATGTGCCAATGGCATGTGCGGAATGCCTTGGTGGTAGGTTGCACGGTTTGCAAGTTAGGCTACCAGCGTGTGTGCTTGGCATGTGCCAATGGCATGCGTGGCCATTAGGGCCGTGACCTTGATAGGGAAACTAGCTAGCGAGCATGTTGGCATGTGCCAATGGCATGCGTGGCCGTTAGGGCCGTGATTTCGCTAGGGAAACTAGCTAGCGAGCATGTTGGCATGTGCCAATGGCATGCATGGCCGTTAGGGTCGTGACCTTGATAGGGAAACTAGCTAGCGAGCATGTTGGCATGTGCCAATGGCATGCGTGGCCGTTAGGGCCGTGATTTTGCTAGGGAAACTATCTAGCGAGCATGTTGGCATGTGCCAATGGCCTGCATGGCCGTTAGGGCCGTGACCTTGATAGGGAAACTAGCTAGCGAGCATGTTGGCATGTGCCAATGACATGCGTGGCCGTTAGGGGCGTGATTTTGCTAGGGAAACTAGCTAGCGAGCATGTTGGCATGTGCCAATGGCATGCGTGGCCGTTAGGGCCGTGATTTCTCTAGGGAAACTAGCTAGCGAGCATGTTGGCATGTGCCATTGGCGCGTACGGCCATGTTGACCTAGTTGCATGTTTTGCAAGCCTAGGGCGCTATGTTTGGCGTGGGCCAAAGGCATAGCGGCTTGGAAGTATGGCTTGCGACACGTGTTGGCATGTGCCAATGGCACGCGTGCGGCCATGTTGACCTAGTTGCAAGTCTTGCAAGCCTAGGGCGCTATGTTTGGCGTGGGCCAAAGGCATAGCGGCTTAGAAATATGGCTTGCGACGTGTTGGCATGTGCCAATGGCACGTGCGGCCATGTTGACCTAGTTGCAAGTCTTGCAAACCTAGGGCGCTATGTTGGGCGTGGGCCCAAGGCATAGCGGCTTGAATTTGGCGTTGTTGCCATGGTGCGCAGGGTGCGGCTTGGAAATATGGCTTGCGGCATGTGTTGGCATGTGCCAATGGCACATGTGGCCATGTTGACCTAGTTGCAAGTCTTCAAACCTAGGGCGCTATGTTGGGCGTGGGCCAAAGGCATAGCGGCTCGGAAATATGGCTTGCGGCACGTGTTGGCATGTGCCAATGGCACGTGCGGCCATGTTGACCTAGTTGCAAGTCTTGCAAACCTAGGGCGCTATGTTGGGCGTGGTCCCAAGGCATAGCGGCTTGGAATTTGGCGTTGTTGCCATGGTGCGCAGGGTGCGGCTTGGAAATATGGCTTGCGACACGTTTTGGCATGTGCCAATGGCACGTGCGGCCATGTTGACCTAGTTGCAAGTCTTGCAAGCCTAGGGCGCTATGTTTGGCGTGGGCCAAAGGCATAACGGCTCGGAAATATGGCTTGCGACACGTTTTGGCATGTGGCAATGGCACGTGCGGCCATGTTGACCTAGTTGCAAGTCTTGCAAGCCTAGGGCGCTATGTTTGGCGTGGGCCAAAGGCATAGCGGCTTGGAATTTGGCGTTGTTGCCATGGTGCGCAGAGTGCGGCTTGGCTTGGCACGGTTGCCATGGTGCGCAGTATGCGGCTTGGTTTGGCATGGTTGCCATGGGGCAAAAGATGCGCGCTTTTTTTGGCATGGTTGCCATGGTGCGCAGAGTGCGGCTTGGTTTGGCATGGTTGCCATGGTGCGCAGTATGCGGCTTGTTTTGGCATGGTTGCCATGGTGCGCAGAGTGCGGCTTGGTTTGGCATGGTTGCCATGGTGCGCAGAGTGCGGCTTGTTTTGGCATGGTTGCCATGGTGCGCAGAGTGCGGCTTGGTTTGGCATGGTTGCCATGGCGCGCAAAGATGCGGCTTGGTTTGGCATTGTTGCCATGGTGCGCAAAGATGCGGCTTGGTTTGGCATTGTTGCCATGGTGCGCAGATGCGGCTTGGTTTGGCATTGTTGCCATGGTGCGCAAAGATGCGGCTTGGTTTGGCATTGTTGCCATGGTGCGCAGATGCGGCTTAGTTTTGGAATTAGGTTCGTGTTGAAAACCCTAACGGGTATTTTGAAAAAATACCCCTATTAATTATTTACACCTGAGTGAAATGCTCTTATTTAATGTGTTGCGGGTAACACTAGGTCATGGGGTTTTACGATTTTACCCCTTGTCTAAAAACCACCATCAACAGTTGGGTAGTGACTAGTTGCGGCACTGCGTGATGCCGTGGTGCATTGGAAAAGTATGTGTGATGTCGTTTCTGGTGCATTGTTGCATTGTGGGAAACTATCTGTGCTGGTGATATGCCTTTGTGCAAGGGTATGGAAGGTCGGTAATCCTTCTTGAGTAGCTTTCCATAGGAAAAGACTAATCTTTGTGTTGGGGGGGGGGGGGCGTATTAGTTTCCAGATTGTATTGATGGGTGAAGGTTGGTCGTGTGTGGTTGGCATAATGTTGGTGGTGGTGGCCGATGGTTGATTTGTAGTTGTGGTTGGTGGTGTTGAACTTTGGTTATTTGGGATCGTTTTGTTTGTTTGTGGGCTTTGGTTATTTCTGGGCTTTGAGGGTAGTTGTTTGATGAGAAGAATATAGCCCGATTTGCAGGTATATTCCCCGTCTTTTTAGTGTGGCCAAATAATTGTATCTTGAACTGGATTTTGTGGTAAATGTATGTTGTTGATGTGGTGGACTGTGTTGGTATTGAACATGGTGTGGAGTAGTGCGTGATTCCAAGTATTGGTTGTGGCATCAATGAAGGTGGATACTTGGATATTGGAGTGTGGTGGGTGGATGAGTTGCGTGGTTTGACGAGGTATCCAGTTTGCTAGTATGGATGTATTTTGGCCATTTTCAATTCTTGTGAAACTGTGTTCCTGCAAAAAAACAGCTTTGTTAGTTAAACTTTTCCAAAGCGGGCTTGCTATGATTTTGGTTTCTTGATGGGGTTTGAGAGTATCGGTTGGCTATTTAGGTATTTGTCTATGCTCATTGTGGCCCAGATGGACTTGTCATTTCCTTGTACTTGCCATACTTTCTTCATGAGTAGTGCTTGATTGTGTTGTTTGCTTGGTCTGATTCCTGTGCCGCCCACGAATTTTGGTGGACTGGTGTCCAGTGGAGAGGGTTGAAATGTATGTACCTAGAAAAACGGCTGCCCCTTTAGTAATGGTGGACTGGTGTCCATTGGAGAGGGTTGAAAGCCCATTTTCCTACCGCAATGCGGATCCATTTCGGACCCTGCGCATCCATTTTTTTTTCCTATTCAAAGATCAACTCTTTGTCTATGTGTTTTCACGTCGAGAAGTCTTTCCATATCAAGAGATATCCAAGGGGCTTCTTACTCTCCAAACAGAGCCTCCATTGAGATGACCCAAGAATTTCTATGTTTGGGCTTGTCCATTACTGGGCCTAAAGAAGGAACATGCAGTTGAGAAATGTTGTTATCGTTCAAACTTCAAAGTAGAATCTAAATCGTGAACCTAATCATGCGTGAATTCGAAATACGCTGGATCAGTGGTGAGGATTATTTTGTTTATATGAATTTAATAATTTCTGGGGATTTGGTAACCCTTGTAGCAGTCATGCAAATTCCAACTAAGTAGGAAAAAGGCAAAATGCACGCCAAATGCTTATAGTTTGCCAAATGCATCACATTGCTAACCATCACTTAGCATCTGATCAATGTGGCTCTTTCCATCACTCCCAAGTCCCAAGTCTCCCATCCACCACCAACTTATCAATTAATCATCACTCACACATTCACTCCCGCTGGAAAATCTGCACCATACGACCACATGATTGCATTTGTTGGAAGGAATATTAGAATCAGATCTTGATGAATTCGAAAAAATAATCTTCATCAAGACATTAACAATTGATCCTTTCTTTTGCCGATGTTCAATGTATACTTTTTGTTTCCTAACAACCTGACCAAAATAATCTAATGATTTACAAACCAATCAAACTTTAGGAATTCATGCTAACATCACCTGAAATATATTCTATTTTTCTTAGTTCTTTGTACCATGTATTTTTCTAATAATTATAGTCGACAATCAAGCATGAAGCTTTTGTTTTATTTTCTCAATTCAATTGATTAAAATAAAAGAGTATGGCCCAAAAATTAAAAAATAAAATGAAATCTTATCTTTAAATTTGTAAAGAGAATATTTTGCATCTTCTTCCATGCAGATGCATGGGTTGTCTAATATTGGCTATAGATAGAGGTGTAAAACGTGCCGGCCCGGCACAGCCCGGCACACGAAGTCGCGTGCTTTAAGTGCCATGTGCCGTGATGTCCTGTGCCAACGACTTAAACGTGTTGCTTTGTCTTGTGCTTTACTAGTCAAAGCTTAAGCACAACACACCCACGGGGCACAACACACGAATAAACGTGATGTGCCGTGGCCGTGGCCGTGTTTGAGCACACGTGTTATAAACAATTTGAAATCACTTAATGTATACATTAAGTGGGACATTATCACGAGAATTTAAATACACAAAGATATCATTTGAAATTATTTCAAGTACAATTAACAAGTTTATTCAATAAAAAGAAATAGCCTATCAAATATAAAATTGGATCATTGTCATGTAAATTAATGTTCTAGTCAAATATAGGTAACGACATTATAACAATGATATCAAAATATATTTTCTAAATATTTAGGTATTATATGTGTTTTTATAAAAATAAGCCAACATAAAATGTCAAAAACTAGCTAGAATAGTGACTCTTTTGTGAAATATACACAAAATGTGATGTATTATGCCTTGTTATATGGTAAACTTGTGCATGCTATGACGTGCTTTCTCAACGTGTCAATGGTACTGGCCACGTGCTTATCCGTGTTGCGTGGCCGTGGTCGTGCTATCAGTCTTGATTAGGCTAACCCAAAGACATCACATAAAACTAACGTGTTGGGTCATGGTACGGGTCAATCACGCCATTGGTCAATGGCTGGGCCACGTGCTTATCCGTGTTGCGTGTCGTGTGTCGTGCATTTTGGTTGATAGGCTAACCCAAAGACATCACATAAAACTAACGTGTTGGGCCGTCTTGGTCAATCACGTCAATGTGGGTCAAGCTAAGATTTTAGCGTGTTAAAAATGGGTCATGTGCTCGTCGGGCATGGCACAGCCCAATTTACACCTAGATACCAAAATTTCGGTGCTTTAATGATTGTACAAATGATCATTTCTTTTGTCTCTCTAGATGATGAGATGATGAGATGATATCTGAAGTGTCTATCCATTCCATCCCCACGAGGGGATGAATTAAGATTGAAGAGTGCTTACAAACATGTAGAAACAAAGTTTGAAAACATGTCATGTGAAATGGGAAGAACGCATCAAATTATGGATCAGCCCTACGGCCCTTACCACACATGCAAACTAGCAAATTGGAATGCTATTTCAACTCAAACATGCAACATCTATTTGAACATGGCGGAAAAACGACTGATTTGCTTCTTATCTTATCTAAAGATTGTTTAGGATTTCAATATGCTAGTGGAGATATCAGTCCAGCGATCCAGTGGTCTTTAGGTGTTTTGCTCTATCAACTCAATATTTATCTTGTGAACATTGATGCAAAATCTGAACTATAACTTAAATTCTATATACGTATCTACCTGATGACCCAAAAGCTACATTGCTATCATCTGCATGCCCTCGGATAGATGGGAGTATAGCCAAGGATTTAATTAATCCATTTTGTCAGGGAGATAATTTAAGTGATAAACTAACAATCCTTACCTTCATCGTATCAAACTTTTTTCTTTCCACATCCATTATCCAATGTAGAAAGCTATATACGCACTACAAAGTGTTGAAATTATGAAAGCCACCCCCTCCTTTTGTGCACATCTACCCTACAAAGCACAACTCATATAACAGTATGACCAAACATTTCTCATTGTTCATTCGCAATTTTCAGCAAATATCTGATTTCGTTATGCTATTTTTTTTGTTTTGGTTCTCGCTTTCTTTGTTAGTTGGAACTGATTATGTTATTAGTGCCTTCTCCAATCTCCATCTCTGTTTCTAAAGTGACATTTTGGAGGTCATGTTTTTTCTTGTCCAGGGTCAACTAATTCCCATGGAACCAATTTATTTCTATCCCTTCCATAAAACCTTTGTCATCTCACACAACAAATATTTTGTCCTTCCATTTCTTTATTTATTTTTTAAATACAATAAATATTGATTTGTAATTATTTGGGGGAATAAAAATCTCACAGTCAATCAAGTTGGGAGCGGGTGGACCATTACCAACACAACCATCAAGCATAAATCTGATTTCTTGGGCCATCTTCTCACATGCCTTGGTCTCTCATTTATCATCACATACTTAGGCCAAGCACTATGGTGCCGGGTATCCACAACCATCAAGCATAAATCTGATTTCTTGGGCCATCTTCTCACATGCCTTGGTCTCTCATTTATCATGAATCGTTTTTTGGGGACCATGGTTTTTTTTTGGGGACCATGGTTTTTTTGGGGACTAATGTGTTCGGTTAGAAAATATTTTTTGCGACGTAACCGAACTTAGGTTCGGTTGAGAAATATTTTTGCGACGTAACCGAACTATTGTTCGGTTGGAAAATGTTTTTTGTAACTAAACCGAACTATTGTTCGGTTGGGAAATGTTTTATAACTAACCGAACTTATGTTCGGTTGGGAAATGTTTTATGCAACTAACCGAACTTATGTTCGGTTGGGAAATGTTTTTGCAACTAATTTTTGCAACTAACCGAACTGACCAGTTCGGTTGGGAAATGTTTTTTTGCAACTAACCGAACTTACCAGTTCAGTTGGTAATTCTTTTTTGCAACTAACCGAACTTATGTTCGGTTGGGAAATGTTTTTTGCAACTAACCGAACTTATGTTCGGTTGGGAAATTTTTTTTGCAACTAACCGAACTTATGTTCGGTTGGTAAAGGTTTTTTGCAACTAACCGAACTTTTCCCCAAAAAAACCATGGTCCCCCAAAAAAAACCTCGGTCCCCAAAAAACGATTCTTTATCATCACATACTTAGGCCAAGCACTATGGTGCCGGGTATCCTTCTCTATCCCTCAATTGTAAGGAAGGGATATGGGTCACAAGGAAGCCCCACTATGGTGCTCTTTTATCCCTTCTCTACATGATATGGAAACTCAGTTTTCGTGTAAATAGTGTCAAACGGAAATTCAGTACCCGTTTTTTTTCCCCAATTTTTTTTCCGTTGAAATATTTTTATAAGTAAAAAAAGATAATTTAGAGTGAAAAAAGTAGATATAATAGGTAAAAGGAGTTATGATAGGTAAAAAAGAGTTTTAGTAAAAAAAAAGAGTGTGAAAAAGGAAAGTTATAGGGTAAAACTTAAAAAACCAGAAATGGATACTTAGTTTCCGTGAAAAAACTCACGGAAACTGAGTATCCGTAAAGAAGGATTTTAAACGGAAATTCAGTTTCCATGTGATTTCCCTTCCCTACTACCTGGATCAGATCTCTGATCCAGTTTGAGTAGTAGGGATATGGGAGACCATAGTAGATGGTTTTTGAGTTTTTCCCCTACATATGAGGGATAGGGAAGTGATAAAGGACACCATAGTGCTTGACTTTAGAACTAAAAATAGAAAGATAACCGTCTTTGTGCTAGCTAGAATTTGCATTTAAGGAATTTAAGGTTTTGAATTAACCCTTTGATTTTCTTTTTTTCGGGACCTTCTGAACTTGAAAAAAAAAGCATTAACGAAGAAAATTACAATAGCCGATGTTACTGTAGTATAATGGTAAAATTTTCAGGTGATGATACAAATGATTCGAGTTTGTCGAAACTCGATATTACCTCAAGCATCTATACTAAAACTCAGTGCCCTTACAACGGAGTTTTTAATCATTCTTTATATGAAAATACATTTTTAAATTGATTTTTTTACGCATATTTTTAAATTGATGATAAGTACCTAAACTCTTCCAAGAAAAAACACTCCCCTCGCAACTTGTAAGCATTTATAATGTTGTTTCCTTCACTATCTCAAGCAGTGTATTAACTACATTAACAACACTGTAGCCCAACGTAGATGCACAAAATCAAAATCATCACTAACAACTCACAAGTCTTTCTCAGATCCGGTTGTGAAAGCTAGGGAGGGAATTGATCATTGAAAGTGATTATGGAATCAAAAACACTTATTTGTTCCAAAGCTGATGTAGTACATCTTTCTCTGTATCAACAATAACAGTTGATCCTATACGTACGTATCAACTATTACAGTTGATCCTTTTCGTCTGTTTAAGTTTACTTGTCTTGCAAGTTCTTTTCTTTCCTAGTTTGATTAGATTTCCTTTTTCTTTTCTATTTCGTCGGTTCTTGTGAACCTATTTAAAGGCTATGCCTTCTTGTTTTGAGAGACATCTTTTATTATCAATATTATTATAAAATTTGATTATCTATCTATCTTACAACCTTAGAATTTTGATCCTTGAATCAGATTTTAACTAAGTTCCTGACGAACCTTAAACTATCTTCAAAACCCTAGCAACTAGTTTGCTATCTCCTTATCTGTGCTACATTAGTTGGTATCAGATACAGCGTTTTTAGATTTTTATCTAGGAACAGATCCTAACATAGCTTCCGCAACTACTCAAAACAATCCTTGCTTTTCTTATTCAGTCTTCAATGGCAGACAAACCTTTCACCCTAGCTGATATTGAAAGGCGTGTGCTCAGTACTTCCAGACAAGCAACTCCACGTCAAGCTCTTTATCAAAATTTTTATAAAGCTGCCAGACCATATAATTCTTATTATGATAAGACCATATAATTCTTATTATGGTAACCAAGGTAACAGGGGATCAACTGTCGTTGTTGATCCACAGGAACGAAGTTATGGTTCATCTTATCAGCAACCACAAGCACCAAATCTTTCCAGCCAACCATCCCTACCTTCAAAAACTGCTCCGATGATGCATATTACATCTGCTAAACCACCTCAGGCTATTCAACAACGGGATGTTGCTCACAATAGTAGAGGTAATAAGTATGAACAACAATTTCCTCCTTTAACTAAACCTTCTAATCCTTATTCAAAGTTTCGAGGGGATAGATGTAACAAGTGCAACCAAACTGGCCATAATTTTAGTGGTTGTCGCAAGTTTCATGCTTACATTAATGAATTTCAGGAAGAAACACAAGAAGACGAAGAAGCACTAGGAGATGTTGAATTTACTTATTTACAAGAACATGCACGAGACTTATGAGGAATATTTTCTTGGAGTAATTCGACCAGTTTTAATCACTGAACCATATCTTACACAAAGGCATCATATTTTCAAGTCTCATTGTATCATTTAAGAGAAGCTTGGCAACATGATCATTGACAGTGGAAGTACATAAAACTATGTTTCTGCAAAATTAGTTGAAAAGCTTGGTTTACCTGTTACTCTTCATCCAAAACCGTATTCAGTTGGTTGGATAAACTTCTCTTCCACTCAGAAAATCACTCATCAATGTTTAGTAAAGTTTTCTTTCCCTGGATATTCAGATTATACTTTATGTGATGTTATTAACATGAATGCAGCAAGCTTATTGTTGGGAAGACCATGGCAATATGACATTCGTGTTGTTGATAATTGCTATGAGAATACTTATACTTTTGTTCATGGATTGGGTTTACTAAAGTTTTATGGCCTTTACAATCTTCTATTTCACTCAAAGAGCCAGCAGATGAGAAGACAACTGCATTAGTTGCTACTATTGTTCATTATTTGCATCACACTCATTCTTTGAGTTCTCATGAAGTTGTTAAACCTATGGTGGAGATTCCTGACAAGGTACAACCTTTATTATCTTCCTTTGGTGAATTATTTCCTACTAAGTTACCAAATACATTACCTCCACTAAGAGATTTACAACATCAGATAGACTTTATACCTGGAACATCTATTCTTAATCAACCACATTATAGGTTAAGTCCTAAAAAGCATGAAATTTTACAAGGTCATGTAGATGATTTGTTACAAAAAGGTTTGATAAGACTAAGCAAGAAACCTTGTGGTAGTCCGGCCTTTTTGTAGACAAGAAAGATGGTGGATATCGTATGTGTATAGACTGTAGAGCTTTAAATAGAGTTACTATACCATATAGGTTTCTTATACCAAGACTTGATGACATGATTGATATGCTTTATGGTATTAAAGTATTTATCAAGCTTGATTTGCGTAGTGGGTATCATCAAATACGTATCCGTGAAGGTGATGATTGGAAAACAACATTCAAGACAAAAGAGGGCTTATATGAATGGTTAGTAATGCCTTTTGGTTTATCTAATGCTCCTAGTACTTTTATGCGTCTCATGAACCAAGTTTTCCAACCTTTCCTTGGAAAATTTGTCAACGGCTGAAAAGACATTTTACAACTGCTCGTTTTTCCAGAAAATGTGGTGAAGGATGGATTTATCACAAAACATAGTATCACACATTATTCAATCCATGAATGGTGTGTGGAGTCGAACTCCTCCACCTCTCGGATTGGGGGAAATGCCAATATTTCTAAAATGGGGTGCAAAAATCTACTTTAGGGTTATAAAATTCTATTAGGGGGTACAAAAATGTAATATTATGCTTGTAATTGGTCAAAAAGCCTCAATTAGTCCTAAATTAGGCTTTGGAGCCACTAGGGCAGTGACATTAGACGTAGGTAATGCAAGACATTTCTCTTCAATATTACAAGCCTAATATTGCATTTTTGACCAATGGCTCTGCCCCTGCTATCAGACGTAGGTAATGCAAGACATTGCTCTTCAATATTACATGTGCACTCCACAATACTCTTGAAAAACTATTAGAACCGTCGGAAAACATTTGATGAATTGTATTTTATAGATTTTTTTGAACGCGTAATTGGGGGATATATAATCTAATTGGGGGATATGAATTACTTCCCCCAACCCATGGTGTGTGCTAAGGGGTGACTTTTGGGGGCGAAAATACTAAATTACCCTTCCCACAAAATAAAAATCAAAAACTTAAAATCAAAAACTTAAAATCAAAAAACAAAATCATATCCCCCATTTCCATCTCCACTTCTTATTAATCTTATTTAGGGGTGGAGTTTTGAAACCCAAATATTTCCCATTCCCTTTCAAATTCTAAACTCTCCCCACTCTATATCAAATTCTCTTCTCCTCACTTTGGAAACCAATTTTTTTTTTATTCGGAAGTGATGAAGATCATGCTGAAAGTGATGATGACCTTTCAAATTCTAAACTCTCCCCACTCTATATCAAATTCTCTTTTCCTCACTTTGGAAACCAATTTTTTTTATTCGGAAGTGATGAAGATCATGTTGAAAGTGATGATGACCATGCTTAGGAATTGATGAAGACCATGCCAGTATCATGTTCCTAAGATATGGTCTTCATCAATTCAAGATGGTCTTCATCACTTCCGAATTGAATTTTTTTCGGTATTAATCACCCACTTAGGCATAGAAAATAAAGCAACATGGTATGCTTGGAAAACAATACCTAAGCATGGTCTTCATATCAACTAACCATGCCGGCAAAGTGGACCGATTAATACCGTAAAAATTCAAAAAGGAAGAGATGAAGACCATGCCGGAATTGATGAAGACTATATGCTCGGAACATGATACTAAGCATGCTCGAGAATTTCCTATCAATGCTTAGGTAGTCAAGTGAAAAAAAAAATCAACGTTCGGATACTTTTCATCCCGTTCTCCAGGCATGGAAATTTAAGCAAAATACTATGCCGAACATGTACCAAGATGCTCGAATCCATGATTACCATGCCTGCACTGCTCAAAACAAAAAAAAATCAACATCAATTTATGAATATTTCCAACAATTGCCCGCATGGGTTTTTGGTTGAATACCATGCGGCACCAAGCTTTTTCACTGCAACAATGGTGGATTCAAAGAAGAAAATCAATTTTTCAACCTCTTATTAGCGGTAATTCTCTCATCACAATCATCTTCCATTTTCAAAAAAAGAATTCCTCTCAATTGTGAGTTGTTATCATTAATCGAAGATTGAAGATATGATTGTTGTTGTAATTGAGCTAAAGATTCAGCAGCCGCAAGTCTCTCATCTCTCATCACAATCATCTTCCATTTTCAAAAAAAAAAAAATTCTACTCAAAATTTTTTTCCCTCTAAACTAACACAAACAAATTCAAATAAACATAAATACACAAATTATATCCCCCAAATCATTAATATTTTACTAATCATAATTAGTAACTAATCCTGATTAGTGAGGGTTATATTAGGAATTAAAAATTTAATTAGATAAGGGGTAACCCAGCTAGAATATTTGGATCCCTATTTTGTCATTTAGTCATATCCCCCAATTAGTTTTCATATCCCCAATTGCGCGTTCATTTTTTTTCCCTTTTTTTTTGGAACAGAAGCAAATGCTTTTTTTTTTTTTTTTTTTTTTTTTTGAGAAAAACTTAGAATGGAAGAAACCTAAGAAGAGTACATGTTAAAGCTGGTGGATAAAGGAAGACCACCCTTTTTTTAGTAAATGCTCCCAATATCGTATATTATTTACGAATGTGTACATTAATCAAATACATCTTATTTAGCATACGGGAACAAATACACAGATTATGTATTCTAAGATACAACAAAGTATAAAATACGTGCAATACATTGAGGAATCCGACAATAATTGAATGATAGTGTGAAAATTATGATTCCACCATTTGAATTTATCTCTTTCGTTGTGAACAAATTTTTCTTCTTTATTAAGATTGAGTACTTCCAAGGAGGAATAATTTGCACGGTAAATCGAAAACCAAATCATACCCAGTAGCCCTGGATCTTCCGTTCTACTTCACCCCTTCTTCATCCAGTAGATATTTGGAATGTGGTAACTCATGTATTAACGTCGTTCAAGTATGCTTGTCGTATCCGATTATTAGACAAAAACATGCCCACATAGCTTTGATTTGATAGTATTATAACGACGGGTTTAAAATGTAATTGGATGCGACGCTTTTTTTTTATTATTATTTTTTTTTATTTTTTTAATTTTTGATTGAGAAAATAATCAATTACGAATTTATATAAAATTATTACAAATAAAGCTCTAGGTTGGCAACCTGGCGACAAGCTGGGCTCCAACTCCTCTTTGAATAAAGAACACCTAATCTATAAAAAATGAACTTACCTACTCCACTACTAGCATCATTTCTTTGAAGAGACAATTCTTCGACGCTTGAGAAAAAAACTAAAGTATCCTCACCAAGTTCGCCTAAGGTAGTAAAAGCCAGAACACCCAATCCATATCCATGTGCAACACACTTGTCCGAGTATTTGGTATGTTTACGTGAAACAGCACCAGAGATAGCCTTACCAGGGACAAAGGAGCGGACACCATCACCAGCGAAAGGAGAGACACCTGTAACATCCATACAAACATCTTTCCCATTCTCCCAGTTGAAAACGAGGATATCAGCGGGCTTAAGATCTTTGCCATCATCTGATCGAAGACCGAGAGGAACCTCCTTGCGCGCAGGCACATTGGCTTTGTAACAAATATCGAAGACAACATTACGAACAACGTCATGACGAAACTTATAACCTATGTCCTTGGCACAGTGAAGCGCATGATCTCCAAAAATGTCCATAGATTTGTTGCAACTTGGGCATAAACTATTGTCAGCAAACAGAGGAATACCAAGGCGATAACAAAGCACATCTCTAAATTGTCGAGGTCCAAGGCATTGATTAATCCCACTAATGGGTACCGCCAACAGATAATCTTGGGCATGTTTAACACGGTTGCATTGAGAAAATTGAACATGAATTGATCATTTTTTATTCCAAAATTGATTTGATAATTAAATAATCGACAACTTTAATAAGCATATGCATCATCAAATCGATCAAAACTCGAGTTGGTCGTCAACCTTGAAAAAACCGTGGCCTAATCTAATTTGCCACAGTTTCACTCAATTTAATTCAATTTAACCAATCGAAATTCGTCATTCTTTTCCAAAATTGGTTTGATAATCGATGATTTAGCCCCAATTATATCTCAACTCCACCAAATCGAATGAATTTGATAACTTTTACCTTCAATTAGCAACAAAAATAAAAAAAGGTGATGTAAATTAGAAGATTTAAGATAAAGTGCATATAGGTTGGCCTAATGCATCACATTGGTGACCATCCACCACCGTCTTATCGAAGTAGCTCTTTCCATCACTCCCTGCACCCTCACTCATTTAGAAAATCTGCACTATACAACCACAAGATTTAGTTGTTGGGGTGGAATATTAGTAAAAGTATTAATTCCAAACACTAATTAATCTTCATTAATAAATTAACAATTGTTCCTTCCTTTTGTCAATGCTCAATGTATACCTTCTGTTTCCTAACAACCTAACCATGTCTCTCCAGTCTCAATTACTAAATAATCTACATTTCAAATGATTTACAAGCCAATCAAATTTTATGAGTTTATGCTAACATCAACTGAAATATATTTCATTAATTGCATTTGGCCATGTTACACAAAATATTTTATTTTCTTAATTCTTTGTTCCATGCATGTATTTTTGTAGTGATTTATTTCACATACTAATAATTATGGGCGACAATCAAACATGAAACTTTTGTTTTTATTTTCCGAATTCAATTGATTAAACTAAAAGAGTATGCCCCAAAAATAAAAAAGTAAAATAAAAATCTTATCTTAAATTTGTAAAGAGAATATCATGCATCTTCTTGAATCCATGGAATGTCTAATGGCTATAGATCCCCAACAAATTTTCGGTGCATTCATGATCGTATAAATGATCATCATTTCTTTGTCTCTCTAGAAAACTTTGGTGAAATGACATTTGAAATGCCCAATTATCCATCCCCACGAGGGGATGAATTAAGATTGAATTGATGAGTGTTTACAAGTTACAAACATATGAAAACAAAGTTTGTAAACATGTCATGTGAGCTGCGAAGTACCCACCTTCACTTATGCCAAATTGCATTATGGATCAGTCTTACGGCCCCTACCACACATGCAAACTAGCAATTTGTAATGCTTTTTCAACCCTTTTATCTATTTGAACACGGCCCCAAAACGATTGCATTTTGCTTCTTATTATCGTATTTTAAAGTGTTTAAGATTTCAGACCAAATATCTTACAAGAATATCTACTTAACTAGATGGTGACCCAAACATTGCATCACCATTATATGCAGTTTCAAAGATACTCCCCCCAAGGCTCCACAAACCCAACCTTTATAATCATGTTTTCTTTGAGGAACATTGACACTTCAAAGTTCAAAAGAAACGAACCTTTTTCTTTCCACATCCATTATCCAATGTAGAAGCTATGCACTACAAAGTGATGAAACTATGAAAGCCATCCCTCATTTGTGCACATCCACCCTACAAAGCACAACTCATATAATAGTATGACCAAACATTTGCTCATTCCCAATTTTCAGCAAAAAAAAAAAAAAAAAACCAATTTTGTTATGCCTTTTTTAGTTCTCACTTTCATTGTTAGTTGGAACTGAATATGTTGGGCCAATTGTTTCCTTCTCCGTCTCTGTTTTTAAAGTGACGTTTTGTAGGTCATGTTTTTCTCGTCTTGTGGGAGGTATAATACTTCCTATGGAACCAATTTAATACAATTCCTTCCATAAAACATTTGTCTCTCAATTTCTTTTCTTTATTTATTGATTTTGTAATTATTTGAGAGGGAATAAAAATCTCACAGTCAATCAAGTTGGGAGTGGGTGGACCCTTACCAACACAACCATCAAGCCTAAATCTGATTTCTTGGGCCATCTTCTCACATGCATTGGTCCCTCTTGAGTCAAGTCATTCATTCATCATCACATATATTAGGATATATACTGGTCAGGTCAAGTTGACTAAGTTGACTTGACCATAGTTATGATCATAAGGTCAAATATATAAATACTCCTCCTCTGTATTCTAGTATACTACTTATACTTAAACAATTATGCTGTGTAATAATATACATCTCTTCTATAACATTTTCATGGTATCATTTAGGTCGATCCAGGGTTTCTTCTCTGTCAAAACGTTTCAATAATTTTCAACAACAGAGTTGGTGTTTCAATCATTCAATAGTAGATCAAATACGTTTTTCAATAATTTTCTGATCTTTCTTCTTGATTAAATTTTCAATTTATGATTTCTTTGAAATCTTGTTTTCATCAACAAATTCCACAAATTTCAAACTTCACATTCAGATCGATGCCGAGTACTCGAGGAATGATGAATAATGTATCAACTTCACACAATGTTCTTAATTAAGAAGGTGCTTCTATTTCTTCCACTGCAGATGCGTTTACTAATGGGGATTCAGGTTATTTTCCTCCACCTTTCAAATGCTCCTGCTGGTGAAATGAAAACTATTCCAATTTCATTGCCTTCTCCATTTGATGATCCGTTCACCAGTATCTCCCATCTATTATGGTCTATCAATAGGTCTTTAGGATTCCCATGTTCTTCTTCTACATCCATCATTTCTTCTACACTTTCATCTTCTTCTAATGGGAACTATGCCAAAAAATCCGCTACCACTTGCAATTTTGGTGAAGACAATATTTCATATTTGATCTGAAAGTGCCCCACTTGTGCATTCCATCTTTCGATTCTCCCTGACCTTTTTGAATTTTTCATTACTGATTCAATTGGTACTTTTGTCAATACCTTAACCTTATGGGCTTGAAAATATATAGGTAACTTTTGTGTCACATAAACCAGTGCAAGGATTAGCTTTTCAATTTCTGAGTAGTTTTTCTCTGCGGCATTGTATGTCTTACTTATGTAGTATATTGGTTTTTCCACTCCCTGATCCGAACGTAGTAGTACATCACTTAATGCGTGTGATGTTGATGCCAAATATATTAAAAATTCTTCCCCTGGATTCGTTTTTTGTAAAATAGATAAATTCATCAGATAGTTCTTTATATTCTGTAGTGCTTTATCGCATTCGTCTGTCCAGTTGAACTTGGTTTCCTTCTTTAGGATGTTGAAAAAGTGCTTGCACTTGTCTGATGAGCGCGCTATGAATCGTCCCAATGAAGCCAGAAGTCCATTCAATTTTTGTACATCTTTCATAGTCGCTGGTAATGGCATGTCACGAACCACTTGTACTTTTTCTGGGTCGACCTCTATTCCTTCCTTCGATACAATATATCCTAAGAATTTTCCTGACACAACTCCAAAAACGCACTTTTCTGGATTTATCTTGATATTGAATTGTCGCATCTACTCAAAGATTTCTCTCAAATCATCAACATGATTTTCAGCCTTTTCACTCTTCACTAGCATGTCATCAACATAGACCTCCAATGTTTTGTGTATCCATTTTTCGAATACCTTTTCTACCATCCTTTGATATGTCACACCTGCCTTTTTCAAACCGAAAGGCATTTTTGTATAACAATACAATCCTCTGGGCGCAAAAAAAAACAGTGTGTTCTTGGTCTTCTTCCGCCAGAGGAATTTGATTGTATCCTTTATATCCATCCATCAATGATATCCTATCTTTCCCTGACGCCGCTTGAACCATTTGTGGTATGTATGGTAATGGAAAGCTGTCCTTTGGGCATTCCTTGATTAAGTTACTGAAGTCGATGCAAATCTTTATCCCGTTATTCTTCTTTGGCACTACCACCATATTTGCTATCCACTCTGGGTATTTTGCAAGTCTTATTATTCCTGCTTCAAGCATCTTCTGCAGCTCTGCTTCTATCTGAGGATGATATGTCGTTGCTATCTTCCTTCTGCATTTTGAATGGTCTTGCGTTCTTGTTTATATCCAACTTATGACATGCGACACAAGGGTCTATTCTTGGCATTTCTTCCATGCTCCATGCGAAGACGTCTTTGTATTCGCGTAAGAGGTTGACTGTTTTCTCTTCTTCTTCATTTCCCATCTTGGTTCCAATTTTTAGTATCTTTGGTTCCTCTGTTGTTCCAACATTTATTTCTTTTGTCGGCTCTGCCACGGTGAAAGTCGCTTTTGGTTCTCCCAGGGGTGTTGGCTCTTTTATTTCATGCACCGGTTCGCCCTCTTTTTCTGTAATTTCCTTGGTATTCCTCTTCCTTTTTGTGATCTTATCATGTATATTCTTAATTCTTCTTCCTTCCTTAGTTCTTTTGCTATTCTCCAATGATCTTTTCGCTTCCGTGCGCTTCCTTCATAATTTCTTATATCTACCTGACTGCAGAATTTCACACTCTTATTGTCTCCTTTGATTTCGCCAATTCCACTTGGTATTGGGAATTTTACGGATGGATGTAGAGTTGATGCTACGGCTTTTATCGCATGTATCCATGGTCTTCCCAAGAGCATGTTGTATGGCGACTCTACATCAACTACACACAATTTTACTTGTGTTTCTATTTCTCCCAAAAGTATTCTTATTGTTATTTCCCCTTTTGGCTTTGTTGTTGATTTATTAAAACCATGAATGTTATATGTTGAGCGGGCCATATCCGTATCTTTGTATCCCATACCTTTGAACGCATGATAGAATAATATATCCACCGAACTTCCCGTATCTACCAAGGTTCTATCTATCGCCCATTCTTCTGAAAATTTCGCTTCCACGCTTTTTTCATTTTCGATCTGCGAGCATCGTAACTACTGAGAGGATCATTCGTCTTAAGCTTTCTTCTGGTATCTCTTCTACTGTGAATGTGATTTTCTGTTTTTCCCATTCTTTCAAGGGAGATATCTTTTCTACCATCATAATTTTCTTTCCTTCAAAATCACGCTTGTGTATTCTTCCTGTGATTCCTTCGTGGAACTCGTTGATAACTGTTTTGGTGATTAGGTTACACTGTAGCCTTCTCTTGCTTTTATGATTTTTATCCTTTTCTGCTCTTTGATTTGCTGTAGATTGTTCTTCTGCTTGTTCATTCTTGCTGATGGAACAATTTTATCCATCTTTCTTCTTAAGATAAGATCTTCTCTTGGTAACAAATTTCTTCTTAACGAAGGATCACTAACTACTCCAGATTTGTTTTTTAATTAGATTTACCAACATGACATATCACTCCGAGTTGTTTCTAGCGCCAAATGTAGTTGCAGGAAATCCTACAACCACATCCTTAATGATATCTAAAGAACAACTCAAGTGATCATCATAAAATTCATAAGAACATTCATTGAAATCTTTAAGTTGGATACAAGATTATGAGAGAGCTCTAACTTGGAGAAAAAATAAACTTTCTCTCTCCTAAATTTCTTATCTAAATTCTCCAAAAAGATCCCCCCTTATACAAGTTCGCTTAGTCCCTTATATAAGGTTTACATAGTGGATGACAGCTAATAAATCCCTTATTTTCGGATCTGGCATGCGTAATAAACGCACGCTTACATTGGCTCTTCCCGCACGTACTTTATAACATCTCATGATCTTCACATTTTACTCGTGATCAGGCTGACGTCATCTGGTACGTCATTCTGAATGGGCTGTACGCGAATATCTTCACTTGATCTTGATAACCATTACCTCGCATGCGCTATTGGTGTGTGGTATTTTGTATGTTACACTTCTTCTTTTCTTTAGAAGTAAATGTTGGCCGTAAATGTTCTCATCTATGTGTACATGATATATGAACAATATCTTTCTTCTTATCGTGACATTCCTAAACTTTTACTATGCTTCTCCTAAATAGAGTAAACTCTATACCCCAAATGGTCCAACAAATAACACAAAGAAAAAGCTTGTTATATCTTTTTGATATGAACCTACATGATTGATCTTTTATGGACCATACATCTCATTGATCAATCCTATCAAGCGACTATGTAACAAAAATGTTTGACGTTGACCATAGTAGAATGTTTGTCTTCTATGCTTTGGACTTTAGAGCTTTACACAGAGGCAAACACACACATATTCTATGAATAAAATAGAAGCTATAATCATTATAAGAAATCTAATTATTGATTGATTAAGAGAATCAATGCTTATTTTAGATCGTGTGATTTTTATAACGTGCTATTAAGTGAGAAAGGGGGGAGTATGTTGATTGTTAATGCACCGTCGCCCGGTCGGCACCCGCCATAAAATTATAATTTCTAAGTTGTTGGAGAAAAAATGTAACAAATGTAGAGTAATATGACCTAAAAAAAAAAAAAAACCATCAAACCCGCCCGGAAGCGTAGTTTGGTTCAAGTCAAGGTTAGGAAATATTCATCTTTCCATCAAAATACAATTAATTTAAGATGCCGATGAATTTTGAACTTCTGTTCCAGGGCCGTCTTAAGAGCTAGGCGAGCTAGGTGGCCGCCCAATTTTTTTTTTGTTTATAAGCTAATTGCTAACGGTTATAAGTGCCAGGCACTTGTGACGATTATAATTGTTACAAACTGTTTTGCAACAACTATAAACATCACTAAGTATCTGTTAATTGTCAATTTTGGGATATTTTATGCTAAATATGAATTAAGAAAAAAAACTATAACAACTTTACAGCCCAAAAAACGGAAGAGAAAAATCGACGGCCTTCGGCCACCAAGATAAGTACAAATTATCACTTTTAATATTATATAAATTTATCTTCCAAACTGAAATTTTACTGCTATTCTTGACTTAATATCACATAAAAAAACCGCAAAATTTAAGTTCGCCTAGGGAACTCCAAAACTGTAAAGACGACATTGTTCTGTTTTTAATAAAGAAAATCCCAAACAACTTGATTTTTCCGCTAAAACGATATTTACAACTGCTCGTCTTTCCAAAAATCGTGGTGAAAGTGGATTTATCACAAAACATAGTTCCACACGCACTATTCACTCCATGAGTGGTGTGTGGAGCGGAACTCCCACCTCCCAGACGTAGGTAATGCAAGGCATTGCTCTTCAATATTACATGTGGGCTGCACAGTCCTACTCTTGAAAAACAATTTAAGCCGTCACAATTTTTTTGATGCATGATATTTCTAAATTGTCTCCAAAAAATGACCATTTATAAAAACATGTCCGAGTTTATATTCAAGACTTATACGATATAAAATTACGAGTGTCGTAACTATATGGAATTTGGTACCTCCTGTAACATGCAACGTTATTCAGAAATGCTTATCATATAGGATTATGAGAAAAAAATATGCCCATCTAGTTTCGCTTTATTAGTCAAATATAGCCCGTTCTCACCTATTGAAATTGAGGTTTTTTATTATATATCTAACTTTTTAAATTGAGGTCGAATTATAAATAGATGATATGTTCCTCTCATAAGACTCTACATTCCTACCAAAAATGGGCACAATTCGAGACATATAACACCTCCATATACCCCTTTGAATATCAGTTGTTAAAAGTTAACGGTTGAAATTAAGATCGGTAGATGGTGAGGTTTGATAACTCGAATTGTGCTCATTTTTGGTAGAAATGTAGAAACTTATCAGACGAACGTATCATCTAAATATTAGATTCAATTCATTATCTTTTGGGTTTTATGGAGAAAATAACACAAATCATATATGGTAGTGTTCATCAAAATATTAAATAAATAAGCACCAAACGCAACTTCATAATTACAAAATGCAAGGGCTAAAACAGTATTTGCCTACCAATACTGAATAATCTTAAATAATAATAAAATTGGAAAAAATAAATGATTTTCATATATATATTAATTTCTTTTAGCTGACAAAACAAGGATTTAACATTAGTACAAAACCCCATAATGCCCCTTATAACTAAACAAAGATTATGAATATTGGATTAATTAAACTTTAATTAAGTCCTCAATCTCTCTACATTTCACTTTCCTACAATCATTTTCTTATTAAAATTAATTGAACCTCAAAAAAGATAAAAATATACAAACATTTTTTTTTCTTATAATGTGTATGACTGATAGAGAAAGAACTCATCTTCATGAATCAATCACCTCTGATCATGATCAATCATGATGATCATGATCAACAAGCATAGAAATCAACTAATTCATCAAGAGACTCAGGCTGAGGGTCAGCATTTTGCAGCATCCACAGTAAATGCTCAAACAAAACCACTTCACAACCAACTGTGACAGAATCTGACCCACTTGAACGGTCGACTAGCTCTTTAACTAACGGATTCTCAATAATGTCAGAACTAATAAGATAACGGCGTCTTGATTTTCCAACGTAAACTGGGTGAAGATCACCTTCTCCTTGAGCCATATACATTTGATGTTGATCATCTGATGATGATGAAGACATGGATGATGATAGTGATGAATTATGTGCTATTGAGCTTCCATTTGATGATCTTTTACCAAATGATTGCCATTTCTTCATTACTGACTTCAGCTTTGTTAATCCTTTAGCCATTTCTGTAGAGAGAAGTGAACTGCAGAAAAGGGTTTTTCAGAGAGAGAGAGAGAGAGAGAGAGAGAGTTGCAGAAATGGTGATGGTTGTAGTGAGGAAGAAAGGAGAAGGAAGGTTCGTATATATAAGTGAAGGGGAATAGGGAGTGATAAGTAAATAAGGCCAAGAAGTGGGGACTAAAATATTAAGTTATGTGGGGCCAATAAAAAATTAGTTATATTTGGTTTTTTCTTGTGGGACCCACTTGGAAAGGCTAGGCAACTTGGAACGGCTAAAACCAGCTGCGGTTTTGTCTGTTTTCATCCATAAAAGCCTTTCACCATCTCTAAGTTAGAAATTTGTTTTTTGCAAAAAAACTTTATGAATTAGTCCCAAATTTGTATTTTAGGAAATACTCCGATTCCTAGATTTGGAAATAATGGGATGAAAAAGATCGACTCCCAGAGAGAAACATGATAGTAAAGATTGGAACATGATCGAAAACTAATTCAACGTTAAGTAGTATCTTGTATTATCCGACGACATTCACTCTAACAGATTGTCCATCTCGAAAATGTAAGGTCTATAAATAATAACCATCCGCGTTAGATTAACCATGCACGTTAGATTGCTAGCTAATTTATTAAATGAATTGCGTTGGGCTTGGTTTATAATTTTGGTGGAATTTGATTCCAATATGCAGTGTCCTCTTAGGGGCTTGGTAGACTAGGCGGTCGCCTAGCCCCAAACTATTGAGGCTCAAAATAATATATTCTTTTAGCAGTAGCAAACCTGTAACATATATAAGCGTTAGTAAAGTGTTTTGTTACACTTAGTGTTTGTAACAGTTTTAGTCCCAAATACTTTGTTAACAGCCTAATTTTCTGCTTATAATCCAGAACCTAATTAAAAGGGCAGAAAATTTATAGCCTAATTCAAGCTATCACGTTAAATGTATAAAATTTATTGTTCTATAACCTAAAATTGTAACTCTCACTATAATTTGGTGACCCGTAAAAAATCCCAAATTTCAAGTTCGTCTAGGCACCCCAAACATATCTTATATAAGATATGATGAAATTGTAATAGGTTGGATTGGATTGATCTAGTGTCAAGCGTATTAAGCGTGCCAAAAATTTATACTACGAGAAAAAATAAAATAAGTCAGGCACTGAAGGAGCTAAGGGCCGCAAAGTGAATTGTAACTGCCTTCCAGTGTTTTCTATTTTTTCTTTACCCCCTGTTATCTTCATTGATCCTAGCTCTCCCCAACTGCAAACCCTCATAATTAGTAAGGCAGAAGTTATTCTTCGGCTCAAAGTAACGTATATTTTTCTGGTAAGTAAACGACAGCATTTTGAGTAACTTGGTTAACAACGTCATGTAACTAATGCCTGCAATACCAACTTGTGTTCTTTATTGTCTGATCAATTTTGTTTGCATGATGATCAATGATTTTTCATGCATGCATATACTTAACTACACTGACAGTCGGTTAGTTAATACGCCTGCAACTATATAAACTAGTAGGGTTCAAGGAAAGGAATGGGGTTTTCTGTTTTCTACTACTTCAAGTGGGAATTATTAGTGTATATGCATGACATATGTACACTTACCATGCACCACCTACTATACTGTTTGTATATAGTGAAGATAGGGTCACTCACTCACGCTCTGTCAAATATTCCACTTTTCAAACTTCCATGTACTGTGTGATGCAAGGAGGTTCTATCGAGAAGTTATTACATTGATGGTAGAGAATAGTCTCATACTGTATGTATATGGGTAGTCTAAGATCCCCGGTTAATAAGTCTTGAGCAATTCTTTCTTTGTAAGGCCTCTTCCTATGGGTATGCCAAACACTGATATTTGGCATATATGCACCCATTATGGGTATGCCAAACTGCCAAACTCATATGCCAATATGTTATTCCTGGCATATAGGCGTAAGAGACAGAGTTTCCATCGAGCGATAGAGATTCTATCGCTTCGCTGAGCGATAAAGACTTTATTGCTGGCGATATTTACTTTATCTCCAGTGATATTCACTTTATCTCCGAGTAATTTTATATATATATAAATTCTCATTCTCTCCTACTTTTTCATTATTCTAATATATTTTTATATTTAAAGGGTCCCACTAAATCTATTATAACACTAAAACTTTTATAAATACCCCACCAAACAAACACAAATATATTTTTTATTCATTAGGGTCCCACCCAACACAATTAAATATAAGTTTTTAATCAAGTCAAGATATCTACCATAGTGGGAAACTCATTCTTTATGCCACATGGCATGCCAAACGACATTTTTTTGCCATAGGAGGAAGAGGCCTAAGCCGTTTCGAATTGGCCCGGTAAACTTCAATATGGTATCAAAACAGATAATTTATGGCGATGAGTCTAATATGACCGCACTTGGATTGTGTCATCCGATTAAAATGTGGTGCATGTCTAGAACTTGATGTTTTTTTCCTAACCTAAAAAAAGCTCGAGATTGAGATTGAGTTTGAGTTTAACTTGTCATCAACAACATAGTAAATCTAGAAAACCAACTTCAACTTGTCATCAGCAACACAGTAAAACCATAGATATTTTTGAAAGTTGCACAACAAATAACCCAACAGCAACAACTATGCATTCATGACACAATACAGTAGCGTACGTGCATGGGACTGCTGCAGGTTAAGTAACAGCTAAAACTTCTTATACTTATCGAACATGCCTACTGCAAACGACACATTTGTCCTCTTAAAATGCCAACAAGTAAGAAAATGAAACACAGAGGCAGAGCAACAAACAAAAATAACCTAACAAATTGTGTTTTTTACTTCTTCAAAAAGATAAATTAATTTATTATGCATGAAGCCAGTGAAAGAGACAGACATGTGAACAAGTTTTGCAACCGTAATTAATAAATTTTTTATTTTTATTTTATAAGTTAAAAGTGCGGCGGATATATTCACCTAACTGACGGCAACCACCATGAAATATTCATATTCTAATTCAAGAAAAAACCAATTATTTGATAAATAATATATATTAGAAGTCAAACTCATGAAACTCTCCCGGGCCGCTACTTGAACTCGAAATTACTCTATTTATCTCATACTACCCCCGTCTCTAAAAGATAGGCAGGTTTGTGTGTAAATTTAGAGACGAAGGTAGTAATTCTTTTTTATTTCGGAAATGAGGCAAGCCTCAGTCTTAACACTCTGATTCAAGATCAAGAGCATTTGGAGTACGGACTTGAAATTATCCAACAATTTCAAACAGACTACAATGACATCCAAACCACTTTTTCTCACCAAGCCAATTGTTCATTTTACACCAAAGCTAGAACTTGGACTATTCTTTTTGTTTAGCCTTAACAGAAACTCCAACGGAAACAATACAAACTACTCCTCGCAAAAAACAATGTATTAACAAATGTGGATATATTTTTTTGATAATTTTTTAATTAGAAGTTAAAAAATGGTTTTGTTAGTTTAACTGAAGACAAAATTGTATGTATTCCCCAAAATTATGGTCACCTAGAATTATTGTTGTTTATTCTTTTCAAAGTTTCAATAGAGTTAAGAAAAAAGTAATAAACATTTTATGAATAAAGTGAAGAAATGAAAAGAGCATCAATCTTAGTTTTGATTAAGTCATGATTAGTAGTATTAATATGAAGTAGTTATCAAGATTCTTCCACGTCTTAATCAAAATGACAGGCCTTGAAACTCTGTAATTGTTTTTTTCAAAATATACACAAAATTGGTTAAAAAGATCAAAATCAATAATTTCTGGGTGAAAAAGACATATAAAATTTGATACTGTTTAAATGGACGAGAATGTAGAAATAGCCAGGATGTAAACAATTTCATCCTACCAATTTTCAAATATTTTTTCTTATTTTTAATTTACAACAGGATGCATCCAGTTTCATCCTCACTCTTTTTTAAGTTTAAGCAAGGATGAATCCAGTTTCATTCTTGCTATTTTTTTTTTTTGTCCATTTCACCCATACTAATTTTTACTTGTCCATTAAAACCATGTTTTAAAAATATTTGCACAAATGACCCATTTTACGCAAAATATACACGTTAAGGTTGTCTTGAATGTTAACAAAACTCAAGTTTAGGATCTTAGAATTGGATCGAGGAGGATCTTGCATCCCTGGATCAATCTTCAGCACATCATCCCAATGTTTAGTTTGCAAGGCCACATGTTGCAAGAATTGTTTTCCATTTCGAAAAACTCGAAAATTGCAAGTGTGGGGTGGCTAAAGTCCCAAACTCTTACAATAACATTCACCTCAACGGATTGTCCAGTTTCACTTTTTATAAGAAGGGTTCCAATACTTATGCTAATACCGGTGACAAGAATACCCACGAGAAGTGATTTCTCGGGTCGAAGTAAAATCATTAAATAGTCGATATATTCAATAAAAATAAGCTCTTGACAGCCATGCACATTTGAAAGACTCTAATGCAACACTAGAGGGCGCTGCAATTACATGTAGCTCTAAGCCTAGCTAGTTAAGTTAACACTATGTTTTCTGTTTTTGAGTTTAGCTTAGAGTTGATTCCAATAAGCTAATGGAGGAGCTAGTCATGAATCATTGGCCTAGGGATGAAGAATTTATGTACTAGAAATGAAGAATATGTCTTAAAAACTCATAGGAGCTAGTGAGGTAGCTTGCACAAAATCTCTGATTGCAAGATATGTAGGGGCTTGGAAACATGTGCTTAGATGGTAGAATCCAATTGAAAGATTTTCTTCGGGTTCAGCACCATGTGAAATGACTGTGACACCTCAGACAGGTGAGCGTAGATAGATATTATCATCTATCTCTTCAATTAATTGATTCATCAATAATTAATTTTGATGTTTTCTTACTAATATTAAATGGGGAAAGATCAGTTTACATGGTTATAATGACATAATCCGTTGACATGGTTCTCATTTTCTCTATCAAACCCAATCGGCAATGAATTTAAAGCTAATATTTTGGTGACATGTTCGTCATATAAAATCAGTACATTCCTACCAAAAACGAGAGTATTCTGAAATACGAAACTTTACCATCCATAAATTTTAATTTCAACCGTTAATTTTCGATCGGTTGATATTCAAAATGGTAGATGGTGGTCTTATACATTTCTAACGCTCTCATTTTTGGTGGGAGTGTAGAAACTTATAAGAAGAACATGTCATCAAAAGATTGGCTTCAAATTCATTGCCGGTTGGATTTGGTAGAAAAAATGACACTAAAATGTCAAGATTATGTCATTATAACCATGTCAACGGATCCTACCCCATACTAAATTAACAAAAAACTGATCAAACATAATGTTTGAAAGTTTAAAACCAATTTCAGCGGACTGATACCTTAGAAAATTACATACAGGACAAACAAATTATAGCATATCCTCGCACTCGGATCATTCAAATGGTATCCTCTGCTAGTCTTGGTATCCATTAAATAATGGGAACGCGGACCATGAACTACGAGTGTGACGGCTTTCTACAAAAAAAAAATCGGTTCTTTCAATAGCTCAAAATAAAAGCATTTTAAAGGATCGAGTTTAAGTAATAAAAACCGTTATAACGGTCATGATAACAAAAAGTACAAGTGCATAATATAGGCACTTACGACACATGACTGTTGAAATGACCGTTCATTCAAACCTTGCCCCGATTAGATTTTGAAAAATTATCTAGGTAGTGTATGGAAAACTCTATATCCGGGACAACTGTTATTGTCCAAATCTGGGACAATAAATCCTGACATTTGATCATTCCCACTAACAATCCCAGAGCTAGAGTCATTCCCATCTCTACCATTCAGATTGTGCCACGTCGTGTCCCAAGATTGGACAAGACCCTGCTGTCCGGGCTGTAGGAAGGTCCGGTCGTGTATGTATTCCAACTAAGAGAAATGTGTGACACTAAAATTAGTACAACGCTGAGCAGAAATCATAATGAAAAGTATGACGAATTTTAAGAAATAATTTCAAAATAAATAAGATACTGGATTAACAACCTGTAAAATGCAATGAATTGAACCAAACTGTAATCTAGTGGTAGCAACATCAGACCTAGAAACTAGAGAAATGTATATTGGATTAATCTTTCTACTCTACCTTACCATGCTAAATTGAATTCAAAGGACCAAATAAACAACAAGCAGGCTAAGAACCGACACAGTTGAGATTTGAGAGAGTCATAGGAATGGACCACAAGATCATCTGGTTAAACCATAATTGTATTTCATAGTTGGTCTGGACCATCCAACCTATTGTTAGATGGTTTGTCTTAATCTTTGCTTACCCCATGGACCCTTTGTTTGCATCCACAATTTCTGTAGGACGTACCCGAAGCAGAAATTAATCCTAGAAGTCAGAAGCAACTACTTGACTCTATATTTCTTTTCGTTATTAGAAATCATTTTAAAATTGTAACACGAAAAAGATGAAAACAACTTCTGAAAAGCAGCCAAATGGTTCTTAATAGCCCGTTTGGATAACACATTAAAAGTAATTTTTCGACTTCTAAAAGTCGAAAAGTCAGAAGTGAGTTTGGCTGTTAAATTTCAAAACAATTTCTAGAAGTCGAAAATTTATTTTTTTTAAAAGTAAAATAGTTTTGCTTCTGACTTCAACTTCTGGAAAAGCAGAAAACAGAAGCAGATTTGTACCAAAACGTGCTATAAGGGATTTCAGGACCATTGCTTTGACAAGCAACAGTTAAAATGGCCGTTATAACAGTGAATAACGAGGTTTTAATTTTTCTTTGTACTATGAAATTCTTTATAGCAGTCGTTGTTACGGTAACAGTTCATGACCATCACATTGTTATCATGGACATCTTCAAACACTGTTCAACACTAACATCTGTAGGGACAAAGGACTCACCATTGACATGGACTCGATATACCTATCCATCAATCATCTATCACAAAAGCTTGCAACCAAGTTGTGTATTTACAGCCCCTACAAACACAATCAAAGTGACAGGTAAGTCAAAATAAGATTTATTTCAAGAACATACTAATTTGTGGCTTACTGTCTTGACATCAACTTTTCTCCTCATCTTCTCTAGAAATCTACCGAATAATCAATACAAATCTAATTACAAGCTGGAAGATATTCTTCTAGATTACACTGTATTTGCTAGAAAAGTAGAATACAGAATCACAAATTGAATCTAGCAAAGCAATAATCTGGATTTACACATGGTTTTGTCAAGTCAAAAAGAAGTGGAAGACTGACTGCAATGGATCAATGGCGACTCTAATGAGGACCAGTATTGACCTATCAAACACGTCTGTCTACAGTGTTGAAATGGTAAGCCGTCTGCCATTATCGATGTTGAAACACGATGACTTTGACAGGACGGGATCTATGGGAACTGAAATGAGGACTGGGATTTAACCATCAAACCCGTCTAGAGTATTTACCTGGTGCTGCATTACAAAGGCTGAAGCTGACCTCTCTCACACAGGTCCGTGAAATTGACGTAGTATATTGTGTGGTAATGTCAGATTGTGAAACGTGATGCCTTAAGACTGGACATGGAAGAATTTAAACTGAACCCAAATTCTTTCTCGTTTTAATTTCAACTACATATAAGCAAACAAGTCTGGATTAGCTGAACAAATTGAACACCTCACCATTCTCTCGGCTCAACATCCTACTCCTGCTGTTATTACTTTGAATTGGGTTGCCATATACTACAAATCAGACTTATGTTTTATTCATTATATGCCCATGTTTGTATAGGAACATCGACTGTAATTTAGTAATATGCGACCGTACATCGAATGAGGTAAGATAAGAACATAACCATAAAAAATTTACAGACTTTATCATACCTGATATGTAGCAGGTTATACTTTATAGTGTACTTCATCAGCTCGTGCAAATTGAATCAGTAAATTCATCACTGTACTTTAAATCATATGTTTGTAAATTGTAATAGGATTTATGTGCACGTGTTCATGGCATTTTGGCTCACTAGTTTTCAAAGCTCTTAAACCAGTCCGTGACAGCTCTTGCAAGAACCCTAGTGTCGTTTATGGAGAGAGTTTTGAGACTTTGAGCAATAGCGTCAACTGGTGTGTATGCGTAGCCTACTTGCCATTTGATATCCTGATTACAGAAGACGACAAGGCTCAAAGGTTAGAGAGACTATTCAACTTATCCCAAATCACAGGATACAAGACGTGAAAGTGGTAAATGATGAAGCAGTATATGACAACTAACAAGCTATTGGATTCAGCAATAGTTCATATTTTCGACGAGGTCGAAGGTGAATTCTAAATTTTCATTAAGGGGTTAGGATTGCTCATTGGTTATGAGTGGGTAACGTTCAGCAAATTTGACACGATAAACGGAAATATTAGGCCTTGGATATACCTGTATACATGGTGTGAGATGAGTGCCACTTAATGTGACTTTTTCAAGTGTGCCACCAACAGATTCTATTCGTGGCTTCAAGATCTCTTCAACCACATCGGTTTCATCTATTGCATCAGAACTGAATTTCACCTGAGTAATGAGCAGCCATATCAACATCACAGAAGATAATGCTGGACATATAGTTCTAATCCTTAAAACTCCATGTGATTATAACGTACTAGTAGTGTGTGAGGTACACTGTAAGAGTTCATGAAACAATCACGATTCTCTGCAGGTGTTGGCTTGAACTCCGATATCCCCTGGGTAACCTGTAAATAAACTGAAGACCAGTCATAAATGCAACAAAACAATACCATTTGTCTCATTTTAAGTTTGATACAAAAAGTGTCTACTGTCTACCACAGTCAAATCTTAGATTCACATCCAAACGCCAAATCAAAAAATTGGGAAGAACTGGGTCAACTAGTCCTTGCACGAAGCCTAGAGATGGGTTACATACATCCTTGCTGACCCTACGTATGGATGGAAATCTAATTAAAAGTTAAGTCTTCAGTAAAAAAGAACCTGATTCATAACCGAGGGCAACTGATCGACAAATCTATTAAGAGACACCCTGGCTTCTTGATCATATTCCTGCGCGATCGCTCCAGCTGCATCAAGCAATGCCTTCCATGCATCTCCTGTCAAAATTGTAACCCACATTGAATCAGTATAACCATCCCAAAAAGAACTTACAGTGGGAGGAGAATATGGTGACCAGGAGAAGATGCATAATAGCCGAAAAGAATAAAGCTAGTTTGTCCTTTATCTGGCAATAGTAATGGAACTAAGAGGATGCAGGCATGGAATTTCTGCCATTGCCTCCCTCCCTATAAAGCAGCTTCAGGAGTGTCGTCCGCATGACAGATTTATACAATGCTACCCTCACATATATGGCTGTATGAGTTTTTCAATTTAATTTGTGCCACACTATCTTAAGATAATAGAATGTAAAAGGTCAAAAAACAGAAGGAGAAAACAACCTTTTCTTGAGGTCTGTTGATAATGAGGCAACAACAAACTATATTGCACAGAGGTAGTGTGGTTGAGCTGTGAACTAATATAATAGTAATTGTTGGATATACCCTTAGAGCAACCACAGTGGTCGACTAAAACCAAAAATTTGGTCGAAAACCCAGACACTACGGAGAGGAGTAAAGAGCAAATACCATACTAAAACCAAAAACCAAACTATATTTGGTCTTTGGTCGGGCGAAGTTTAAAGGTTACGCCTGGTGGGGCGAAAATTAAAGTTACGCCCGAATTTAAAAAAAAAAAAAAAAAAAAAAATGGGGTGCAACTTTAAAGTTGCGCCTGGAAAAAAAAAAAAAAAAAAAGAGTGGTTGCGCCCCACCAAATTTGGTTTTCCCACCGTAGCGTCGCACCATGGAGTAAACCCATTTTTTTCAAAATTTTTTGGTTTTTAGTCTTTGGTTATAGTCTCCCCACTGCAGTTGCTCTTAGGGAAATGACCGATATTAGATACAAGAATAAATAAGAAGAAAAAAAAAAAATTATTGCTAAGTTGTCATCAATCACCTGAAGCACTTGTAGCTAGTGAATATACTGGAGATGCTTCTGCTATAGGCACCATCTGACTAACCAGAGGACCAAACTGCAACAGAGCATACAAACACTTAAAATATACAAAAAGGAAACATACCCAAAAAGGAAAGAAAAAATATCAGATGATTTTCACCTGTTCAAAGTACGGGACTGCCTCTGATGCTGGCCTGTTGTTGAATGAGATTATAGCATTAGCCTTCGAGAAAAGATGTGTGAAATTTCTTTTATTACACTCCACTTTCACAAAGCAATTTCAAGAACCAGAAATGATAATAATAAACCAAACCTTTGGTATCTTTTCACCAAAATAGCTTCCTGTCAGCAACTGAAGTAGTGCACCATTGCTGTCAGTCAACATGAGTGAACATAACTTATAAGCAAGTGCGGAAGACTAGCGCAAAGATAGGAAGCTCCAAATATTACATTGAGCAAAGATAACAAACCTATGACCAACAGAAAAAATAGGAAGATCAAAAAGATCTTTGGCTGCCAGATTAGCGTCGGGAATTCCAGATGCTAACATCGTATCCAAGCAAGCATTAAATCTTTCGTACACTTCTTTAGCAGCTTCAGAATGATCAAATGTCACATTATATGGTACGGAGATTATAAGATACCCTTCCTTTGCCAAAAGCTCGATTAAATAGCTGCAGAATACATTCAGCGTGACAAAGATTAGTACAAGATAGAATTCCAAAATTCAAAACCCTTAACATTGCATTCCAAAAACATATGTTAAGGTTATCGAGAAAGTCGTAAATGGTTCCTTAATGATCAACAAAACTGTCAGCCTAACTCCCCGTTCGAAAAACAATCATCCATGGCACTGGGAAACAATCAGCCTAACCTCCATAAGCACAAAAAACTTATTTCATTACCTATATGTAACTTCAGGAACAGCTCCAACAAAGGCGCCTCCCAAGAACTTGATAATTGCCCGAGGCTTTTTACCTTTTGGTGGGGGAATAACCAAGCATGAATCCATCCTTTTATATATTTTAGTTTTATACGAATCCTTCCCAACATATACATTAGAAATCATCTTCTCAGAGGACCTCATTGAAAGGGCTTTGTGTTTCCTCACTCCCATCTCTTGTACGTGATTCACTTTCCGTAAAGAACTTCCAAAATGAAGAGAGCGCATTCCAAAACAGACTATGGCATTCTTTGTATAAGAGACTTTGGGATTTATATGCGGCAGTAATGTGGTAATCGCTGCCATAGCTTGACGGATTGAATAATTCACCGAACTTCTGCACTCCAAAATCATCAGAAAGAGAATAAACTTGTCAACAAATACATCAAAACGTCGATAGTACCACAACTAGAAGACCAATTCCTATGTATTTCACCAACGTTATCATTTCCTAACATACAACTTTAATAACCAAGGCAACAAGTGCAAGTAGAGTATGAAAATTAATACACGTCTAAAATTTAAGCATTTTCCTTTTTCCAATGAATAATATCGAAAGCAGTAAAGGGAATCACCGCTGACACATGCCACAACCACCACACCTACAACCATAACCACCACTCTCAAACACCCAAATCCACCACCAACATTTCCAACACCCAGGACCACACACACACACACACCACTATAGCCATCAACCACCACAACTACACATGCCCCAACCACCCACCACCACCACCAAAATTGAGCATTTCTTTTCTCCTTTATCCACTATATATCAGTAAAGGGAAATCCATAGTCTAAGCTCAGACTCTAAAAGACAATAGTATTAAACACCCATATTCGAAGACTCCCCTTATCTTTTCTAAATGTTTCATTCTTGCTTCAATTTAAACTCATTAGGGAAAAAAGATAAAAAAAAATATATATATTTCTACTTCGTTTAACAATAATTCAAACTAAAGCTAATATTATTACAGATTCTATTGTTGGATGATAATCAAGAAATGGGTTTTGCAACAAAAACTTAAAATTTGTGTTTTTGAATCAAAAATTTACAAGATTACAGAAATAGTTTGTGAAATTTTGGGCTTCTTAATATAACAGCAATAACTCAAGATATCCACTGTTTCTGATAAAATTTGCAGAACCCATCACATAAAAATGATAAATTTAAGCATTCGTTAGTGGATTACTTACATTTATCAGTGATTTTAAGGTTTCCAGAAGCTGTTTGATGAGGAATGAGTCTGAGGAGGGATGAGAGAGAAGTACATACATAAGCTATTGGTTTGGCCACGAGACCCAAGAGAATAAGGATGAGTATTATCGCACCCAGATAGATATCCACTAATTTGGACCCTCCTCATTTTTGAGGAAATGTAGCCAGCCGGGGGCTATCATGAAAGTTTTTGCCAGTCAGTGATGGTTTGGATGCCCTCCTAATAGTCCTACCGGAAAACGGGTCATATGACCAAATCCCATAAAGTATGGGAGTAATGGACTTGTAAAATATAGGTCTGGGTGAAAAAGACATAGGAAATATTAGCCATATATACCCTTTGCTTTAAATTTTATTCTTTTTCAAATCCTTTCTCTCTCCTATTTATTTTCTTTCTCTACAATTAAAATTAATCGCGAGAAATGTCTTACCTTCCAAAATATAAGTCGGATTTTAATAAAGTTTATATTTTTGGAAAGGGCTTCAAAATCTCTACAAAACAAGATCCATTGTTGATATGAAATTCGAAGAAAAAAAAATAATTTATTTTCAACCGAGTCGTGGATACATTATGCACCCAGGTGCAACCTGAACAAAATTTATTTCCTAAAAAATATGCATTATGCACCCAGTTGCAACCCAACTAAAATTTATTTCATATAAAAATATGCATTACGCATCAAAATGCATTATGCACCCAGGTGCAATCTGACCAAAATCTATTTACTATAAAAAATATGCATTATGCACCTAGGTGCAATGTGACCAAAATTTATTTCATATAAGAATATGCATTATGCACCCAGGTGCATCTGGCCAAAACATATTTCCTATAAGAATATACATGTACATTATGCTCTAAAAGGTGCAACCTAGGCAAAATATATTTTTCTCGAGAATATTAATTATGCACTCAGTGCATCTTATATATTCCTAGAATAAATCTAGGTTTATCCTTATAATCACCTCGAACAACCGACAAATATAGATAAATTAATTCCATTATCTTTCTTTGAGTCCGCAGCTACAACAACACCCATTATGTGCAATTTCAATTCAAGCCTAATTGTAGCGATAGGTCTTATAAGGTACCACCACCGCATGCACAATCCATCTACTAGCACCGCAAACAATCAACCTTCTCTGCACCACAAAAAAAAACAACTCAACCGCTATCTTCCATATTCTCTGTATCAAGACCCATGTGCCTACGTATACAACAAACAACTCACGACAAGATAGATTGGAGTAAAGAGATTAGTTGTTTCTTTTACTTGTTCCATCACAGAATGTTATCACCAAGGCACCGATTTCGTTTAGAAAAAATTTGGTTGTCATTTTGAACGTGTTTGCAAAGGAGGGAATAGCTGGTAGTGTTCAAGTATAACAATATAAATTGTAGTGAAGTTAGTGATCAAAGTTGTATTGTAAGACAGGGAGATGAAGTGGGTTACTATTGACTCTCAAAACCAACCACAGTAAGCCCATTTCTTCTTATTTGTCAGCTACGAACATCAATAACTTAATTAAAATCCGACCAACCTTCCTTATCTTACCGGAATATGCAAATGAATCAATCCCTTTCAAAAAAATTCTCCAACATCAACTAAAGAACCGTTATTCGTCATCTTTACTCGCTTACTTCTTTCGGTTTCGGGCATTTTGTCAAGCACTTTGGATGCTAACAAACCGGTGAAGGAAAAACTCTGTTTGTACTAATTTCTAGCTTATTAGCTCTCTTTCCCTGCAAGACATTATTACAAGCGTAACCCATTACTTATTAGCTCTCTTCCCTGGAAGACATGATTCACATCACAACACCAACAACAACAACAACAAAAAAAAAAAAAAAAAAAAAAAGAGAAGAAGTTATGTTTGCTGTTGGAGAAGAAGTCGATATAAACAAAAATACTATAGAGAAACAATGGTGTTTTTCTCCCGCTCACTAACAGTTCCGGTGAAGAATCTTTAGGGAGAAGAAGCTCGAAGTCTGTTGGAATGAGGGAGAGCCGACTAATCCCTCTGTTTATTTTGACGACGGAGAATAAAGGGCATTTCTCGTAAACTCGTCCATAGAAAATTGGGTGAAATATCCCGTTTGGCTATTAGAAAAGTATTTTATAACATCTTGGATATTTGAAAGGTTGGCATATTTTGCTCGTCTTTTTGACCCAAGAATTCAAATTCAAGGGCTAATTAACCAAAAAACTGATAGTCCTACATGGGCTATCATCCAAACAAACAAACAATTTCAAAGCCAGCCGGGGCGGATCTACAGCCAGGCTTCTCTTTGCCGGAGAACCCTATTTTAGGGCATACCAAAAACTTTCAAGACATACTAAACGGGTTATAGATAATAACTTCAAACGCCCCTTAACCAAATGTTTTTTGTAATGGCAAATCTACCCTTCTAGTATTAGTGTTAATAATAATGATTGATGTTTATAATCTAGATTAGTGACTAATATTGTTAATGATTAGTGATTAGGATAATTAAGTTATAAAACTTTGTGTTGATAAATTTGGGGGAGGGAAAAAAAAAGTTAGGTTTTTTTTGGAGAAGGAGAAGGGGAAGTGAGCCAAATCCGGATGATGAATACGTCGATGTGGAACCCAATGCTACTAATACACATGTATATTTCTATCTTATGTTTGATTTCACTTTTGTTGGTTGAAATCATCAAAAAATGGATTTTTTCCACCCTAGTTCGACGAACCAGGTATAGGTTCGGCTGATAATTTAGAACGCGCGATTGGGGGATACTTGAACTAATCGGTGGATATAGAAAAAGGACCAAAACTGGGTCCAAATATCAAATCAGGGTCACCCCTTATCTAAGTATTTTACCTAATACCTAATCTACTCACTAATCAGGTTTAGTACTTAATTATGATTAGTAAATTCATAAGATTATTTGATAAATGATTAGTGTGTATTTTTATTTGTATTTGGGTGAGTGAGGTGAGAGTAGAAGGAGGGAAGAAAATTGAGAGGGAACTTTTTTTGGTGAAAATGGAGGATGATTGTGAAGAGAGAATTGTTGCTGAATCTTTAGCTCAACTACAACAAGAAGCATATCTTTAATCTTCTGCTAATGACAACAACTCACAATTTGTGGAACCAACACCCTTAGATGAATATTTTTATGAGCATGGAGAGTTGTTTGAAGAACCAACCCAAGAGAGTAAACTAGTTCAACATACAAGCCCTCCCAATACTCAGGTAAAGGTGCCAATGTGTTGAAAATTTGATTTTTTTTTCTTTGAATCCACCATTGTTGCAGTTGAAATAGCTCTGTGCCGGCATAGACGTAGTATGAATACAATGCCGGCAGCACCATTACCGACATGGTATTCATACTATGTCCATGCCGGCCCAAAATATCCCCCATTTTGAAATGCAAGCCGGCATTGTATTTAACCGAAAAATCATGCCGGTACAAAAGTTACTTTTTACCTACCACGGAATATGCTACCGCATAAAAAACATACAGGAAGCAGTGTCTTCCAAAGCTAAATACCGGCATGGTTTATTTATTATCGACCACGCCGGAACATTGTATCGGCGTGGAACCGTAGATAACGAGAATGCCGGCACCTCTTTTTTCGGCGTTGATCCAAATGAAATTTGTATGCTGGAAAGCATTTCAAATTTGGTCTTCAGTTTCGGTTCAGTTTGACCAAGCCGGAACATTGTACCGGCGTGGAACCATAGATAACGAGTATGCCGGCACCCATGTTTCCGGCATTGATTTCAAATGAAATTTTTATGTCGGAAGAGTTTCAAATTTCGTCTTCAGTTTCGGTTCAGATCGACCATGCCGGAACTTTGGTCGAGCATGCTGAAAGTGTGGTCCGGCATATTATTTTATTTATTTTTTGAACTAATTTATTTTCTTTTGATTGATCCAACAAATGCAAGACCGCTTGGTCGGGATATGTCGGAATACTATAAAATGCCTCTGGTATGTTACCAAAGAATACTTTTCACCTAGTATCTTGAACTTTACTAATGGATTGCTTACACTAGTACAAATCTTCACATTGGCCACACTTAATCACCGTGTCCATAGGCTTTTGGTCATGGATTTTTTTCACTCCAAAAATGTGGCATCAAAGCCGTGACAAAGAGGTACCTTTATGGCTACACAAACTTTGAGTGGCTATAAAATATGATTTACCATGGCCGTAACTCTATAACCGTGTCTATATGGTACTCATTATTTTTTTTGTAGTTAAGCATTTTCACTATCACCATTGACATAGGATCCTTATAGACACACAATTTGATTATATGTGGCTAAAGTTAACCTTAAAGTCACATGAATTATATTTTAGCCGTGCCTTTTGTCATCATTTGGACACACAAAATTCATTTTATCATGGCAAATTCATGACCTTACAGCCACACTAATTTTTCTTAACCATGGCCATCGCTATCATTTGGACACGCGGAAAATAATTTAGCATGGCCAATACATGACTTGTAGTCACGTTTAATTTATAATGCTATGGCCGTCTATGTTTTTGGACACGTGATAAACATTTTACATGGCCAATTAATAAGTTATGGCTACTAAGAATTTCTAGCACCGTGGCTAAAAAATTTCTAGAGACACATCAAGTGTTTTCAGTGTAGCCATTATTCACCTTTTGGACACAGAGGATACCACAAACCATGGCGATAACCTATATAAAATGACGCAAAACGTATTCAACGTGACAAATATTAGCTTTTAGCCACTCGAAAATTGCAATTTTTGTAGCTCAATTTATTCTTTGGCCATGATTTAAGATCTAAATGGTGGCCGTATTTTATTTTCAACCACGTGAATGCAGTAATTTATCATGTGTAGCAAAACTCACCTTAATAACCATCCATAAAAATTAATCACACTACAATTAGAATTGAACCAAAATAATTTTTATTATTATTAATCATATGATAAACGTCTCAACATCTGATTAATTGTGCAATAACCTTAAGATAACAAAATTTCAAAGGGAGATTTAAAAGTTTAAACATCCAAATTCTACGGTCCACAACTATTTCTCTTGATAATTAGGTTGTAGTCTTGAGTCTCTTGCTGGATCTCCGAGACTTCAGTTCCCCACTCTTGGTATCTGAAGGTTTCTTCTTCTTTCTCTCTTTAGTCTTCGGATCAGCATCATGTTCATCAGGCTCTGAAAGTGGCTGGTTTGGAGCAAGCAAGTGGATTTACAAGGCAACAAAGTCTTTGGATCAGCATCATGTTCATCAGGGTCTGAAACTGGTTGGTTCTGCAGCAAGCAAGTGGATGTATAAGGCAACAAACCATGCTAACAGTTATATGCTCAGGATGCATAAGGTAAATGTTCTCTGTTAACTGCCTCAAAACATGTAAATAGTATATGCTAACAGTTATATGCTTGTGCGAATTGTGGGTAAATATGTGCAGTGGGGACAAAATACAGTTATCTCATATTTGCTAGAGTTGGTTTCAAATTTAGCTAGGATGCAGAGAAATTAGTAATTGTACCCAGGTATCACACATCACACAGCATTATAACATTCAACTACATTACAAGACATAGCATTTAAATCGAGTCAAGCATGTTTTGTCTTTGGACACAAAGCTAAACAAGCATGTACATGGTTCCACATATTTTGTTATAACAGATCGACTAAATCAAGGAATAAAGGAACTTACAGTAGAGCAACAGATCACAAACTCTTTAGGCCAAGCTACAACAGATCCTTGAGCATCCTCTACTGTTTTGAGATGATTTGATGGGTTTGGCAAACAATGATTCTTAAATATAGATTTTTCAACCGTCACTCTGACACAATCATCCTTGAGTGGATCTCCATGTACTAACTGACCTGGCACTGATGGAAGAACACTACCCCATGCAATGATATTTCGCAGTGTAGCATGAGCTAATTTGCATTTACCAATCTGCAAAACATATATGCTATATTGACATCAACAGATTCAACTCTCAAAACACCAAGGATTTAAATACCTGCGAAAAATGACATACCTTTTGAAAGTTCAGTTTGGTATTTCAATTGAGATTCGTCCGGAGAATTAAGGGGCAAATTCTCAGATGCAAGAGACTTTTGTTTGTATTTTCCATACTGCAAACAATTGTGCTATATTAACATCAACAAATGGAACTCTCAAAACACTATATATTTAAATACCTACAAAAAAAACATACCATTTGGAGTTCAGAACTGTCTTTCGATGTTGTAGACTGAGATACGTGTTGAGATTCGAGGTACTTGCTATTTGTATTAGATTCCTACCTTTTAGTCTGAGAATTGCTTATAATAGGGGCCTCATGCATAAGAGATTTCTGTAGAGTGCAGTTGACATATTAAGGAGGAGGGTGAGACATATGATGAATTTCTTATGCCGTTTCCATGTACGGAATGTTTAAATCTTTGTGCATGCTCAGTTGGTGACGTAGAAGATCATTTATTCGTAAATGGAATCGATCAAACGTATATTATTTGGAATAAGCATGGGGAAAAGGATGAGGCAATAACTAGTAGTAGGCCTGTTAACGTCAACAATGGTATGCACACTGAATTTGAAATGGGATCTCCCACTGATGCTCTAGACGAAGATTTTGGAATGGGAACTCCCACTGATGCTCCGGACACTATAGATATGATGCAAGTGCAGAAGAGTTCGAGATGACCCTATAAAGTTTAAAAAATTACTTGAAGATGCTGAAAAGCCCTTATACGAAGGATGTCCCAACTTCACAAAGTTGTCTGCAATTGTGCAGTTGTTCAAGTTGAAGAGTAAGCACGATGCATCGGACATGTTTTTTAATGAATTGTTACCCTTGTTAAAGGACATGCTTCCCAAAGAAGGTAATTTAATGGAGAGGAGTACATATCAGGCAAAGAAAATATTGAAAGCAATGGGTTCAGGGTACACAAAGATACATGCATGTATCAACAACTGCATTCTTTATTGGAACGAGTACAAGGATGAAAAAGTGTTTCCTACTTGTAAAGCACCCAGATGGAAAGTTGACAGGGGATGGTAAAGTGTACGAGAATGTTCCAAAGAAAGGTATTGTGGTACTTCGACATCATCCCAAGATTTCATTTTTGCTTCGATCGAGGCCTACAACAGAAGATTTGATATGGCACCATATCACTAGAAACAAAGACGGTGTTTTACGTCATCCCATGCAGACTCACATGCTTGAGAGAGATAGATAACAATTTCCCGTAAATTAAAGGTGATCCAAGAAATCTGCGGTTAGTGCTTTGGCCGATGGAGTTGATGTAAACACATGCACCAAACATCACAAGTGTATGGCCGTTTTGGTTGTGATTTACAACCTTCCACCTGGTCCGTGTGTATGAAGAGAAAGTTCATCATGTTGTCGTTGCTTATAGACAGTATACTGGAAACAACATTGATGTCTTTTAGAACCTCTTGTTAAAGATTTTCAATTCTTATTTGAGAAGGGAAATAGAACATGGGATGCATATTCCCAAGAAATGTTTACTCTACATGCGGTTGTTTTGTGGACGATAAACGATTATCCTGCTCTTGGTACATTATGTGGTTGTCGCTACGCTGGATATCATGGTTGTGTGGTGTGTCGGAAAAAAAACTCACAGTATTAGGCTTCATGACTCAAATAAGAATGTTTATGTTGGTTATAGAAGATTTTTACCCTATGAGCATCCATTCAGAAGGCAGAAGAAGGCATTTGGCGGAAAACAAGAGTGGGAGAGTGCTCCAAAACCAATGACCGGGGAAGAAATATATGAGGAGGTAAAATGTATAAAGAATTCATGGGGAAAGAAGGGGACGAATAATCAAGGGGAAGACGTGCGTGCTACACACGGAAAAGGTGGAAAGATGAAGCGCATCGTAAAAACGAATACTCAAGGGGAAGACGTGCAGGCTACACCTGGAAAAGGTGGAAAGATGAAGCGCATCGACAAATATCAAAGGAAGTCGATAGGTCAGGTGAGGAAGAGGAAGGCAGGGAAACCACTTACTGGAGCAAGTACAACATATGGCAGCGACTACTTAGATATTGGCGTTATAATGATGTCCAACATTGTATTGATTTCATGCATGTCGAAAAGAATGTGGGACAAAGTCTTGTTGGAACGTTGCTGCACAACGGGAATACAAAATATGGATTAAATGCCAGAAAGGATTTGGTGCGTTTGGGGTTAAAATCGGAGTTACACCCTAAGACAGATGACAAAGGAACGATACTTCCATGAAAGATGTTATACATTAACCACGGAAGAAAAAGACATATTCTTGGAGACACTATCCAAGTTAAGAGTTCCAGAAGTGTATTGTTCGAACTTTTCCACCCTTGTGAACCTAACAATGCGTAAGTCGGCCGGACTTAAATCACATGATTACCATATGCTTATGCAACAATTTTTGCCCGTCGCTATTCGGTCAATTATGCCTACACCGTGAGATATGCTATTATCGGGTTTTGTTTCTTTTTCGAGATCAATATCTGCCAAAGAAATCAAGGTGGAAGAGCTAGATAAATTGCAAGAGGATCTATGTGTGACGTTATGCTTACTAGAGAAGTATTTTCTTCCATCCTTCTTTGACATCATGATTCATTTAACTGTACATCTCACCAGGGAAGTGAAATTATGTGGTCCGGTTTGCTTTCGATGGATGTATCCTTTCGAAAGGTGTATGAAGGTTATAAAGGGGCATGTGCGGAACAAGAATCAACCTTGTGGATGCATTGCCGAAGTGAATGTTGCAGAAGAGACGATTGAGATATATTGTGAGTACCATAAAAGCATCAGGACAATAGGTATTCCACTGGATAGGCATAATACATCTCAGGAGGGAGAACCGCTATCAGCTGAAGAGCCGTGTATAGTTACCCCTGAACAGTTGAGACAAGCACATTTCTATGTAATGCAGAACACGCCTGAAATTGAGCCTTACATAGAGTAAGTATTAATTTGTTTATTTTCCTTCTTTTTTTTTGGTACAAAATATAATAACATTGGTTATTGTACATACCAGCCGACACAAGCTCTATTTGGAAACTAAATATTCTACTAAAAACTAGGCATGGTTTGGAGAAAGAGCACTCTAACTCTTTTGGCGAGTGGTTAAAAAATGAGGCAATATGTTGTAGAAAAAGTATCTTGTTTGATGTGTTATATTCCTTTACAGTCAAGGACGTTCATCCTAATAATGAATTTCAGGTTGAATAAGAGTTGGCAGACGACAGAGAAAGTATCTCAGAGAAGTTAAGATGGATATCACACGGCCCGCACTACGATGTAATGAAATACACTATATATCGCATCAATGGATATCTATTCCGCACAAGATCCCGTGATGGTAGAATTCACCAGAATAGTGGGGTTAGCGTCGCGGCATATGACATGCACATATCTAGAGATGATGGCGTTACATATGGTAAAGCCTCTTATTATGGTGTCTTGCAAAAGATATGGGAGTTAGATTACGTGTGAAAGAAAAGTTCATGGAGTGCAATTGGGTTGATAATAAACGGGGTCAAAAGAGATGCTCTTGGCTACAAGATTGTTGACCTTACTATGTTGGGATACAAAAATGATCCTTTTATTTTAGCCTCACAAGCTAGGAAGGTATTTTATGTCAAAGACCAGTTAGATAAGAAAAAGTCTATTATTTTTGTGACACCTCCCAAAAATTATAGAGATGCGTATGATGATGGCAACGATGAGGAATTCAGTACAGTAATCTTTCTTGGAAATGATAATATCTTGCCGTCCGTAGATCCACAAGACTTGGGTAAAGAATCCCGAAATGATTACTTCCGAACTGACTGCCGGGGTTTACTTATACGCAAGCCAAAATGACACACTCCCGCTAGTACGTCGCTTTATTTCCTTTAATATGTGGTTATTCAGTTAGTGACATGATATTGATAGAACGAAAACGATGGACCTTATGTTTACCCCTGTTCCTAAGTGCATTGCATGGAGGAGTTTGTATTGTGTAGCCTGTGTGAAGAATAGTGAATTTTAATCTCATTTTCCTTGTTCCAATTTTAACCTCAACCGTTTTGAATACCATACTTGAGGAGGTTTTTCCCATATCTTGTGAAAGTCCTCTTTGTAAGAAGTCTTGACCACAATTTATGTTGAGTTGGGATGACACCTTGTATTAATTGTTGTGCCCTCGTTCTTTCTTCCTTGTTTTTGTTGAACTCAGAACCCTATTTTCCTGTTGCAGGTTCGTTGTGGCTATTCAACACTCTACATTGTCCCTGAGCTTTGATGAAGTCATTTTTATGCCATCAGATGCCTCTATATATAAGTTTGACACTCGAATTGTAGGACACGAACTCTGCATCTAAAAGATCAAGAATTTGATTATGGGATTGTTTTGTCTTGTTATATAAAGAGCAAAAGAAATGCATTCCTACTGCAATCGCAGTTTGGAGTGTCTGGCTCCGATATCAATTTGATGTAATATTTTTGTTTTTTTTTTTCTTTTCGAAAGAGGTAAATAAAAAATATTGGTTGTAGATCTAAATTTTTTCATTAAATATATTGGATAAAAATATACAAGCTTTTGTGAATTGAAAAGTTAAACAGGTTTGGTTGGTCTCACATATGGCTCCCATCGCTTGCAGTACCTTATGGATTTGTATGGAAAGTTTAAGATATGGTTTCCCATTTTGGATTTTTGGCGTGGTTATCAATAATTTATATCGGGAATTCTAGGAGAAAGTAACACAATAGAACTCCACTATACATGTTTTATTTTCACAAAACACCCGGCTGCACCCGTTGTATTGCAATTCCCTTGGAAGCCACAATCACTTGTAATGTATCCTTCTATACACCAGAGCTTGAGGTTTCTGTATTGCAGTGAACAAGCATAAACATTATCCCAGCATATGTTGCTTGAAAAGTCAATCTCATGTGTCTAATGAATCCGACGCTATGGTCACAATTTGTTTTTCGTGTAGCCATATCATAATCCTCCCAAAAAAAAAAATTATGGTGTAACCATATGTCAATCTTTTGTCATGTTTGATAAAATGTGACAATTCCTTAGTATATGCGTGTTTAATAAATGAGATATTATGGACACATAAATAAACCAATGTGGCTAAATAAATCCTCTTTCCGTCACGGATTAATAGGTGTGTCTATTGCAATCCTACACTTTCGACACATACAAAATTATTTAATGTGGCCATATACGCATCTATGGCTACATGTGATGGATTAGACTGAAAATTGTGACCAAACGATACCCTATGGCTACAGTTGATGGGTTTAGGATTAAACCTATGACTAAATGGTGCACTATGGCTACATGGTAACACAAAATGTGGCTATAGGTATACTTATGACCAATAGCCACGCAAATAACCCGAAACGTGGCTGGGCTGTAAACCAAAAAACGTGGCCTATGTGAAGGTTTGTACTAGTGTTACAAAGTAATCGAAATCGTTCCCCGGTTCTACTCGGTTGGGGATCTTGGAGCGAGGAGCAATAACTTCGGACTTAGAAATCGCTAAAACTCGGCCTAATACTCGGAACCTTTTTATTAGAGACTTATGTATTGTTGTTCATGAGTCATATAATCAAGTGTAATATTGTATTACTGAACCTATTTATAATGTTGTTAGAGGTTTTTCCGTTTAATAACTCTCATTCGAGGGGTTACAAATTTTTTGATTTATAATTTTGGTGCATGAAAGGCCAACTCGGAAAAATCGCCAACTCGTTTTCCTGAAAAATCGGTACAAATCGGCATATTGACCGACTTAATTTCTAAAAATCGGAAATAACTTGGAATCTGAAATCACCTCGGTCATATAGCTTGTAGCGATTACTCGGAGAGTACTCGGCCTTGGAGAACGATTTTAACTACACTGATTGCTTATAATGAACCTTATAATCTCTCATTTTTGTCCTTATGTATGGAATAAAATCTCAAAAGGAAGCAATTTCTTGGGATAAAGAGACAGCTCTTAAGAACATGTGTGTATTGGTGAAGAATACCCAAGGTTCAAATAGTCGTTTTAAGATGACTTGCGAGAGAAGTGGGGTATACAGGAGAAGAATAGCCATAAGAGAAAGGGTTATGTATATCCAAAGAAGACTAATAGGGTATAGAAGACTCGTAAGAGGAAGGATAATTGCCCTTTTAAGCTTGTATTCTATTTAAGAGACAACGTCAATGAATGGGGTTGTACGGTGTGGTTTGGCCGTTATAACCACCCGAATCCGGAAGATTCTGTTGGTCACTCCCTAGTTGCGAAGCTAAAACCTCATGAAATGGAGGATGTAAAGAGATTGACCAAAGCATGTATCAAAACAAGACAAATTCTTAGAGGCTTCAAGGAAAAGGATGAGACGAACGTGTCTTCTCTAAGTACAATTTATAGCGCACAAGCAACTATTAGAAGGGTGGAATGGGAAGGGATGAGCGTTATGCAAGAATTTGAGAAAATTGTTTGGGATCCCAACTACACGCGTATCATTAAAAGATGACTGGACAACAAACCCCTTCAAATATTCATTTCTCATCCTTTTCTTGCAAAATTGGCTCATACATGTTATGGTGTTCTTATGATGGATTGCACCTACAAGACAAACAAATACAACATGCCGTTGTTCAACATCGTGGGGCAACATCGTACAAGGTATCATTCATATTGGCTTGGTGTTTAATGGAAAACGAGAGGGATTATAATTATATTGGGCATTACGACAATTGAAATTATTCTTCCGGGAAAATCATCTTCTGAAGGTCATCATAACCGATGAAGATGACGCATTAATGAACATAGTCTCCGAAGTCTTCCCGGATGCACAAAATTTCCTATGTACATATCATATACGTCAAAATGTTATAAAATCTTGCCATGCCTTGTTTGAACCCACTAAGGCGGATATTAAGAAGAGAATGATTGTTCAACTAGAGGAAGACGTTCGCAAGAACAAACTATCACCCGAACAAGAAGAAGATGAAAGAGGCAAGATCAAAGAGCGAGTGGACAAAGAACATAAGAAAAATCATAAAAAGTGGTTGGAATTTCAAAGAGATTGGGAGAAAGTTTATTGGTCTCTTACCGAGGATACGTACGAAAAGAATTTAGACAAGTTTATTGCCAATTGGAATGAAGTTTATCCAACTGCCGTCTTGTATTGTCGAAATCAATGGTTGGATAAGTTCAAGGAAAGATTTGTGCGTGCATGGACAAACCGGTATAGACACTACGGTAATGAACCACAAAACCTACTCACAAAACCTTACCAAAAACTACCCTAAAAACCTAACCATAAACCACAAAACCTATCAAAAAAAAGGCATAGTAATTTAACAAAAACATTATGCCGGGACACAATTCCGGCATTATCGAATAATTATGGACAATGCCGGTAGTCTTAGGTAATTCATTGTTTGTTCCTGGATACAAACAGATGACTTCCGGCACAGACGTAAGAATTCAAATCCATGTCGTAATCAAGTACCGGCATCGTATTCAACCTAAATTCTATGACGGTACTGATGACTCTCCTAGGGTCTTCCTGTATACTAAAAGTGGATTGCCGGCATAATCGAACAAATTTAAAACAATGTCGTGACAAAATACCTACATTGTATTCAACCTAAAATCAATGCCGCAATGCCGGGACAAAACATTTAGTTTCAGGTGTTTCAGTAACTCCATACCGGCATAGTATTCATACTAAAATCAATGCCGTAACTCTCTACCGGCATTGCCTTCAACCTAAATTTAATGCCGTAATTAAGTAACGACATTGTATTCATACAAATTTCAATGTCGAAACTCACTGAAACTCAACTGTTTGAGTTAGGGTTCGCGATTCTAAGCTAAACCCATTGTTGTAAATCGATTCAAACACTTATAAACTAGTTCAAAATCACTTACCTTCTCACAGAAGCCATGTTTACGAGAGGTTGATTGTCCGAGTTCTCCTCTTCTTCTTCTTCTTCTTCTTCTTCTTCTTCTTCTTCTTCGGCAATCCGATTGATTCTTTCTTCTTGTTTTTTTTGAGCAAGTGATTTTGATTGCGGATTGGGATTGGGTTTCTTTCTAGGAGGCATGATTATAGATAGATTGGGGTAATCGACGAAGATATTTTTGAATCGACGATGAAGAACGATGGGGTAAACGATGAAGAATTTTTTTTTCGAAACCCTAACCTGTGCCGGCACAAATGAAGGAAATGGGGGATAAATGATTTGGTTTTTGATAAATGTTTTTAATTAACCAAAGGGTATTTTAGTATTTCCACCCCCAGAAAACACCCCTTAATAGACACTATTGGTTGGGGAAAGTAATTTATATACCCCAATTAATTTATCAGCCAAACCTATCTGGTTTCTTATATATGATGAACAGTGCAACTCACTGAAATGGTTAAAGTTATCGGTCGAACTTTTTTTTATAACTTCCCGCCTATTTGCCAGTTAAATGTTAGGCTTATTCCTAATTTTCATAATAGGACGAACCTACTCCTGAGAGTTATAATTAAAAATGAAGTTATGGTTCGGCTCATTTACCGAATATCGAATCAGCCGAACCATATATATTTTAGTGTTCGGCTTGTATATTGAATATAATATCAGCCGAACACCTATTGAATTTTTAAGAAAAAAGTTAATTTTATACACATTTTGGGGTTCGGCTAGAAACTGACATTTATTGTCTAGCCGAACTGTTCATAGACACTTTCATGGTGAAATTACAAGAACAGTTCGGCTCAAAACTCAACTCCATTATCAGCCGAATCCGCTATTGTAACCGTCAAAAACCCTAAATTTTTAGCAATATAACCCATTCAATCGATAAAAAACAACAAATAAGGGATCGGGTTTGTAGGAAATACCTTCTTATCCGCATTTCAAGAGTTGGAGCTTCAAATTGTTGAATTTCCGATTCAATTTATGGTTCCATTACAGTTTTTACACCTTCATCTTCAATTGTTTTTTTCTTCAATTCATGGATTAGAAGAGAATTTAGAATGCCTGCCGTCTGCTTTTTTCTTTATACAATCCATTATATAGTTCTGTAAGGACCCTCAAGCTCGTCAATGTGATTAGACCAATCATGAGACGACTAAGCCGCTATTGACTCGATTAATTAGAGACGAGGTTAATTATTAGAAATTAATCTAACAACGATCTAGATACGAAAATAGTATCACTAGATAGATCTAGAAAAGTTATGCGGAATAGACTACTCGAACGCGTCATTCAGACATCGGATGAAGGAGATATCACTAGGTTATTATGAAGGGAAAATAATCATTTTACATCTAAACCGCATGGCTGCCCTTATCCATTGTATGTGCGCCTTAATAGCTATTCTTGCCTTATCACCACCAAAACGTGTCGAGAGAAACTCATTTCTCTTTTCACTTTCTCTTTCTTTCTTCTTTCTTATTTCTTTTTCTTCTCTGGTTTTCTTCTTCTCCTCTCTGTTGATTTAAATCTCAGAGATTTGAGATTCTTATGTTCGAGAAATTATCGTAGACCTAGTTAGATTGATGATATGAGGAAGGAGTTGATGTTACAGAAGATGATTGAGTTCTGGAAACAACAGAGATTTTGGTAAGTTAATTAGGGTTTCCGTTGTTTGATATCTTTATGAATTTAAGAGTGTTTTGGTGTTTTAATTCTTGTGTTGTTGTTAATTAAGGAAGACCTGAGTGTATAAGGTTTAATTCAAGTTTCATAGAGAGTTAGGGTTTGTTTAGCTCTTCCCTAAATCAATCAGAAATTAGGTTTCATGCGAATTAGGTGGTTTGAGTTGGAATCTGTAGATGGAGAAGATGAATTATATTAAGGTGATTGAGGTTGGGTTATTAATTCAGGGTTTTTGCAAAGAAGAATCAAAAGTTAGGGTTTTTGGTTTAGAAGATGGTTTTGTAGAATTGAGATGTGAATCGAATTAAGCTTAGATGATATGAAGATGGGTCTGTTGCTGTTTCAGTGGGGTTCATGATTGTAGGTCGAATTAAATGGAATGATACTAATAAGAGATGTTGATGCTAATGGAGATGTTGGTGGAGACAATAAAGAGCTGGCAGAGATGTTGGTGTTCAAGAGAACTGATTACAGGGAACGAAATGAGTTATATTGAGATACTGTTAGCGAATGAAGATGCAGTTGCTGGTGGCTTGTTTATGAATCTGAGTTTGGAGGGCTGAGATGAGCTAAGAGGGATAGTGTTATAGATGAAGGTGGTTATGTTATAATGGTGATTCATGTGAATCAGAGTTGTATAAATTACCAGTGGAACTGCGGATTGTAGTGGCGCTGATGGTTTTGAATGTATGTGTCCTTGAACTGTGAGAATGAGAATTATATGAAATGGGTATTGCCTTGCTGGTGGTAATGAAGATATTGGTTTGGGAAGTTATGAAGTGTTGCAGGTTATGTTTTGATTAGCTTACAAGATTTATAATAAGATCCAAATGGGGATGTAAAGTAATTTATGCGGGTGTTGATGGTGGTTTTTAGCTTAGGGTTAAAATCGTAAAACCCTAGTCAGATAGTGACGTCACAAAACTTGAGTAATAATGTCTCCACTAAGCGCATTTATTGAACCCTTTAATATGTCTGCGAGAAAATTACCAGGGTATTTTTTTTTAATACTAATTAGGGTTTCGATAAGCCAAACCATGCTAGCCGCACCACTGTGCCAATGGCAAACCATACCAGCCACATCTACCGTGCCAAGGCATGCCAACCATGCTAGCCGCACCACCGTGCCAATGGAAAACCATGCCAGCCACATCTACCGCGCCAAGGCATGCCAACCATGCTAGCCGCACCACTGTGCCAATGGCAAACCATGCCAGCCACATCACCGCGCCAAGGCATGCCGACCATGCTAGCCGCACCACTGTGCCAATGACAAACCATGCCAGCCACATCTACCGCGCCAAGGAATTCCAACCATGCTAGTCTCACCACATGTGCCAATGACATGTCGTGCCAGCCACCTTGCCGCGTCATACCATGTTGGCCTCCCCATGCGGCTACCAAAAAACAAAGGCCTGCAACAATCAACGTCCATCCTTCCATCTAAGATGCAAATCTTAGACGTCCAAGGTCACCAACCAATGCATGGTAACCTTTGGACCAACGCCAAAACCCTAGTTTTGGCCACGCCTAAACCACGCAAAGGAATGCCGACCATGCCACATGTGCCAATGGCATGCCGTGCCAGCCACCTTTCCGCGCCATACCGGGTTGGCCTTCCCCATGCGGTTACCCAAACAAAGGCTTGCAACAATCAACGGCCATCTTTCCATCTAAGATGCAAATCTTAGACGTCCAAGGTTTCCAAACAACACATGGTAACCTTTGGCCCAAAACCCTAGTTTTGGCCACGCCTAAACCGCGCCAAAGCATGCCGACATGCCACATGTGCCAATGACATGCCGTGCCATCCACCTTGCCGCGCCATACCGTGTTGGCCTTCCCCATGAGGCTACCCAAACAAAGGCCTGCAACAATCAACGGCAATCTTTCCATTTAAGATGCAAATCTTAGCAGTCCCAAGGTTTCCAAACAACGCATGAGGCATGCCGACCATGCCACATGTGCCAATGGCATGTCTTGCCAGCCACCTTGCCGCGTCATACCGTTTTGGTGACCTATGCGGCTACCAAAACAAAGGCGTGCGACCATCAACATCCACCCTTCCATCCTAGGTGCAAATCCTAGCCGTCCAAGGTTGCCAAACAAAGCATGGTAACCAGCTTCCCAAAACACGCTGGCTTCCCAAAACTTGCTAGCTTCCCAAAATACGCTAGCTTCTCAAAACATGCTAGCTTCCCAAAAATGCACCAAACATGCCGCCGTCCCTCTTGAATTCTTTCTGAGTTTTACTTTCGGGATGTTTTCACCTCCCGAACGAGCTCAGAACCTAAATATTCCCGAGATGGAAGATAGGAAATTCTTTTCCGTACATAATGGAGGGGCGGACTATCAAAATCCGAGTCTGTATGATAATTCTACATCGATTCTAGTGAAGGGCGCTAATTAGGGTTTCAGCATACCAAACCCTAATTTAGACAAAGCCGTAAGCGCTTCCCTTCCAAGCCATGCCGGCCCTAAACCATGCCGCTGGCTACCAAACGAAGGCGTGCGACGATCAACGGCCATCATTCCATCTAAGATGCAGATCTTAGCCGTCTAAGGTCATCAGCTAACGCATGGCCACCTTTGGCCAACGCAAAAATCCTAGCTTGGCCACGCCTAACCATGTTAAAACCATGACCGGTCATGATTTCATGCCGTTGGCTACCAAACGAAGGGTTGCAATAATCAACGGCTACCTTTCCTCTTGAGATGCAAGATCACGACCGTCGAAGGTCACCACGCAAGTCTCCCAAGCTCAACTTTCCAAGCAACAACAAACATGCTACATGTTTTCTACAAAAACATTCGAGACATCAACGCGTGTTACAAACTGGGGGATGCTCATTTGGTATATTGGTTTGGCGGTTTACAGCGTGCGGCGTACACTGCGCCCGTTATAAGAGAGTGTCATAAGGATGAAGCGGTTAGTAAACACAGGGAGTAATGGTGAAACTTTTTCTTTTATGGAACATGAATTCCAGGCGTTACCGGTTACCACCTCCTCCCATTTACTCACCCGTTTTCCGTTTTTTAATGAGACCAGAGTACGTTTCATTCCGACTTGTATAAATAGGCATTACCTATTTCCACCGAACACAAGTTCAGGTCAGGAGCATACAACACTCAGAAAACACTTCCTAGCTTTCCATCTGTTAGCTTCCCACTTTCTGATACAAGTCGTAAAACAACTACTCTTCCAGAATCAACTATTCTGGTTTCAACACTTTCTTCGCTTCCCTCCCCAAAACCAACCCTTCTCCTTCACTTTGTGACCGAAGCAAGTCTGGAACGGCCATTTCTTGGTTTAGGCCGGATTTGTACAGATTGATCTCTCGAATCTAAAGTAATCCCTTGCAGTACATTGTTTAGGGTTTAAATTCTTTTCTCACCCACACACCCGAAATAACCAAAATCAGCAGAAACCGTTTTCACCCTCAAATAATTGGCGACCACACTGAGAGATTTATCTTTCGGTTACAATGTCAATTTTAGACCTCATGCTTCGACCTAGACATCAAGAAGGTAGAAGGCGATCCGCTCGGGGATCAACGACTCAGTTACCAGAAGACTTGATTATCAGTCTTGACACGACGAGGGATGACTGGGGACTGCCTAGAGGTTAAAAGCGAATGATCCAACCAGGGACCGACGACTTGATTATCAGATGAGACGACTAGGGACTTTCCACAATCACGGCGACGCTTCCCATAAAACTCGGTCTTACACCCGGAAGGTTCCCTTTTCATCAGGAGACCTGAAAAACCGAGTAAGTCTTACCTAGACAAGATACATGGTTTTCTATTTCAAGTTTTCACAGGAATGATAAAACCGATAGCCATGTTATGTTTCACCCCATGTCATCTACCAACACACGGTTCCATGGTTTTCTTGGGATGTTTGCGTCACTTGCAATCGTAACCAAGAAAACATCATTCCCAAAAACAATCTATTCCAAAACAATTCATTTCAAAAGAATAATCCAAAACCCTCAAGGTAATATTTGTCTATCAACCCAAGAAATCCAAGAAATCAAAACCTTAAACCAGGCGCCTTGTTTGCCTTTTTTTTAAAAAAAAAAGTCACCTACCCGTGCGTGCCTACTTTGCATAATAATGATTACCCGTCACTATTCATGAGGTAGCCGACGTTACTACGGTGATATTCGAAGAGGAATTGTTTATGATGAAGTATTTCTTCAAGTTTATGAAAGGCATACCCATGGCTAGGGTTTACACCAGTTCAAAAGAAAAATATTTCTACAGATTTATGGAAGGCATACCTATGGCTAGGGTTTGCACCAACACAAGAAAACAAGAGAACAAATTGAAATAGAAACGCTGGAGTACATAGCTGGAATATGCTTGCCCACTTTATTGCTACCACGCTACCGCTAACACCAGACGTGATAACAAAGATACGAGATAAAAAGGGGAGCCAATTTACCCCTTTCATAAGCATAAAACTTTTTGGAATTTGAATAAGGAAATGATTTCCTGTTTGAGCTACGTAGGGAAAGAGGCAACTGAGCCCGCAAGAACAAGTCCGCGCCACGCCAAGCCCGCGTCGTGCCAAGCCAACAGTCCGCGCCATACCAAATCCAAGCCAGCGTCCATGCCAAGCCAGCGTCCACGCCAAACCAGCGCCCATTCCAAGCCGATCCAGCGCTAACAACTTGCATCTTTCCAGAGCTAACAACTTGCATCCTTCCAGCGCTAACAACTTGCATTTTTACAGCAGCTTGCATCCTTCCAAAGCTAACAACTTGCATCTTTACTGAGAGTTTGCAACTTTCATCCTTCCAAATCGTTGCTCTTGAACGCTAAAGAGAAGGGAATCAAAGAATCTAATTTCATCACACGTAAAGATCGGAACGACTTCTCCAAAATCGAAGCAAAGGAAATCATGAACCCCCGAGTTCACAAAGACTCTTTTCTGTCAAAGTTATGCATGATTTTCGGGGACTTCGCCCGTAAAGTCGTGCGTCTCTATGATGAAACATTTATATGAGATTATATATTTACCCAAGGCATCGGGACATATTTGCGGCCCTCAAAAGACCGCATCGGAAGCAAATTGTTTCCAGCCAGGGAAGCCATTCCCAAACCCCAACCTCTCATGGAAAGCACGATCGATAGATGAAACTGGGGACTCCAAATCACTGTTCACTTGAGGGATGTCGAGTTTGACAGAATGCTGAGTGACAAAGTCTCCGGCTTCAACATTGTAACTGTCAAGGATCTGAGAGTTCCAAGGCACCGTTTCGACGTTCTCACCAGAAGTGGCTTCGCTTTAACGTTCTCCAGCAGCGGCTCCGCTTCAACGTTCGCTTCAGCAGCCGCTCCGCTTGAACGTTCGCTCCAGCAGCCGCTCCGCTTCAGCGTTATCTCCATAAAATGCTCCAGGATCCGAAGCAGCAATTGGATCCTTAAGTTTCAACGTCCTCTCCAAGAGTCGAAGCCGCTTCAACACCACTCCTTCCTGCAAAGGGTCGTGCCACCACATTCCCATGTCAAGGATCATGATCGCAGCCAGCCAATCTTCGCAGTCATGGCCACCTTTTGATCCATCCCTCCAAAACTCATGACCACGGGCAGTTTGCTCGCTTACGCATCCAACCCATCCTTTTACTAACTGATCCTGGGACAACCCATATTACGGAACAACTGGGCTAAATTTAAACAAACTAACTGAGCTAAATTATTTTTTTTCAAGAAACTCCCATATTACGGAACAACTGGGACAGCTCTAAGATTGAGTTAATCCCAATTTACCGATTCTAGATGTTTTTCTATACTCCTTCAAACTTCCCCAACTCTAAAAGGATTATTAACTCTTCAAATGTTCAATCTAGATTTAATTTTAAAAAACAACTCTTTTATCCTCCCTTTAATGGAGAACCATAGATTCGTAAAACATATGCAGATAGAAACGTACATGATACCCTGGTTAATTTACTATAATGTTCTTCTCTATCTCGAAGAAAGATCGACACCATACTACCCATAAAGCATCAGGGTCCCAAGGTCTGTGATGACTGTCGATTGATTTCAACCTCAGAGAAGAGAAGAACGGTACCTCAATTTCATTATATTATGAATTAAAATTAAAAAAACAGGAAGATAAAGATGTTATGATGATGTTCTCGTTATCCATGTGGTTTAATTTTATCAAAATGGAAATCCGACTGAAATCCTAAAGATGCTCAGACAACAACAATGAACACAACAGTATAAAAGAAAAAAAGGGTTAAGTGGCAAAATGCCCCAAAATGGACCCCAAGGTTGTGAAAATACCCGGGACGTTATGGAAAAGATTAAAATGCCCCATTCCGTTAGTTTTGGGGCATTTTGATCAAAAATTGGCATCTTGACCGGTCAATGGAGTTTTGAAATTCCATTTTTATCCTTCTTAATCAAAACGCCCCAATCCGCCACTACCACCGCCACCACCAAACGAACAACCACCAACCACCATCGTTGCCACCACCACCGCCACCACCACCATCCCCACCACTACCACTAGAACAACCACCACCAACACCACCGCCACCGCTACCGCCACCGCCTCCTCTACCGCCACCGCCTCCTCTTCCACCACCACCACACTACCACCGCCACCATCACCGCCACTATCACCATCGCTGCCACCACCACTACCACCGCCACCACCACCATCATCGCCACCACCACCGCCACTATCACCATTGCTGTCACCACCAATACCACCGCACCACCACCAATACCACCGCACCACCACCACCTGAATCCTAAATCTTGAACCACAAACCCTGAACCCTGAATTTTAAACACTGAACCCTGAATTATGAACAATGTACCCTGAAGGGCGATTTCGACTACTTAACTCTCTCTAACGGAAAATCTAACGGAATGGGCATTTTAATCTTTTCCCTAATGTCCGGCGCATTTTCACAGCGTTGGGGATCCATTTTGGGTCATTTTCCCACTTAACCCAAGAAAAAGAAAAAAAAAACACAACTGTTATGTTCTTTCTCAACATAGAGGGAAAGTTCAACACCTTTCTACCCATAAATATCAGGGTCCCAAAGATCTGTGAAGACTGTCCATCCATTTCCCCTTTATTACGGACGTGGGGCTTTTAGATGAGTGGATAACTTAACTTTTTTGACTTTTGACATTTTTAAAAATAAACTTTTAAATTAAAAGAATCATGGTGTAGAATTCAGATATTTTATCAGCGCCCGATTATTCAACGTTAGGCGCTGTTTCGTTACGCGATTAGGATGCTAGATTACCACTCCCATAAGATTTAGGAGATTATCAGCACCCCATAAGACTAAGTCTTAGAGAAAGAAGAGACAAGCAACAAACACTTGCAGAAGAATACAATAAAATAAAAAAAAAGCAGATACAGTTATTGAGACATAGATCTTAATCATGTTCAACAACATCCTTACTGAAAATTCACAAAACACATAAACAAATTAAGAGAAGAAAACACCCTTTAAGCTCAAAAGCATAAAGATGAACTATGTAAAAAAAACTACTCCCTCCGTTTTAGGAAAAGTAATACTTTCACTTTTTCAATTTTACCTATTTTTAAGCAAAAATAAAAAATTAAAAGTATCACTTTTTCTAAAACGGAGGCAGTATAACGTAGATTCCCTAGCTGCCTAACTGATTCCGTCCCTTCCTCCATTTATTTATGGTCGATCCACATATTTATTTACCCCTTCTTACTATTTGAGAGTGGAGAGAGGGAGAGAAGAGTGAGATTCTAATTTGTTTTTGGGTAGCAATTCATTTATGTTCCGCAATTTTGCTTTCTTAATCAGGATGATGATAAAGGCTAGACGAGAGGGTTGGGCTGATAAGAACTTCCAATGGGGTGCCTTTAACATTATTCAATCCCGAACTTTCAGTCATATCTATAGGTGCATCCGAAGGCGTCTTAAATTTGAACCCATGCACCAAACGAGCCAGAGTTAAGTGCACAATTTGCAGTGAAAACGAGCTTGCCGGACAAATTCTTCTGCCGGATCCGAATGGCATTAGCTTGAAATCTTGAGGTCCTATACCTGTATTCAAGTGCTCACCTGCTGTCAGAAATCTCTCCGGCCTGAATTCTTCAGGGTCTGACCACACCTGCGGATCACGTTGAACCTTCCAAATATTGACCATTAAACGGGTTCCTGCAGGAACGTGGTAGCCAGCGATGGTACAATCTGCCATGGATTCGCGAGGAGCTGATAGTGGACCTGGTGGGTATAGTCTCATAGTTTCCTTGATAATGGCCTGTAGATACATGAGGTTCTCTATATCCGAATCTTCCACTTGCCGTTCCCTGCCTACGTGCAACATCAACTCAGCTTCGGCTTTTTCCAATACGTGTGGATGATTCATTAGTAAGCTTAGAGCCCACAATAAGCTGACCATCACTGTGTCCGTTCCTCCTAGGATTAGAGTCTGCGCGTCACATACATTTTCCAAGATTTGTGGTCAGTACATATTGTAAATGCAAATGAGAAATATATATAGCTAGGAGCTAGCGTACCAAGCAAGTCGACTTGATGATAGTATCGGCATCGACAGAATCGGATATCTTTGCGTGAACGTCATTATTGTCAAGTATGGAGAGCATTACATCCATGAAGTCTTGCTCGCCGGCATTATCCTTCTCATACCCTTCTTTGGATGGCGATGATGATGATATCTTATTTTTCATTTTATGTTCTTCCAACCATGATTGCAGCAATACATCAAGTTCTCTGCCAGTTTTTTTCATGTCTCTCTCAAAACCTCCCAAGTCTAACCACCTAAGACAAGGTAATCCGTCCGATGGCACAAACCGAGCCAACCTAAAAATTCCCTCACAGCCTTTTGACACCTCCTAGCTCGATCCACTTCATCATCACTGGCAGAACAACTGCCCAAGTACCGTTTCCCGACGATAAGTTTCAAAGATATGTTTAGCGTCAAATCGAGAAACCATTGCTTCATATCCACGACTATGGGATTCACATTAGAACACAGCTTATTGTATAGTTCTGCAATGGATTTTTTGATCTCAGAGACCCAGACATGCTTTAGAAACTCTATCTTAGAGTGTGAGAGAAACTCATGGTTTACTATCTTCCGCAGTTCCTGCCAATACGCTCCGCGAGGTGCGAAACCAAAGACTAAATTGTTGTAACCCATGTACTTGAGAGCTGCTGAAACCGGGCGAGACATGAAAATTTTATCATTAGTAGTGAAACACTCTTTTGCTACCTCCCAACTACTAATAACAAGTGCCCTACGCAGACCGAGTCGGATGGTAAAAGTTGCACCATAATGATCAGCCATGTCTCCCAAACTTCTAAAGAGTAGCTGGTCTTTTCCGCCCAGCATATGAAGATGACCGATTAGGGGCCATGAACCAGGTAGCTCCGGTGGTGGTTTTGATCTCGAGGTCTTGTTATTTCTTGAGACGTATTGCAACCAATAATGGTACAATGATGAAAAAGATAAGACCGCTACTATTGTAACCAATAATGTAGTAGTTGTTGAAAACTGGAAGGGAACAAAACCCATAGCTGCTTGCATATAAATGGTAGCAACTCTGGCATCTTGAATTTATAGAGCTAGTAGGGTTTCCTAGATAATGTTCAATGTCGTGCACGGTAGAAGTATCTATCAGAGGTTAATTAGTGTTTAAGTTTTTAGTCCCCACAACTTAGTGGTGGTTGATACAAGTACGATGCAGTTAGCCGTAAACGATGCAGTTAGCCGTAAGATCAATAGGATAGGATTCATAAGTTGAAAATAGAATAGCTTTTATTTTAGTTGTTGTTGCTAATATCTTTTTTGTTTAAAAATGGAATTCTCAGTGGCAGGGTATGGTTTGTGAATCCCACTTTTGTTTTTGATTGTTGTTGGCTGTTTTGTGGTATCATCTCCCATATATTTTGCATGGTTGTACACCATTACAGCCACTTGAAGTAGTGGGAGCATGGTAAATCTTTATTTTTTCTTAAATAAACCAGCAATTAATTAGTATATATTGATCAAAAAAAGCGAAAAAGATAAAAACAAAAAGGTTAAAGTTAGATGATGGGACTAAGCCAAAACTAAAAGAAAGGAGAAACACGAAAAAGAAAAAGGGAAATTCATTATTATATATATCAGCCTCAGCTTTACCAATGTGACTTAAAATGTTCTTCACGAGTTTTTGCTTGGCTGCTTAGAAATATTTCAATAATGAATGGAGATACTGATGTTTCTGGTTTGTCTTAATTCGCGTTCGTCAAAGATGGTGTTGCGTAACGATGCCGATTGGCACTAGCTAGTAGTACTTGATAAAAATGACAGAAGCAATGATGTCATATATTGCCAAATCACCACGATCCATCCCATCAATGCTCTACATCCCATGTGAAAACCGGCCATATATATATATATATATGGTTTGTGGTCCTATGCTCTACAATAATTAATTATTTGTTAAAGTTGAATCGTCCTTATATGCACCAAAGAACACAATGCTCTATATAGCCTTGTGTACTATGGCATTATCTTGTTTGTTAAAGTTGATTATGATGGTATTTCTAATAATGTGTTTGGTGATTTTATCATGAAGAGTAGTTCTGTAGATGGTGATGACGCTAGTGACTGTAGAGACGTTAATGAAAGCGATAGAGATTGTGATTTCTGTATTTTCTGAAATTTTGGTGATGCTTGAGATGTGTTGAGTTTATTAGTCCCACATTATTGGGCAATTTAAGATCCTGCGGTTTATAATCTTTTAGGGCCTTTCCACTCATTGCCAATTGGTTTTGAGTTGGATGCCCGCAGACTTTAACATGGTATCAGAGTAGGCTGGTATTAGTAGTAATTCAATTTGTTTTATGGATTTTTTTCAAGTATACAAAACGAAGAACTTGACCGAACGAGAAAATGGGCCATTTGTCCAAAAAAATTTAAAACACGGTTCAAATAGACGAGTAAAAAAAAATATTTGAAAATGGACAGGATGAAATTGGTTACATCCCCGCCTATTTTTAAATTTTTGTCCATTTAAAAATATCTTTTCAATTTTTGGCTATTTCTTGAGATCAAAACCTAAGTGTCTTTTCACCCGGGATTTATTGATTTTGGTCTTTTTGACCAATTTTGTGGAATTCAATTTGTTTTATGGATTTTTTCAAGTATACAAAACGAAGAACTTGACCAACCATTCTCCATGGAAAATACTCTAGATCAGAAAAAGATTAACAATAATGTTCAAGACCGTGACCGCGATATCCCTCACATTGCTATCCTTCCATGTCCTGGAATGGGTCATCTCATTCCTCATCTTGAGTTAGCTAAACGTTTATGCAACTTTCATGGCTTCCATGTAACGTTTTTCGTATACTCAACCGAAGCTTCTGCTGCTCAATCTCAATACCTTATCTCACATCGTCTTCCTGAATCTCTTCATGTATGTCACCTTCCGTCCAGAGACATTTCTCCTTTCGTAACAGATTCTATTGATGTTCAAACTCGTATCTTGGTAAAGGGGCTGAAAGAAATGGTAGAGGGACGGCAAGTGTGATAGCAATGTCCCTCTTATTGGTTAGGGGGTGTCCTATAGGGGGTGTAGATTGACTAGATTACCCTTTTCACCTTAAATCAACCAAAATCAAATCAATTTTTTTAAACCTAATGAATCAAAAAAATAAAATCAGTTTTTTTTTTTCATCTTCTTCTTCATCTTCTCTTCTCCTCCATCAACCGTAACCTCCATTGAAAATTTCACCGTCTTCGATTAATCGGCGATTTGAAAAATGTTTGGAAAAACCTAGTTAGGATTTAGTTTATCGTGTTGGATTTAAGTTAATTTTGTATCAAAAATTAGGGTTTTGTATGAAAATTGAAATTGAATTTTCTGGGTTTATGTGAGTTACGGTTGGTAATAACTCATTACGAACCGTAACGGAGATTTTGAAGAACATACGGTTGGTAATAGTTCAATTACCAACCGTATGTTCTTATATACGAGAATCTTCTTCGATTTACGGTTGGTTTCGAGCATTTAATTACCAACGAATAGCGAGTTACGATTGGTATCGAGCATTTAGTTACCAAATCAGAATCGGTTTTACGATTGGATCTTCCCCAAATTTAACCCGATTCACGGTTGGTATTCGATAACTTACTAACCGTAACTAAGAGTTACGGTTAGTAACGAGCAAAATTGCAATAGTAAGTTCTTACGAAAAATTCAAAAGTTTTGATTTTGTTATGTACTTTAGATAATTTTGAGCAAGGAAAAGCTAATGAGAATTAATTTAGAAGTATACTGGGTCACTGGAATCACTCATTTTTGTTGAGTGAATCAAAATCTGGGGTTTCACTAATATCACATAAGTTTTCTTTTTCTTCTCCTCTAATTTTTTTTTATAACTCTAAAAATCTGATGTAGAGTTATAATAAGTGAAAATTAATTATCAACACTAATCTTGATTATCATTACTAATCTTGATTATTAACAATAAGGGCTAATTAGTCATTTCCAGATTATTTTTGATAAGGGGCACTTGAATTACCTTGTAATGACCTTTTTTGTCTTATTAGGTTGCCGCCCCTCTACCATTTCTTGCCGCCCCTTTACCAAGCTTGCTGTATAATCATTCGTGAATCTCTTCCTGACGTCGAATCCTACACTGTTAACAGTCACCATAAGGAGCACACCGGTATTAATAATACGAGTGTCAGCCCCATAAATGTTCTCATTGCGGATTTTTTCTCCACGGACAGTTTTGATATCGCTGACAAAATGGGCATACTTAAATATATTTTCTTTTGCCCTGCAGCTGATTTACTCCCCTTCATGATATATTTCCCCATACTTGATAGCCAAGTGCAAGGTGAGTTCGTTGATCTCAAAGAGCCAATAAAAATCCCTGGTTGTAAGCCTCTTCAACCAAGGGACCTAGTTGATCCGGTAAGGAACCGCGAGACTGATGGGTATAACTGGTTCTTACACCAAGCAAGCCGGTTTCAACTAGCTGACGGAATTCTCTTAAACACGAGCGATGATCTTGAGCCTAAAACTATTAAAGCATTGCGAGAAGATCCAACCCTACGACAACTAGGTACTCGGCGAATATATCCAGTTGGTCCACTTATTAAGCCATCATCGGCAGAAGTAGCAAAAGATGAACATTCTTATATCACGACATGGCTCAACCACCAACCGGAGGATTCAGTGATTTTGGTATCATTCAGCAGCGGTGGGACATTGTCAGCTGAACAGACGACAGAGCTAGCTTGGGGTTTAGAAATGAGTCGGAAACGGTACGTATGGGTCGTTCGAAAACCGGTAGAAGTGGACGCTTCAGCTGCATTTTTCAGTGTGGGTAATGAACTTAATTGTTTGTACCCAAAATTACTTTTGAGCACAAAACACGATGAATGGATTATTTGGTGTGAATTTTGGGTTGGAGGCGAATTGAAGAACAAATAAAAGTGACACAGGTTTTTACGTGGTTCGGCATGGTTGGCCTACATCCACGGACGAATCCCCTTGGGGGTGATATTTTATTGATATGTGGGATTACAGTGTATATTTTATCTCCTCTTCTCCCTCTCTTGGCTACCTCCCTAAATGATTTCTGCTCCTTCCTATTTAGACAGTTCAATGTCTAATTTCAATATAAACTTAAATGGCATTAATTCTCGTTCATGCCTCCATCATGATTTATGCATGAAACTGCTGGAATCAATACTACATGCCTCCATGATGATTTTTGCATGAAACGCACATTTATGCCTCCATCTTCAATTCCGCATGAAGCGCACATTTATGCTTCCATGATAAATTCTCATCTTGCCGGCAAACTGGGTAGTGGTTGGCGAGGCATAATGGATGACAGATATGGATGGATCTTGTTGCGATTGGATCGGGCCTCGCAATTGAGCAGACCGGCCATTTGGCGATGCCATAGGGTACTTAGCTGGGAATTGGTTGGCAGCGTCGCTGGCAACAAGAGTGGAAACAGCATGGAAGCAATATCGACAACATGGTCTTGACATTGACCGATCGTTGACTTTGACCGTTGACCGAGCGTTGACTTTGACGATTGACCGTGACCGTTGACCGAGCATTGACTTTGACAGTTGACCGAGTTTTGACTTTGACCATTAACCGTGACCGTTACCGAGCGTTGACTTTGACCGTTGACCGGTTGTTGACTTTATGAAATACCGGGTTTGCCGGGAGGGAACATTTCGATTGACCGGTTACTTGGGCTTGGATGACGACTAAACGATGGTTTGGGCAACGTTCCGGCCCAATATGTGGTATTTTTACTTATGGTACAAACATCGCCCCCTCTTAACCTCAAACTTGTTGGGGTTAAGAAAATTTCGTTTTCTTAGTCAATGATAAAAATCGCCCCAAGTGTGGATTATCGATGTTGAGGTGATTGGCGAACTTCCCTTGTTGTTTGCGGAAATCACAATCAAGACGCCCCCAAGTGAGGCTATTGTGACGAGAGATTGGCGGGAAACAGTTGAGCATGAACCATTGTTGTATGCAAAATCGGACCGAGGGGCGAACCGGCTCGTAACGGAAGCGTGATGCTTGGAGTGGAGTGGTGTAGTGAGTGAGCGATAAGCTAGCGATGTAAAGCGAACGTAGTAGTTGCGTAGGACTTGGTGCGATGGCCACAAAAGCGTCTTCTACGATCTTGAGCAAAACTAGGTAATGTGATATTGAGCAAAAATAGTTTGCAACGACTTCGATCAGGCGGCTGCAGTGAACGAGTAAAGCGCCTCCAGTGACTACGATGGTGGGTGCGGGATTTGCGAACATAAGTGAACTCTGGCCCAGCTTCGTCGGTACAGAATGACGAAGCGACGAGCAAAGTACACTGCATGATTGTGGTGGTGAATTGCAGCGAAGCTGAACATAAGCGAATGCAACAACCATCCAGTGAGATTCGCAGCGAGCGTCGAGCATTCTCGGCCGATTACGATCAATCAGTGAACTGCGAAGCGACGAGCAAATATGCACTTCTGGCCAATTTGCGATCAGGTTGAATTTGCGAGGGTTAACGATGTTTATCTGCGGCGACCGATCAGTTGATGCTGTGACATCGAGCATTCACTGGTAATTGCGATCAGCTGGACTGCCGGGAAGCGACGAGCAAAGCCGCCTGCTATGGAATTCGCGATCAATTTGGATGCGGGAGTTAGCGACAGCTGGACTTAAGCAACCCGATCGGTGATGCTGCTGCGACGGCATCGAGTGTGCAACAGATCCGATCAATTTGGAGTTCTGGAGGCGGCGAAGCAAAGCGCTGCTGGCCGAATTCGCGATCAATTCAGTTGGAGGAGTTAACGACAATTAGAATTTACCGTGACGACCCGATCAATTGGATTCTGCACAGCAATGATGAGCAAAGCTAAGCTAAGCCAATTGCTGATCAGTTCAGACTACGCGGGAACTATCTGAACATCATTGCAGACTGCAGCGACAGTGCGATCAGTGGAATCTGGCGACGAGCAAAGTTGTACCTGCGGTATTGCGATCAATTGGGTATGGGAACTATGAACATGCGTTGGATTCAGGTAGCCTGATCAATTGTGATTCTACAATGACAGCGAGCAAAGGTATCTTACTAGCGGTAGGCTACGAGAAGCTGCCGAACATGGATGAATCTTGATAAGCCCGATCAAGCTAGTCTGCATGCTGACCAACGAGACTATGTCACGTGCAATATGCGATCAAATTTGGATGAAGAGCTACGAACATACATTTGAGACTACGGTAGCCGATCAGTTAGTCTACGACGATTCTTCGAGAGCTAGAGCTAAAGCTGATTCGATAAAACTAAAGCGCATCGATTGCGTCCAAGCTGATACAAAATTGATAAAGCAAAAGCTGAGTGCATTGATTTGCGTCCAAGCGTAAATCTGACGGTTGCTTTTGAACAAGACTACAATAATTTGATCAACTTAAGCTATGCTTGATTTAACATTGCTGATTGTAATAATTGCGTCAAAATATTAGGGTGTATGCTCGCCCCTCTTAATCCTGTAACTCGTTGTAGGATTAAAAGTTTGGGTTACACACGAAGTTTTGATTTTCGAAGCTTAAGTCAGCATTGCATTTAGGTGCCATGTAACTCGGCCCCAAGCATATGGAGTGTTACGCAGCTTGTCCAAAAAGAGTTATTTTAGACCATGAGGTGTTACGTATCTCGCCCCCAAGTGACAGTCAGTCATGTTGAAGGGATTCGCAACTCGCCCCCAGAAGATAGTGATTGTCATGCTGCTTAATGATCGTACAAGGGTGCAATGCCTTGCTGCATTTTGCTCGCGCATGAAATTTCGAAGATGTCTGCTATCTGGAATTTGCACGGGGGGCCAATCCCACTATTCAAGATGCTAGCAGAATTGAAATGTGTGCATCTCCTCGTGAGAAAATGCTCGCCACATTATAGGTATCTCATTGAACAAAAGTATGCATGAATATATGAAAAGATGCGTAAATATGTAAATTGTATACGTACCGTATTGAAAGTGTTATTGCGACTTCGTTTATGACGCGATTAGATGCCCACTGGCTATGTTGATGTTTTCTAGCGACGATGACTAGTATAGTTTCCTTAGCGTCTTGGCTTGGGTCAGAAACTAGATTCGTCTGCGGGAATGAAATACACTGGAATTTGAATCAAAACTGGATCAAGAGTTGCCATGGAAGCGTATTTGGTAGCTTTCGATCGGCCGTCTTTATGTGATTATACATAAAAGCGACTGGAGCAGTTATGAAAAAAAATTGTATTGAAACAGTTTTAGGGGAAAATCGGACTACTGACGATTCGACCAAGCTGGATTGTAGGGAATTAAAAAGGCCGCGACGATTCGATCAATTGGCGAGCGGTATTCTTTGTGAAATGGATTACGAGTTCGATCAACCCATTGTAGTAGTTATGTGGAAATGGATCGAGCGATTCGATCCACTGGACCGTAACGTTATGTGAAAAAAGATCGACAATTCGATCAACTGGACTGCAGGTTATTCTTGAAACCGGACTTCATCGATTCAATCAAGCTCGGACTGCGACGTTGTAATTGCACTCACGAACTTTGCATATGAAGCAAATTTTGGATAAGAATCGACACAAAAACATTCAAACGTTCGGTGCGTCCTTTTGATGTCGCCGCTCCATTCCCAGAAAATAATTGTTCTTTAAACGTTGAAATTCCGCCCTCATGTTGTTGGAAATTGACATGCGATCATGGCAAGACCTAAAATCACTCGGTTTGGATGTGAAGAAGAAGTTATCGACGAAACAAAATTGGTCGGTTAGCACCTTTCTCCAAACATGTTGATGACGTGATTGTACCCAAAAAATATTATTCTCCAATTGTAAAATTTTAACTTCATGTCGTAGGATACGAAATGCGATCATACCCGAGCCAAAAATCATCCAACGTGAGACGAAGAAGATATCATGGAAACAATTTTTAGACCAAGCCCAAGTGAGGGCGTATAAATCCGTCAGGCTAACGGCATGGGGCTGAAAAATCCAGGGCTATAGAATTAAGTTGTGTTGTGTGCTTTGGATCAGGGCTCGCTATGAAGTTAAGTGTGCTACACCGAATCGGATGCATGATATTAAGTTGCGTGGAATCTTCTGGCAAAGATAGGATGTATGATATTAAGTTGCACCGCTTCACCGAATCAGATGTCGATATTAAGTTGCATCGCAACAATCGCAAGATCAAACCACGATATTAAGTCGCAGCGTGATACTGCCCAAGAAACAAAATGGAAGTCACGCAGAACCGGGCCGGTAAGCGTATATCCAATGGTCAATCAATGGCAAGGAAGCGCCGCCAGAAGCGCTTGCTGCCATTGGCCGATGATGGCGTCATGACGGAAGATAATAACGGCGTCATCTAACGGTAACGGAATATACTTGGTATATTCTAATTCCGTTAATGGTAACGGAATATTCCTGGTATATGCTGACGTCGTTTGTAACGGTAACGAAATCTGCTGACTGTAGTTTTCTGCGCTAATGTTTGTACCCAAAATTATTTTTAGGCATGAAACACGATTGAATCAATGATTTGAGGTGTAGTTAGGGTTAGGAAATGAATTGATGAACAATAGAAGAAACACAGATTTTACGTGGTTTGGAAAGATGTGCCTACGTCCACGGATGAATCCCCTTGGGGAGTGGTGTTTTATTGATAATAGAATTACAATAGCATTTTTTTATTTTTTTGTCTTCCCTATTCAGAATTACATTCCCTCTATTTATACAATCCTGAACATGGTATTTACTTCCCTTGCATGCCTCCTGGCATTAATCTGTATGAAAACTCCTTTGCATGATTCTTTGAATAAATTCTGCATGAAACTGTTTGCATAATTTCTTGAATAAATTCTGCATGAAACTGCCTGCATGCCTATTGACTTTCCCTGCATGCCTCCTGGCATTGATCCACAATGAAACTTCCCTTGCATGCCTTCTTGTATTGATTTGCGGGCCTCCCATGTATTTTATACACGGTACAAACAAAGCCTCCTCTTAACCTCCAACCTGCAATAAAATTTGCTCACGTGCTAGGTGAGACATTATGCCACATGGTGGACTTGTGATGCTCGATAGCTAGTCAAGTCTTGAGTAGAATGTAGTGTGTGCTTGCGGGTGGGGCAAGGCTTTTGGTCAGCAACGTAACAAGGCTAGCGCTTGCTGCTCGGGCGTATTTGTCCGATGCTTGTGTTGCGTACGAGTCTTTGGACCAATATCGAGCATTGGGCTCGTGGTTCAGACGATACTTTATGCTTGCCAAGATGCAAGTCTTTCATACTCGCATGCAAGACGAGATTTTATACTTGCGATAAAAGCAAGACTTATGTGCTCACGTGCAAGGTGAGACTTTAGGTGCTTGTGAAGTGATGCAAGGCTAAATATTGAAGGGTCTATGCAATCCTCATCTCGAACCCGATCATGTCGCTATCCATGAACCACGAACTCGATCATGTCGTTATCCACGAACCTCGAACTCGATCATGTTGCTGCCCCAAGTGCATATAAAAGTTTCTTGAACACAAAATTTTTTGCTTCCATGCTGTAGGGAATTGTAAAATGGTTCTAACGAGCAAAAAATCACTTAATTCAGATTTCAAACGAAGAAGTTATTGACAAAACAAGATTTGGATGAAGCGGGTGCGTTTGCTGGCGTGGCGTGATGATAGTGTAGAAGCACTGATGTGTTACTGCTGACTGGGACGACATGGATGACGTGGCACCCGAACGGTGCTAATTTTTGCATGGAAATTCGTGGCATGATTTTTGAGATTTTGACGCACCTATCTCAATGATAAAACACGATTGTTTTACACGAATACCCTTAGTCGGCGCCAATGTTTGTACCTAAAATTACTTTTGAGCACGAAACACGATGAATGGATTATTTGGTGTGAATTTAGGTTGGAGGCAAAATAAAGAACAAATAAAAGTGACACAGGTTTTTACGTGGTTCGGCATGGTTTGCCTACATCTACGGACGAATCCCCTTTGGGGTGATATTTTATTGATATGTGGAATTACAGTGTATCTTTTATCTCCTCTTTTCCCTCTCTTGGCTACCTCCCTAAATGATTTCTGCTCCTCCCTATTTATAAGGTTCAATGTCTAATTTCAATATAAACTTAAATGGCATTAATTCTCATTCATGCCTCCATCATGATTTCGCATGAAAAGCTTTGGAATCAATGCGCATGCCTCCATGATGATTTACGCGTGGCGCACATTTATGCCTCCATTTTCAATTACGCATGAAAGCGCACATTTATGCTTCCATGATAAATTCATCTTGGCAAGCTGGATTTAGTGGTTGGTGACATAATGGGAGCGGTATGGATGGATGCTAGAATGTGACTGGATCATGCAGGTAGTAATAGTTACTTGATCTGTCAATAGGAGTACTTAATTTAGGAATTGGTTAGCGAGCATCGTAGCAACAAGAGTGGAAACAGTATGGCAGCACTATCGCCAACATGGTCTTGACATTGACCGATCGTTGACTTTGGCCGTTGACCAATCGTTGACTTTGACCATTGGCGTGACCGTTGACCGAGTGTTGACTTTGACCGTTGACCAAGCGTTGACTTTGACCATTGATCGTGACCGTTAACCGAGCTTTAACTTTGACCGTTGACCGGTTGTTGACTTTATGAAATACTGGGCAGGCTAGTGGGCTGTTTCGGTTGACTGGTTAGCGGACTTGGATGACAGCTGAACAGTGGTTTGGGCAACATTCTGGCCCAATATGTGGTATTTTTATTTATGGTACAAACAAGAATAATCCCGATGAATATTTACCAAATGAGTACCATAACAGGATCAATGGGGTAGGCTTGGTGGTACCTACGTGGGCACCACAAACAGAATTACTCGGTCACTCATCAGTAGGTGGGTTTTTAAGTCACTGTGGGTGGAATTCGACATTAGAAAGCATATGCAGTGGTGTGTCCATGATAGCATGGCCATTATACGCAGAACAACGGAGTAATGCTGCAATGCTTGAAGAAGAGATTGGAGTTTCCGTGAGAGTTAAGAGTAGTGGAAATGGAGTTATCGGTCGGGAAGAGATTGAAAGATTAGTTAGGTTGTTAATGGATAATGAAGGAAATGAAGACACTAATCATATGGGTTTCCGTTTGAGAAATACAGCTAAACAACTTCAAATATTGATGGGTGGAGCTATAAATGAAGGAGGGTCATCTTACAATTCACTCTCAGAGGTTGCTGATGAATGGAAAATAAGTAATAGTGGTGCCATTTGATTAGAAAGCGCATTGCTGACGTCTGATGTATCGTACATTATATATATTTAATTGTTATGCGTACAAGTTAGAATACGTAACTTCAATAATGGACCATGAATTTTCGATTTACAATCTGACGTATGACTCGATTGATAAATGAGTCAGGTCGATTTGAAAACCTTGGTTACATGATTGCTAATGTGTCAACAAATATATATTTGTCATCTTTGACTATCTATCCCTAAAGATCATGAAGTCAAAGGATATGACCACCTAAAGTATAGGATCCCATAAGATCTTCCTTTTGGCCTATAATTGAAAATACTAGCTAGTACATTTTACCGGAGAGAAGAAGATGAAGTCAAGGATATACACATTGATCACTACCTAAGATCTTCTATTTCCTCTATTAGAAGTAAAAACACTACATTTTAGAGTGGGGAAGAAGAATAAGAAGCAAAGATCCAGTTCAGGGTATGTGTATCTATTCCTATTTTCTCTATTCATGCCTTTATTTTTTATGACTTCCTTTGTATTGGGAAATAACTTTGGGTCTTAATCTCTTAGATTGTGAGATTAGGGTTTAATAAAATTACTCATCCATATATAGTTTTAAATCGTTATCTGATAAATATGACTTAAATCTGGGGTCATTTTGAAAAAATAAATAATCTAGGGTTGGTTAAAAATATATATCTTCTTTAAAATTCATATGATTATTTAGTCAAAAACTCTATCTAGTTAACCTTGATTAACCCTTTCGTGTTTGATTTTTCATGTTTTTTCTTTTTTCCCTAAGCTATAAATTTTTATTGTAAAAAAATATTAGGTTGTGTTTGATACAAGTTAATTCCATGGAATTAGCCATCTTTCCATGGAAATAGCGTGTTCCATGGAATTGCAATAAAAGCGTGGCCTAAAGTATGTTTTAAACTCAATTCCCTGGAATTTCATGGAAAGTCTTTCCTTGCCTCCCCATGAAACTGATTCCATGGAAACACTTTCTATGCAACTGTTTTCTTTCTCTGTTATCAAACACAGCCTAAGAAATTAAGGGACATAAACCTTGCCTCACAAAAGAAAGAAAGAAAATTTCTGAAAACAACAAATTGTGCTTTCAGAAAGATATGAACATTTTGAATATACAAAACCTATATATCAAAATAAGATCTTTCGAGCAACGAGAAAATTATATTAGACTAAGACTACAAAAGATATGAACATCATGTATGTGTTTTTTTTCGAAATGTGCTTGGTTTCTCTGGAATTAGAGTGAGGTTTACCTCTTTCTCATAGTTTAGTCATTTTAGTATAATATATATAGATATTGCACATTCTTAGTTGATTGTTTCTGAACATAAACGTCACACATTTGAATAGTTTCACATATAGGGTGGTCAGAAAAATAAGTGATAATGTTATAAGAAATTTAATGGTAAGGTGATATGAACGTCTAGCACGTAAAAGTATAATCACAAAAACTAGATATACCTAGTGCTCGTTTGACAATTTTATGCCAACTTTAATCCTTACAGTACTATAATCATCATTTTCTTGTATAGAAATACATCGGTTTTGCTCCAATAACATGGTTTTACATTGCTGCTCTACAACTTTCACTAGGAACAAGAGGGATACAAGATGGAGAAAAAATGTCAAATTCGCCAAGAGATGCATATAAGCATGCAGTGGATTCTCCCGTCAGAACTTACTTTAGAAATACTTTCTCGCTTACCCACTGATTCAGTCGTGCAATGTAGAAAGGTGTGTAGGGCATGGAGAGACATACTTCGTCATCCTTCCTTTACTAATATCCACTTGCAACGATTATCACAGAGTAATGGTAACAGTTTTTCAAGTCTTTCTTCTCATAATGCTACGGTTGGGTTACTTTTGAGCTTTATATTTACACAGGAAAATAGTAACAATACTTACTATGGAGAGTATCAGAACCAGCCTAATAATAAACTTAGAGGGATCAACCAGCCTTCCTTTGTTAGTAAGTCAATAGTTGGTTCATGTAACGGATTGATTTGCTTTTCTGAGACTAGTCATTTTGGTGTCCATGAACCTAGCTATATTTCTAACCCTATTACTGGAGATTACGCAAATTTTGCAAGGCTAAATGTTAAAAGCGAGAGTGACAGTGAATTCGAGGCTATGGTGTGTGGTTTTGGTTACCATCCTTCTACTAACAAGTATAAAATCGTGAAAATTTGCTATATCCAAAACCAACCTTTAGGGTGGGTCAAGGTATACACCCTAGGCAGTGGCAGTGGTTGGGGAGACATAGGAGAAACCTCTTACTCATTGCGACCTACAAGAGACTCTTTTCGGGGTATTTCTAGTTATCGATCCCCATTTGGTACATTGGCAAATGGAGCACTTCATTGGCTTGACAAGGAATACAATATTGTGTCCTTTGATTTGGCTAAGGAGAACCTATACTTGCTCCGAACACCACCTAGTGACGGCCGGGTTATAAGTGTGTGGGACAGTTTTAAACTTGTGGTACTGGGTGGATGCTTGTGTTTTGTTCATGCAAAGGAAGGTGACTTATTAGACATATGGCTATTAGTTAGAAAAGGGAAAACAATGGATTTAACGTGAATGAGCAGGATGATTACGAGTCGTTGTTCTGGGTTAAGGAGTTTAGCATACCAATTGGACGTGACGCAGTGCCGTGTGCCCTTACAAATAGTGGTGAAGTTCTACTTCGCTACAATTCTAGTCTCTTTTGTTATGATCCAGAAACTGCAGCCTTGGAAAGGCTTACAGATAAGGAAATTCTCATGTATTTCCTCACAAATCCAGTGCAAAGAGAAATCTTCGTAGAAATACAGACTGAGGATAACGGAGAGATTGATGCATAAACCTTTTTCATTATGTTTCAGATAGTAGTGGAACTCATATGATCGGAAACACTATTTTTCATTTATGTACTGGCAATGGATTTTTTTTTTTTTTTTTGGTCTTAAGTTTCGGTTATTCAATAATTTTCAGACTTTTAGTATTTGCTAAGTTGAGATTTCTTCGGATTGATGATGCACATTTACATCAGTTAAATTACTGTTTGTTGACTAGATGCACATTTCATGCACTACTCCACGTTCTTTAATGGACTATCCCCAACCTCCAACACTTTCAAACTCCTAAACCATTTCCAAAACGTAACTATATATGTGACTCCACAGGCAGGAGTGAATAAAAAAGAATGAATTCATGCCTGAATGGGCGATGTTGCGTTTGGCATCTGGCCGTTAATTTTATGCCTGAATTGGTTATTATCACCCTTGACTATACAAAGATGGAGGAAGTCAAAAGGAAATTTTTTCTTATTTCAGTTTAAAATTTAAATCGAAAAAATAAAAATAAAATCTAATATCCCCCCTCATAAATAGGTAACCACCTAACTAAAATATATGATCCCATAAGAGCTTCTTTTATCCCTATAAATCAAAACCCTAACTACCTTTTACAGAGGAAAAGAAGAGCACAGAGGAAAATGAATATTCGAGTACCGACCTGTTAAGGCTTTAAGGGTATGTGTTTCTGTTCTTATTTTCTTTCTACATACTTCGGTTTTGTATGATTTTTCTATTGGGAAATTGCTTGGATGTGGTGATAGATTTTATATTGTTTGATAAAATGACTCCACCAGATATAGTTTCTTTTAAAACATTATCATGATATCTTGGGTTGCTTAAAAATGTATTTAATTATATTTTTTTTATTGTTATTTAATCGAAATTCTTTTATGTTTCGGAATAAATTTAACCACCCTGATAACCATTGGTGTTTGGTTTTTCCTCTGACAAGTTCATGCAAATTTTCAAGGTTTAGCGTACTAAAAACTAGTTGTTGTCTTCTTGTGTAGAAGTACGTTGGTTTTGTAATAATCATGGTTCTTACATTATTTGCTCTACAACTTTCAGGAGGAAAAGAAGAGGCGGGGAAGGGACATTCTTCAAGTAACAACAAACTATCACACATGTCTTGGGACCAAAGAGAAAATGTGAAAATTCGCCAAGAGGTGTATATAAACATGGAGAGGTTTCTTCCATCAGAACTTACATTGGAGATACTTTCTCGCTTACCCACTGATGAAGTCATACAATGCAGAGAAGTTTGCACCGGGTGGAGAGACCTAATTGGTCCTCCTTCCGATCCTCATCTACATTTGCAACGAGTATCACAGTCTGATGGTAATAGTTTCTCAAGTCTTTCTTCTCATACTGCTGTTAATGTTCCCGTTGGCTTACTTTTTAGCTTAAAGTTTCCGCTGCAAAACGGACACCAAATTTACTACGGAGAGTATCAGAACCAGGATAGTTTTAAACTTAGAAGGGTCAACCAGCCTCCCACTAAGAGTAAATTAGTTGTTGGGTCATGTAACGGCTTGATTTGCTTTTCTGAAACCAATCATTTTGGTGTCCATGAACCCAGCTGTATTTGCAACCCTGTCACCAGTGAGTACGTAAATCTTCCAAGGCTGAATGTTAAATGCGACGACAAGGTTGAGGCTATGGTGTGTGGTTTTGGTTACCATCCTTCTGCTAATAAGTACAAAATTGTAGAAATATGCTATATCCAGAACCAACCTTTAGGGCATGTCAAGGTATATACTCTAGGGAGTGGCAGTGGTTGGAGAGACATAGGAGAAACCGCTTACTCACTGCGACCTTCTCGGGGTATATCTAGTAATCGATCCCCATTTGGTACGTTGGCGAACGGAGCACTTCATTGGCTTAACGATGAAGACAAGATTGTATCCTTTGATTTGAATACCGAGAACCTATACTTGCTCCCATCACCATTTTCTAACCCTGCTGTAAGTAGGCAGAACCGTTCCAAACTTAAGGTATTGGGAGGATGCTTGTGTTTTGTTTATGCAATCGAAAGAATAGACATATGGTTCTTAAGGAAGAAAGGGGTAAGCGTTAGTTTTGGCGTGAACGAGCAGGACGATTTTGACACCTTGAACTGGATTAAGGAGTTCAGCATACCATTTAGACGTGGAGTAGAGCTGTGCGCCCTTAATAATGATGGTGAAATTCTACTGGTCGGCTACGCTGTTGGCTCTGCTGTTCTCATCTCTTATAATCCACAAACTGGATCCATGGTAAAGCTTACAGGTAACGAATTTCGTAATGTATTTCGTAATGTTACTCCTCACTTGAACACCTTTGTATCGCTGAAAGCTCTTGGAGAAAAGTGTAGATTCAGAAAAAGGTATGATGTTAATCCAGCACCTACGGAAATCCGCATAGAACCACAACCAAGGGGATTGAAGCGCCGATAGTGGAACTCATGATTCGCACCACATTTTTTATTTTCCAGTTTTTAGTTTAGATTTCAGTATTTGCTATGTATGTTAAGATTTCTTGGATTGATGCACTTTAAGTTCAGTTAAGTTACTCTTTAAGATCAGTTAAATTACCTCTTTTGTAGACACTATTTTTATTTTTATTTCTCGATGCGTGAAATTTATTTTTATTTTAATTCTCAAGCTAGAAATTTTATTGATTAACTTTCAGGGATTACATGTTTTGCATCTTCTTGCAACTGAAATAGAATATCTTCAGAGATAGATAACATCCAAACACTGCTCAAATAAGAAAGTATAGCTAGCTATTCAGGCTGTTAATTTCAGATGCTGAGTTGTAATGCCGATCGCTATTTGTGTATCCGAAGTGAAGTCTTTAACTTGATTGTTTAGAATGTTAATTCCTTGACAGTCCCACACCAAATACTCATCTTTGTCCTAAACCAGATGGCTTTTTTTTTTCTTTCTAAAATACTCCCTCCGTCCCACTATTAAATGACCTATTTGATTTTACATTTTGTCCCACTAATAAATGACCTATATCACTAAACAAGGAAGTATTTTTAAAATTATCCTTTTAGTTAATTATACAAATTATAAGAAATATGCATAATTTGATAGGCATGTTTATATTAATTTACGTAGGTGTTTTAAAATATTTTTTAATGGAATAAAGTTCGCGAACATCCGTGGTGTGGTTTGAGAAATAAATCATTTTTTAAATTTCACTAGTTATTATCCATAAGGGTATAATTGTAAAAAATGCTTAAAAGTACTATTTTTTCTTGCTTGTCTAAAAAATTGTGCAAACTTAAACTAGGTCACTTAATGGAGGGACGGAGGGAGTATAAAAGAATTTGTTACGTGCTTGCGTAACAGATGAGTTTTCTTCGAGGGAAACTCCTAAAACCTCATGTGATCACGTTAGAGTGCAAACATATTCATTCCATGCCATCAACGATTACAACTACAGCCTTTATATAAGGTTTCTTACAATAAACTGACGATCAGTTATCATAACTGCATTTTGTGATAATCCTAATAAATAATAACGAAAACATACTAAATTCATGACACATTCACACACAAAACATTCCTTCCCTCCAAAATTCGACCTTGTCCTCAAGGTTGTAAGTTCAGAAATTGTCTACCCTACTGTACATTTTCTTTCTAGACTTGATCACTTCAATAAATATGGAAAGATCATTAATATATTGATGGTTGTTGGCTTCTCCAAGTACTGCAACACTGCAAGGAAAATGCACCCATCAGATAAAGTCGTTCCTACTTGATAAGTTGCTCCGAAAAACTGGTCTCCTTTGTCCAAATAAATGGAACCATAACATAAAACATGAAGATCCTATCTTGTTTGTCCAATTCCATGCTTTTTTGCAACTTTTTGGAAAAAGTCATGAAAGTTCTTGTAGTCTTTGTCATCCACAGAATCATGTATTTGAGGGATAGATTCTTCAAATTGCTCTTCGAATATGGGAAAGAAATCTTCAATATATCAAATGAAGAAGGATTCCTGAATTTAGTGCGAGTTATCTCACTTTTCTCATCGAAGAAATCAAAGAACTCAGTTAAATAACGACATCCTTGTCTTCTACATTCAACCATGGATCGATCATAAGCACGTTGGGCTCTCATTGTTTCTCCCATATATCATGAATTTCTTGCTTCATCTCGATGCACAATTTTTTGAATTTCAATACGAGTACAATCCACACAACCATGTTGACACACCATTTCTCTTTTTTTTTTTTTAAGAAATCAAACTAATTTTGAATCTATGAACCATATAGTTTCACGTAATTGAAAATCAAAGTTACGAAAAGAAATGTTATAAACCAGGAGAAAATCTAGCATGAATATATATATTTTAGTACGAACAAAATATATCAATTGTTTTTAAGAAAACAACTGTGTTTCAATATGAGAAGTACGAAGTTAGGGCTGAATACCCATGGAAACCTAAGGCTTGTTCTTATTGCAAGAGTTTTGGTCATAATAGTGAGAATTGCAGATCAAATCCTACTCCAAAAGCTATCAAAAAATTGGGTTCCCAAGACCAAATCAATCTCTACAGCAGGTGAATTAAACCCCACCGAGAACTCGAAAGGTAAGGAAATCAAGCCTCTATTGGGGCTTCAATTGTGAATGATTATCTCCATGTTATTGATAATGACAATATACGGAAGAATTGATCACAAAGGAGAATCGCAAGAGTTTGTTCAATCCAGTAAAAGAAATTATTTCCATTTGGGATTGAGTGAAATGATTGTGAAATCCTGGAAAACGAGACTCGTCCTATTGAAGAGGAATGGGTTGCTTATTCTAGCAAAATGAAGAATGCAAGGAGAACTGAAGATGTGTGCCCTTTGTTGAGAAAATTAGGCATTCAAATCCTTTTAGCATATTAGACACTAGCGCTCTTTGTTGGAAATGAATCTTTTGAGGAAAGAGCAAAGAATAGAGAAGAAGACCCTACTGAGGCCCATATTCCCATTATTAAAAATCCTGATTTTTTGGATGATATGGATTTAGTGCATCTGTTTGAACCAGGCGATGTACAAGAAGATGATCATGGCAAGGCTTCGAATGCTTCAAGGGATTTAAATGCGCAACGGGTTGAAAAAATTTCAGCTTTGATAAGCGATCCTAACAAGAAATAGCCAAACAGAGAACAACATTGATGAGTTGAGCGAAAAATTTTTGATATCTAGAAAGGAGAGGAGCTTGGAAAACTAAGGTGGAAGGACGAGCCTATCAATGACAAGCTCGTCAGAGGTCACAGAAAATCGACAAAGAAAAATGATATAGTTGCTTGGTGCTTCTACTTCCTTTTCAATTAATCTTGCTTTTGGTCTGTTTTCTTAGAGAGTTGTATTTTGGTTTTAGCTTGCTTGACTTTGGCTTTGGATTTTGCTTGTCAGCAGCAGCTTTGCTTTGTAGCTTTTCTTGTTCTGCTGTTGGAGATTTATCTTCGGCTCTTTGTAGCACTGCCATGGCCCATGTGCATTTCCTTTCTGTAATATCTTTCTTTTTTTTCAATACAAATTTTAACCTTTCAATACAAGAAAAAAAAATTGTGTTTCAATATTTGCAAACTCTCGACAAAACTAATAAGATATATACCAATTTGGATCGAATCTTTGAACCGCAAATCTTTCGTTTTTTCTTGATTAGAAACTGAGAAAATCCTGGCTTCTTCACCGAGAATATTATATAGCACCAATTCTTCACTACAATCTTGCAACAAACACTTCATTGAAAATATGGCGTTGTATGGAAGACCATCTTTATAGGGAACATATGAGTTTTCTTCTAGGGAAACTCCTAAAACCTCCTGTGTTCACGTTAGAGTGCAATCAAACTCTCGAGAGGATCTCTCTGAACAAACTTATTCATTCCATGTCATCAACGATCACAACTACCACCTTTATATAAGGTTTCTTACAATAAACTGACGAACATGCATTTTTTGATTTTCGTAAATAATAACGAAAACATACTAAATTCATGACACATTCAGACACATAACATAATTATTACACAAAAAATTAGTTGAAAGCCTAGGAATAATCCGAGTTCCAATACCCTTTTGAATCGCGATGTTTACCCTATTGAATAGAATGTTGCCAATTTTAGGATTTCTAAACAATTCTTCAACCTCTTCAAAAGACAATAAAATCATCACCAAGTTCACCCAAAGTGGAAAAATCAAAACTCAAACCGTAATCGTGCACCGTCATTTATGTTGATAGGAGTCATACTACTTTTTATTTTATTTTTACTTTTTTTTTAAACTAACTTTATTAATTAGACGAGGAAAATTTTTACAAGAATTAGATGGGAGCCTGACAACAAGTTGGACCCAACCCCTTTTTAAATGACAACCTCAGTCCTATGGAAAAGAAAATCCCCCACTATGACATTCACATCATGACTAGCCATATAATTCAAGGCTTAATTGGGGGCCCTGGAAAATAATTGGGGGCCTCACCAAATTTATACCCACACCAGAAAAGTTAAGGGGCTTCCAAAATGATGGTGAAAGTTCCATTTTACCCTTCTCATAAAAATAACCCTAAAATCCTATTAAGACTTAAGATAGGCCCCCATTTCAATCTAACACAATACCTTTCTTCTTCTCCTCTACCCCTCCCTCTATCAGTTCCTCATCCTCCATTAACGACCGTGGAGAAATTTTTTTTCATCCGACTCATCGTCGAAACAAATGGCTCCAATTAGATGGTATGTCCTTTAAAACCCCCTACTCTAACTTGGGTTTTAGTTTAATTTGATGTTCTGCTGAAAATTAGGGTTTGAATCGGAGAAATCGATTTCTCAGAATGGTAGTCGTTAATCACTAAGTTTGAATGTCTAACGATTTTTCATCTTTGCTTAATGAGTTTTCATGTTTGGTTAACGATTTTTGATATGCATGTTGGACTTTGGAGAAATCGCCAACCATTAGGGTGGCAGAGAAAACGATTCCTACTGTAGTATTTTTTTTTTAGGTTAGAATCGTTAACCAATTGTTTTTCGTTAATGATTTTTGACATGCGTGTTGAAATCATCAAGAAATCGTTAACCAATTGTTTAGGTGAAAACGACCCTTGTGTGATTTATTCTGACGACCATTTTTATTAATCAACGACTCCGTGATTTTCCAAACCACCACTCTTTCCCAAATAATGAAAAAGTCGTCCACATAATTGGAATATGTTAGCGACTTTTGTGGACGACCAATTTTAGAAGTAAACGACTCTACACCACACATATTTGGTCTTCTGTCTCAAAAATAAGAAGAACCGTTAAGAAAAATTGCTTGAATCGTTAAGCATTAACTTAATGATATACATGGAGTCGTTTGTTTTTGTAAGAGTCGTTTATTTTAGGAATTTTTTCTGACGACTCTTAAATATTTTTGTTGTTGGCCTTTCAGTAACAAGAATAAAAATGATAAGAATGTCTTGGTAACTCCTCCATCCGGACCTCCACACAACCAAAAATACCTAAATGCGGGTCTATTACGAGGAAAAACACCGAGTGAGGTAGCCTTAATTATCCGCCAACCCAGAGAACCATGTGTTAATTCCTCTATATCGTCGTCTTCATCATCTGCTGTTATATCTACAACCCCAAGCGATGAAGAAGAAGAAGTATGTTTGCGTTTGCGTTTTCAGATGAAGAAGGCGTATGGATACTGCGAGGAACTTTGTGGGAAAAATTTTGAGTTACACGATTGCTACTTTATCTTCAATGGAACCATGTATAATTACATGCTTTATGATTGAGTGTAGAAGTGCATCGTTATCATGTATTGTATTTAACCCTATGAAAGATGTATGACTTTTAGGATTCAATGAAATGTTGCTATGAAATCAGAAATTATTAAAAAAAAAAAAAGTATGAGTCGACAATATTAGAGACGTATGGAACAACGACTCTCGTTTAATATGAAAGGCTCGTCCATTTATAGTAATGCTAAACTAACGACCCTTAGAGTGAAAGCTACAGAGAGTAAAAGTTTTTTTAGTCGTTGGGTCCTAAATATATTGAGTTAACGACTCTAGATGACCTAAAAGATTGAGTTGTCATCTTTTTCAAACTTGATGAACGATTTTTCATAACTGCAGATTGGAGTCGTCAATGTTTTCAAACTTGGTGGACGATTTTTCATAACCTGCATATTGGAATCGTATATTTTTGTGCTAAGTCACTAACGACTCGTAAGGGTCGTTCGATTAATATACACTCGACCTAACGACTCTCACACTGAGCTGCTGTATAGTGACCATGAATCGACAACTTGGAGCACCATTCATGCGATTTGAAGAGTATAGAAAATTTACCTGATTGTTTAGAGCTTTGGGTTCTTCATTTTGAGTATTGGTTCCTTCATTCCGAGCAAAAGGATCTTCATTTGCAACAATTATCAAAGCTTCCTCTATTAACATCTCTTCATCAAACATCCAATCCATAGGATTAGATGAGACAATCTCATCATCAACACAATTTTTCTATTATCAAAAATTTAATCCTCAAATATGATTTTAATCTAACAAATTTAATTACCAATTAATTAACTTAACTTAATTACTAATTACAACTAATGATTAGGGTAGTTTAGCCATTTAAAAAAATGGGGATAAGGGATAACCCCTAATTAGTATTTCATGATCTTTTTTTGTCCTGTAACTAGGGGCCCTAATTATTTTCCGGAGCCCCCAATTCAGCCATGATATAATTCCTGGCGAGATTGGGGTATACCCAAACTAATTGGGGTATACCCAATAAGACAAAATCAGGTCATTATGAAGTAAAACCAAGCCACCCCTTAACCTATATTTTTGTAAATGGCTAAAATGCCCCCACAATGATTAACTCTAATTTAACTAAAATGATTAGATTAGTTAAATTAGTTAGATTAGTTAGTTGATTTAGTTATAAGTTGAGTTTTAGAAATCATTTAGAGAGAGAATTAGTATGAAGGAGTAGAGGAGATTTTGGGGGAAAAGTTAGGGTTTTTGTGAAATTTGTGATATGAGTGAGATGAGTGATTCTAATCGATTTTGAAGTGGGGGAGTCTTCTAACTTTCCTCCTACATATGAGTACTTGTATGATGATCTACCAGACCATGATCGAATGGATTACATGCATGACCCTCACTTTTATTTTCCTCAAACTCATGATGGGTATGGAAGTGATGAATGTATTGAGCCAAACGAAGAATCCAATGACCAAGAAGAAGAGAATGGAGCTGCAAGTAATCAGGTAGACAACCTACGTCGTGAAGATTGTGATTTTTCCATGCAATGTATCGATTTTGGTTTTTTTTTTTTTTCAGTTCTGTTGTACAGGGTCGGCAAGGTCGACGCTTGTCGATCATGCCGGCCATAAAAGCCGGCTTGGTTCTACTTTGAATAACGTGCCGACTTTTCATGAGCAGTACCACGCCGGCAATGTAGAAAATTTGAACCTTGCTTGAGCTTTTATTTTTGAAACACGGGAGCCCTTACTTGAAAATGCGACGCCGGCATTGTAATGTTTTCATACCTTGCCGGCGTTTTTCATGTCGGCAATGTTTATATTCTATTACCTTTCGGTCTTTTCTAGCCGGCATTGTTTTATATGTCGACCATGCCGACCGTGGTAATACACATCAACTAAACTTTTGATGTTTTGTAGATTGTGGCATTGGTACCTATGGAGGATCAGCCTCAAGCTCGAGAAAATTAGGGGTCCCGATACTTAGAACATTATGCTAATGATTTGGAATGGAAGGAAAAAGACGACGCGGTCAATTGGATTGTTGAGAAAGCCAAAGAGAAGATGTGCGTTCTAGTGAAAAACACCCAACAAAGAGATACGCGGTTTGAAATGGTATGCGAGTGTTATGGTTTGCCGGAGGAAAGTCACAAGAGGAAGGGTTATGTGTATGATAAGAAGACGACTAGGTGTACAAGACGAAGTCAAAAGAAGTGTGGATGCCCATTCAAGATTATTTTTGGGAGGAACAAAGATACCGACAACGTGTGGAGAATGAGTAGAGTTGATGTTGGTTGGCATAGCCATAAAGATCCGGACACTCTTGTTGGGCATTGTCAAGTTGCCAAGTTGAAACCGCACGAGTTCGAACAAGTAAGAACAAGTTGGGGAATTAAACCAAGTAAGCTCCTAAGTAAGTTCAAGAGGGACGACCCGCATAACCTCTCTTCATTGTCTACAATTTATGCGGCCAAGGCAACTATTAAAAGAATTGAATGGGATGGAAGAAAGGTGATGGAAGAATCACAATGGTTAATATACAAATACAACTACACGGTGAGACACCATGAGTCATCGAAGGGGAAGGTGGATCGTATTTTCTTGCACATCCCGATATGATTCAATTGGCGCGTTGCTTTTACCAAGTTTTGTTCATGGATTGTACTTATAAGACGAATAGGTACAACATGCCTTTGTTGAACATTGTAGGACAAACCTCAGATAAGCAATCGTTCACGGTGGCATGGTGTTTTATGGATCGTGAGAAGGATGATAGTTATATTTGGGCATTGGAAACTTTGAAGCTTCTCTACCACGAAGACGAAACTCCGGGGTTATAGTCACCGACAATGAGCAAGCAATAATGAACACCGTGAGGATAGTCTTTCCCAATGCACAAAATTTCCTTTGCACTTGGCATATACAATGCAATCTTAGAAAGAATTGTAGAAGTCATATCCAAAAACCGAAATCAAAGAAAGGAACTAAACGTGAAAAAGAGGAAGATGAACGTCTTAGCAAACTAACTAAAGAGGAGCGAGAGAAGGAGAAAGAGAAAGAAGACGAAGAATGGAAAGAAGGTGAGATTAAGTTTGGGTTATTCATGAAAGCGTGGGACAAGGTGGTTTGGTCGATGAGTGTGGGAAGATATGAGTTAAACTTGAAGGATTTCGAGGATGATTGGGGGACTAATTACCCCAAAGTAGTGGAATATTGCAAGAAACAATGGTTGAGTCCACACAAAGAGAGGTTTGTGTATGCTTATACTTACGACTATAAACATTTCAAACTTGAATCCACAAGTATGGTAGAGCAAGCGCATGGGAGACTAAAAGGTCTACTTTTCACGAGTCAAAATGGGATTGTGACGGTGCAACATGCTATCCATGAATACACTAATAATGATATCAACAAGATAAAAAAACAATTCCAAGAAAGTAGCTTAGGAAGTTGAGGGAGTTTAAGGAGGATAATTGGATGCTTGTTGGTATACATTGCAACGTATCGCATTGGGCAATACGTTTTATGATGAAACATCTCGCTTTGTTTAAAAAGTATAAAAAGTATGACGACCCGAGCACTCCTTGTAAGTGTAGGATAATGAAGGCTATCGGACTTCCATGTCGTCATATGCTTGGTAGGTATAAAACTCCCATTCCTCTTGATGATATCGATCCCTATTGGAAGCAATTATCTTTCAAACCGGCTCCAAGAGAAGATCCAGGGTGAAGAGTTTGGCGACATGGAACTTGGGAGAATAATCCTCGAAAAATACCCCAAGTTGAATAGGTTAGACAAACAAACTATGAAGCACAAGTTGATGCCGATTGTTTACCCTTTTATGGAAGAACTTGAAGAACCGGAGAAACAAGATCCTAATGGTAGACCAACTACCAAAAAGACGAGGGCGGAAGAAAGAGAACAAATCAAAGAGTTTTTGAGTACAAATTGCGATCAAGATCAATCCGAAGGAGAACAAATCAAAGAGTTTTTAAGTAGAAATAGTGATCAATCCAAAAGGGAAAACATTAAAGAGCATTTGAGTACAAAGTGCGATCCATCCGGACATGTTTATACCGAGGCGCAATACAAGGAGGAGCCCGCTAAAAGAAAAGAGGTCGTCAAGGAAGGATTCAACTACGCCAACGGTCTCTAACTTGAATACAAATGGAACTCTACCTCTTGAGAGCCAAGCAAGCCAAGGAGATGTGGCGAAGAAAAAAGTCGTCAAAGAAGGTAGTACAATAGGTGTTGCAAAAGTATCGTACTCAACTCCCTCCAATTATTCAAGATTTCGTGATTGGTACCGACGATGTTCCGAAAGATGGAAATTGTGGGTTTCACGTTATCTCGCAACAATTGGGACACCTAAGTGGAGCGGTTGAAGAGAATCTCACCCAATGCCAATACATTAGAAAGAAGATGGCCGCTCGACTAGAACACGACAAGGAGTTCCATATCTCAATGATTATAGAAGGTTCCATGGAGGAAAAAGAAGCAACTTTCAAAGGTTTGCTAACTAGTGTTAAAGGCAGGAGGAAACGCACCGATCAAATGGGAGCATTGGTTGAGAATGCCGGAGTGTGGCCATCTATTGGAAGATACTTGGAATTGCGTGGTACATTTTTTTAGTGAGGATTATCTATAGCATTTGCACAGAAACATGCGGTTTGCGTGGAGCAACTCAAGCATAGAAGAATTGTCATGGCTTTGGTGGATAAAAATCATTTTATTGGTCTACAACTCAATAAGGAATGTCCATTACCTCCTCTATGTAGGTTTAGTTTGTGGGAGAAGTTCACAAACAACAAGAGCAAGGAATGGATGAAAATTTATGAGGACAACATGGCCCTTTGGAATGTTATAGATGAGTCTCGGGAATGTCCCATAGATTTGACTAAAGGAGGTTCAATAGGTTTGAATGAACTCCCTCCAATAGATTTGAGTGAGGAGTGATTATGATTAGGGAATAAAGCAGCTTTTTGTGTAGTGTACAATGGAGTACTAGACAAAACATTCGTACTTTTTGGAGTACTTTTGTAATCGCATGCGTGTTTTGTGTAATGTACTTTGGAGTGCTACGAATGAATGAAATGGATGTGTTTTTTGGGTGTATTCTCATTTGGTCGGCATCATATTCATTACCAAAACATGCCGGCTATCCCAGGGTCGGCACGGTATTATTTCTTGATTGTAGACGCAATGCATGATAATCTGAGGAAAAAGCTGCACGATATGGCAGCGAGTCCGGCTTTTGACAAGCTGCTGGCTATCCTGTGGTCGTCACGGTATTATTTCTTCACGCCGGCCGCAATGCATGACAAAGGGAAAAATTTCACGATATGGCCTGCAAGGTCCGGCTTTTGACAAATGCCCGGCTATCCCGGGGCGGCGATGTTTATGAAAGTTACCATGCCGCCTAAGAACTCCCTTAAAAAATTGTTCCTGGATGTTTTTTACTATTAAGCCAGCACGGTCCTGGTTTTGAGAGGTTCTTAGGCTTTAGTTGCGCCGGTATTGTTATTTAAGCGAGGAACCATGCTGGCTTAGAACTCCCTCACAAATTGTTCATGAATGTTATTTTCTATTAAGCCGGTAAGGTGTATTATAATATCCATGCCAAAACAGAACAACCGTCGGAAAGCTTTTAATATAGTATAATGCCGACTAAGTGGGAGCCGGCAAGCTTATAATTTAAGACAATGCCGACAATACATCGGATACAAACCTTAATTAAAGCATACAAACGTTAAAAACTTTACCCTAACACATTTGGGACATATATAGTATCTTTTTCCGGTACACAATTTCTTAGGAGAGGTAATTAGCTTCATCTTACCGTCGCAACATGGATCTGTGCATAGTAGAAGGTTGATTTTAGCAACTTCATCTTCATACGAAGCTACACGCTCATCTATCCAATAGAAAAACCCACAACAAGTGCATTTTGAAGCATACTGGTGATATACACCTCCTATTGCAGCTTTCATGAGAAATAAGAATCCCTTACAACCTTCAATAGTGCATTTGCTTCCTTCAAAGGGACAATCCCTTGCAAAATGACCACTTAGTGTACAAAGACTACAAATATTTGGTGGTGAAACTTCCATTCTTTATGCAAGGTTGAAGATGAAGTTGGGAATGCTTTTATAATAAAAACATACCTAATATCTTGATTTTGAAATTTCTAGCCGTTGAGCATTCAATGGGTTGTACTTTGTACCTAAAAGGTGCAACTAACATTAGGTCGGCAAGGTATATACTTCATACCATCATAGGCCTCAAATACTTTGTCTAAAAGTGCATAAACAAAATAATAACTTCTAAAGCAACTAAAACTGAAAATTCAAATAACTTCTAAGAGTTCAAAACATAATGAAAGAGTTCAAACCACAATCTAAGTTTCTAAACCAAGTGAAACATAATAAAGTTTAAGAATTTCATGGATCCTTCTTGTTGTTGTTATCTTCCTCCCCATCACTAGCTTTTTCATAGGCATCAGCTTTTGCTTTTCCCTTCCCCTTATCGGGCCTATGTAGTCACCATCCTCATTGTAATAGGGGTTCACTCCAGAAAAGTCACATGCCCTGAAAAAAGTTCTTGGATCAACCTCCTCTTTCTTCCTCCTACGATGATGTGCATTCTTCATAGTTGGGGATTGCTAGGGCTGTTCATAAACCTTAGAAATTCTTACGGATTTTCCTTGCCCATCAAACATAACTTTCTAAACGGACAATTCTCTTGGTTTCATCTTTAGGTTCTTCTAAATTGGGATAAATTGTGTCCAAATATTCAAATAGCTCTTCTGCATTGTTAACAAGACAAGGTAGTTCTTCTTTTGTTTCCTCTGGGAACCTAAACAATGCACAAATAAGATATATGAAAACAAACAACACAACACTGTTGACCTTCTACCCACTGGCCGGCAAGCCCGATAAATAAAACATTGCCGACTACATTAAAGCTAGGAATGTTGTTAACCAACTACCCTGTAGGCTAATAAAACGCAGGATTGGTACTATCTATGAAAGATCTTGAGCTAATAAATTAGGAAATTAAGGTTTACGATGCCTAAAGTCGGCATGGTACAAGTCAAAAACAACTTGTCACCAAATATAACCCGGCATGGTTGGTTATTAGACCTATAGGCCCTGGTTATTGTCAAACAGCGCCATGGCTACGATGAAAAGTCGGCATGTTATTCATCCCGAGACCATCGGCTCTTTCAAAATACCAATGGTAGGCATGTTGTTTAAGTATCGACCTTAGGCCAACAAATCTGAAAATCATAATTTTCGATTTCTAACCTAATCTAACAATCATATACAACAAAACAATAATGGGTTTGAGTTTATAAATCACTTACAATCTTCTTTTCGCCTTTAGAGGTTTCTTTTCAGCATCTTCAAGGATTTCATTCTTGGGTTTACTCGTTCCAACCTTTCCCTTACCTTTTCCCTATGATTTGGAGGTTTTCATGTTACCAGTTGAATCTCTCTTCTTCTTTGGATCGTTTAGAATCAACCATTTTTTTTTGGGTAGAAAATCAAAATTCAAAATTTTGGTTGATTTTAAGTTTTGGAATGAAAGAGAAGATGAGAGGGTTTAGAGAAGAAGAATGAAAGAGAAGAGGAGAGGTTTTGGTTAATCAGTTTTTGGTTTTTAAGTTTAGAGTTTAGTTTTAGGTTGATTAGTGTAGGGGTATTTAAGTAAGTTTACCACGTTTTGGCCTCCCCTTAGTAAGGTCACATATCCACTTAAAATTGGGTATACCCCAATTAGTTTGAGTATACCCCAATCTCGCCAGGATATAATTGTGTAATCTTTCTTTTTTTTTTTTTTCTGTATTTCGATAGGAGTCATAGTCTAGATGTTGTAGACAGTACCTATTCCGACTCCCTTGCTAATTTACCCTTTGAAGTCAAGGGGTATATCTGTTAAGTTCCCCTTCAGAAAATTGAGTCTTATTTCGATTTGAAATTTAAATATATAGAAAGTTGGAACAACCAATCCGCCAATCCCACCCAAAAAAGATAACTTCCTAAAATTTATGAGATCCGGTAAGATCTTAATTCCATTTCCCTTATAGAAAAAACCTTACATTTTGACAGAGGAAAAAAAGAAGCACAGAAGCTTGAGGTTGAAGATGGTGATCTAATTGAGGGTATGTATTTCTATTTCTAACCCTGTTTTCTTTGTAAATGCTACCATTTTTTATATGCTTTTTTCTTTTTTTCTATTTCTTGGAACTTTTCATATGCTTTTAGAATGCAACAGTAGTGTTTGATAAAATTACTCATCCAGAAAAGCACAATATGATATCTGCGGTTGCTTAAAAATTGTGTCTTATTTGGACTATATAATGCTATTTAATCAAAATTATTGTATCAAGTTTCGATATATCGATAGACCCTTTCGTGTTTGATTTTCATGTACGTGCCCATCAAATTGTAGAATAAATTAGAGTGAGGTTTTTAACCATTTGTTTATAGCTTAGCCATTTCATGATAGTTGATTGTTTCTGAAGATAAACATCACATTTGAACAGTTACACACTCACTGCTGTCAAAAAATGTGTAAGTCATAGTAGTGTAGGAAATTTAATGTAAGGACGCGTAAAAGTTTAATCACAATAGACAGATATTCGTAGTGATATCTTTTGATAAGTTCATGTTAATTTTTATGCTTTCTAACTTATTATCATATTCTTCTTTTGTGACAATATCATGGTTCTTATATTACTGCTCTACAACTTTTAGTAGGAAAACAGGAAGGAGAAAAAACGATTGGTGAAGTGATAACAATCTATCATATGTCTGGAGACCAAAGAGAAAATGTTAAAATTCGCAAAGAAATGCATATCAGTATGGAGAGGATTCTCCCCTCCGAACTTACTTTTGAGATAGTTTCCTGTTTACCTGCTGATTCAGTTATACAATGCAGAGAAGTATGCGCAGCATGGAGAAAACTAATTGGCCATCCTTCAGATATTCATATGCGCTTCCAACGATTATCACACCCTAATGGTAACAGTTCCCCAAGTCTTTATTCTCATGCTCCTGTTGTTGTTGTCGTTGGCTTACTTTTTAACTTTGTTTTTCCACGGGAAAAAGGAAATCAATTTTACTATGGAGAGTATCAGAACCAGCATAATTATAAACTTAGAAAGATAAACCAGCCTCCTGTTGTTAGTAAGTCAGTCGTTGGTTCATGTAACGGGTTGATTTGCTTTTCGGAAGACGAGCATATCATTGTTCAGGAACCTAGCTATATTGGTAACCCTATCACCAGTGAGTACGTAAATATTCCAAGGCTGAATGTCAAAAGAAACAGCGAATGTGATGCTATGGTGTGTGGTTTTGGTTACCATACTTCTACTAAGAAGTACAAAATCGTAAAAATTTGTTATATCCAGGACCAACCTTTAGGGAAGGTAATGGTATATACACTAGGCTGTGGCAGTGGTTGGAGAGACATTGGAGAAACTGCTTACTCATTGAGAGCTACTAGAGGCTCTTTTCATGCTATATTCAGTTACCGATCCCCATTTGGTGCTTTGGCAAATGGAGCACTTCATTGGCTTACCAATGAAAACAAGATTTTGTCCTTTGATTTGGCTAACGAGAACCTATACCTTCTCCCATTCCCACTTTTTGACCGTACTATCGGTAGGTGGGACTCTTTTCAACTTGAGGTATTGGGAGGATGCTTGTGTTTTGTTCATAAAAAGCCAGGTGAACCCTTATTAGATATATGGTTTTTAAGGAAGCAAGGGGAAAGCAGTAGTTTGGAGTCTTTTGACCTTAATGAGCAGAACGATTATGACTCATTAATCTGGATTAAGAAGTTCAGCATACCAACTGGATGTCAAGCAGCACCGTGTGCCCTTACAAATAGTGGTGAAGTTCTACTGCTCTGCCGTTCTAGTCTCTTCTGTTATAATCCTGAGACTGCAACCTTGGAAAGGCTTACAGATAAAGGAATTAGTCATGTGTTTCCTCACGTGAACAGCTTTGTTTCGCTGAAAGCTCTTGGAGAAAACTGTAAACTCAGAAAAAGATATGGCGTAAATCCAGCGCCAAAGGAGATGTTTATAAAGCTACAGAGGGAGGAGGATACTTAAGACACATCATGTTCAGATTCGTAGGATGCATAGCGGCACTCGTATGATTGGCACCATATTTTTTTGTTTATGTTCTAGCGATGGATATTTTGTTTTTCTGTCAAAACTTTAGATAAATCACTGGATTTTTTTCAGTTAGATAATTTCTTGTATTGGTGCAAATTTAAATCAGTTAAATTTCTCTTTTGTTGATTGTTTTTTTCTTTTATGGTTCTTCTGTACGTCTTTGTGCTTGAATTTGTTCATAGCCAATGGTAGTGTGAGATTCGTAAAGATGAACAGAAGAAAATGAAAATTAAAAACATGTGTTTTTATTCAAATGAGAGCAAAAGCAGAGCGAAAAGCAGGAAAATTCGTGCAACAGTTGCCATCTAAACCAATGAAACTTGGCCTCACACTTTGCATTTCAAGCTTTTCAGGAACTCCCAATGCCTGCAGAAACAGAGAATGACAGAGGTAAATATTCAGATTAGTAAGAAGTTAATACCACAAGGGGCACATTACTGCGCGACAAAAGAAATCTCTGATACTAGCAGAGACTGTTTGAGAAAGAAAAGTAGAGCTACTTACTAATGTGCAGTACTTGCATGCATAATAGAACATCTCAAGATAACTACGAGTCTCACGGCGTTCATGGTTCGAGACATACAGTATTTCCAGAAACCATAAACCCCAGGAAATGTCATTAGCCTTTCTGAGTAAATCTGCCATGTATATCCGTGAAAACAACGCCCAATAGAAATGATAAGAACAAAATGCTTTGTGTAAAAAACTTATATCCGGCTCTTGGACCCCATATTTTTACCCGCGGGCCGCGACCTAAAATTTGTTCCTTACCGTGGCAAAAACTTGCATCATGGCTGTACCCAAATATGCAGCGTGTGTCGTGACACAAAAATTACGTTATGGGCCTTATGGCATAATATTCGTGTATTACTCAAAATCTGCGTAGCATCCCATCAAATTGACAGAAGCAACGGATTAAGATAGGTCTTGTGGTTAAGATCATAGACCTCTTCATTCATATTTGGGGGAGGAAAAGGAAAGAGAAGGGAGAGTAGTATTAAGTATTTTATGAGCATTGTTGTGTGTATCGGATCCTTGTAATCTTGTGTGAAGTAATAAGATCATCCCTTAACCTCCGTGGACGTAGGTAATCATACCGAACCACGTAAATCTTGAGTTCTTTTATGTCTTTGTGTATTTACTTCTTAGCATAGATCTTTGGATGTAATAGTAGGATTTTCTACATCTACACCCGCAACTCCTAGAGTTAATTTTTATTCAATAATCATCAAACTATTTCATTGAGAGGTGCGTGGAAAGATGTTGTAAACACCGGTTTATTTTTATTTTTCAATTTTCAATGCTTGAAATTTATTAAACTATTTCATTTTAGGGCTATTAATGAGGATAAGTGATGCGCAAAGATTCATCAGTTAAAATTGGATAGGCATGTCTAGAATCTTCAGCAACATGACGGTGGAACAAAATGTGACCAACAATCTCCGGATCAGAATTACATGGGAAAAATGTCGGAATTGGTAACGTGGATTACCTTCGTTCGACGCTTTTCACGAGAAAAATTCTACTTTTTGTGGACACGACATGCCCAAAGGAAGTTGGCTGTTGATTTTGAGTTTCGTTGCAATTGGTCATAGTGCTATTCAGGCAGTTGATTCTAGATGCCGAGGTATAATACCAATTCGCTTCTTGTCTATCTCTTTTTTTTTTTTTGCTACTTGATCCAAAGTGAAGCCTTTGACTTGAGTGTTTAGAGCAACTGCAGTGGTGCGACCATAACCAAAGAGCAAAGAGCAAAAAAAAAACTAAAATTTGGGTTTAGTCCGTGTTGCAGCGCGATGGAGGAGACTAAAATTTGGTCGAGCGCAACTTTGAGTTACGCCCAATCAGGCGCAACTCAAAATCTCGTCCCATTTCTTTTTTTTTTTTTTTTTTTTTTTTTTTTTAATTATTGTTGAGCAACTTTGAGTTGCGCCTAATTTTTTTTTTTGATTATTGTTGGGCGCAACTCAAAGTTGCGCGTTTTTTTTTTTTTTTTTTTTTTTTTTTTTAATTGTTGGGCGCAACTCAAAGTTGCGCCCCACGTTAAGCCTGATTCAAATTGTCGCCCCATTTTTTTTTAATTGTTGGGGGCGCAACTTTGAGTTACGCCCATCGATTGCAACTTCAATTCGCCGACTAAAGACCAGGACTAAAAAGACTAAATATGAGTCCAGGTTTTGGTTATAGTCCGGTCTTTGGTCTTTACTCCGTCTCCACTGCGTCTGTTTTTTACCAAAAAATTTGGTTATACTCCACGACTGTGGATGCTCTTAGATGGTTGATTCCTTGACAGTCCCGCACCAAATACTCATCTTTCTACTAAACTAAACCGAAAATGGGTCATTTGTCCAAATATTTTTAAATCCTGATTCAAATGGACGAGTAAAAATTAGTATAGTAAGGATAGACTGGATGAAACTAGATACATCCCGACTTAAACTTAAAAAATAGCAAGGATGGCTTGGATGCATCACCGATATAAATAAAAAAAAAAAAAAGAAAAAAAAGTATTTGAAAATGGGTAGGATGGCTTGTTCCATCACGCAATCCTGACACCCCAATTAGCAATCTTTTTTTTTTTTTTTTTTTTTTTTTTTAAAAAAAAAAAAAAAAAACCACACCACACTGGGCTTTTTTCTTTTTTCTTTTTTGTGTTGATAGGAGTCAGAGTCTGGATGTTGCAGACACCTAATCCGACTTCCTTGCTAATTTACCCTTTGAAGTCAAGGGGTGTATCTATTAAGTTTAGAGAATTGAATCCTATAGTATTTCAATTTGAAATCTAAATATATATGGAAAGTTGGAACAACTAACCCGCCAATCCGCCCAAAAAAGATAACTTCCTGAAATATATGAGATTCCGGTAAGATCTTGATTCCCTTATAAATAAAAACCCACATTTTTACAGAGGAGAAGAAGAACAGAAGCTTGATGTTGAAGATGTGATCGAATCGAGGGTATGTATTTCTATTCCTGTTTTCTTTGTAAATTAATCTTCGGATTTTATATGCTTTTAGAATGCAGTAATAGTGTTTGATAAAATTACTCATCCAGATATTTGTTTCTTTAAAAGCATTATATGGTATAAAAAATGTACTATCTTACTTAGACTACATATTGTTATTTAATCAAAATTCTAGTATCAAGTTTCGATATTAATAGACCTTTCGTGTTTGATTTTCTTGTATGTGTCCATCAAATCGGTCTCTAAAATAAGTTAGAGTGGGGTTTTTAACCATTTGTTTATAGCTTAGCCATTTCAGTATAGTTGATTGTTTCTGAAGATAAACATCACAGATTTGAACAGTTGCACTGATACGGTTGTCAAAAAAATGTGTACATAAATCATAATGGTATAGGAAATTTAATGTAAAGGAGGCGTAAAAGTTTAATCACAATAGACAGATGTTCATAGTGATATCGTCTATCAAGTTCATGTTGAGTTTTATGCTTTTCCAGAACTAATTATCATCTTTTTGTTTGTAATAATATCATGGTTCTTACACTACTGCTCTACAAATTTTAGTAGGAAAACAGGAAGGAGAAAAAAGATGACACATGTCTGGAGACCAAAGAGAATATGTTAAAATTCGCAAAAAGATGCATATCAGTATGGAGAGGATTCTCCCCTCCGAACTTACTTTGGAGATACTCTCTTGTTTACCCGCTGAGTCAGTCTTACAATGCAGAGAAGTGTGCACAGGGTGGAGAGACCTAATTGGTCATCGTTCTAATGCTCATATGCGCTTGCAACAATCATCACAGCTTGATGGTAACAGTTTCTCAAGTCTTTCTTCTCATGCTCCTGCTATTGTTGCCATCGGCTTACTTTTTAACTTAATTTTTCCACGGGAAAAAGGCAATCAATTTTACTATGGAGAGTATCGGAACCAGCATAATTATAAACTTAGAAAGATTAACCAGCCTACCATTGTTAGTAAGTCAGTCATTGGTTCATGTAACGGGTTGATTTGCATATCTGAAGGCAAGGATATCCTTGTTCAAGAACCTAGCTATATTTGTAACCCTATTACCGGCGAGTACGTAAATTTTCCAAGGCTGAATGTTAAAACAAACAGCGAATTTGGGGCTATAGTGTGTGGTTTTGGTTACCATACTTCTACTAGGAAATACAAAATCGTAAAAATTTGCTATATCCAGGATCAACCTTTAGGGAAGGTAATGGTATATACGCTAGGCAGTGGAAATGGTTGGAGAGACGTAGGAGAAACTGCTTACTCATTGAGACCTACTAGAGGCTTTTTTCATAGTATATTGAGTTACCGATCCCCATTTGGTACTTTGGCAAATGGTGCACTTCATTGGCTTACCAATGAAAACAAGATTTTGTCCTTTGATTTGGCTAACGAGAACGTATACCTTCTCCCATTCCCACTTTTTGACCGTACCATAAGTGCGTGGGACTATTTTCACCTTGAGGTATTGGGTGGATGCTTATGTTTTGTTCATAAAAAGCTAGGTGAACCCTTATTAGACATATGGTTTTTAAGGAAGCAAGGGGAAAGCAGCAGTTTTGACCTTAATGAGCAGGACGATTATGACTCATTGATCTGGATTAAGAAGTTCAGCATACCAACTGGATGTCAAGCAGCACCGTGTGCCCTTACAAATAGTGGTGAAGTTCTACTGCAATGCCGTTCTTGTCTCTTCTGTTATGATCCTAAGACTGCAACCTTGGAAAGGCTTACAGGTAAAGGAATTAGTCACGTACTTCCTCACGTGAATAGCTTTGTTTCGCTGAAAGCTCTAGGAGAAAAGTGTATTCTCAGAAAAAGATATTATGCTAATCCAGCGCCCAAGGAAATCTATATAAAACAACGAAGGGAGGATACTGATCAAGGGACATCATTTTCAGATTGGTGGGATGGATAATGGAAGTTCGGAACTCATATGATTCGCACCACATTTTTTTCGTTCATGTTCTGGCGCTGGATATATATTGTTTTTTTGTTTTAAGTTTTGATGAATCACTGGAATTCAGCATTTGCTATGTTAAGCTTTCTTGGTTTAATGCACATTTAGATCAGTTAAATTACTCTTTTGTTGATTGTTTTTTTTCTTATATGGTTCTTCTGTGTGTTTGTGTTGCTTCAATTTGTTCATAGCCCTAGATATTGTTTTTCTGTCTTCAGTTTAGATGAATCACTGGATTTCAATGTTTGCTATGTTAAAGATTTCTTTGGATTGGTGCTCATTTAGATCAGTTAAATTTCTCCTTTGTTTCTTGTTTTGTTCTTTTATCGTTCTTCTCTGTGTCTTTTTGCTTGAATTTGTTCATATAATTAAGATCCATCAGAAATCTTCATCTGATTTGTATGTCTCACTTATGGCATGCTCTCAAAATCTGTCATGTGTAATGAAACTTTACTCTTTGATTGTTCTATCAATAAAACCACAATTAAAGATTTTATTGGTAGAGAAATAAAGCACCTAAGCTCAAGCTTTTTGCAATATAATTTTTCTTTTGTTGGTAGAGATGACAATCAGGTAGCTGACGCAGTTGCAAAATCTGTTAGAAAATCAGCTACTAACGTGGATATTTTGGATAATTTTCCGGTTGATATTTGCACTTTTGTTTGCAGTCTTCTTGCAAAAGATAGCAACTATTCTCCTCCATAGCACAGGAATCGACCAATATACGGTTATGCCGTAAGAAACTTAGCTACGGCATGTATACTGCAGCCATTCGAACTCTTACTTCTAACGGAGGTTGCACACTATTATGATACACTCGGCTGGGCCGAAAGGCAAGCATCCATATTCAGACCACCGAAAATCCCAGCCACACCCCCTTCTCAATCTGCTCTTATTACTCTTGATGAATTAGTTTTGGGAAGGATTAGAAGTTTCCCAAAGGGTACTTCTTGTGGAAGAGATGGGTGCAAGTGCTCAACATCTTATTGACGCTTAGTGGTCTTGCGGCGGTCGTGTGACAATTGGTTTCCTCTCTTACGGGGATTGTGAATATTTGGGTGGTGAGCCCTTTGAGTTGGGAGTGTTTGTCGGCCGGCACCGCTCACTCCATTGCTAAAACGGGTGGGGGTCTCGTCCTATAGTTTGTGGAGTGCTTGTTTGGAGGCGTTTGGTATCTAAGGGTTGCAGCCACGCACGTAGGTAAGGAAATGGAGGCTTATTTAGCGATTATCGGTTTGGTGTTGGTGTACGGTGTGGTGGTGAAGCTATTCTTCCTCGGCTAACAGTGTCTGCTAGAGGAAGTACGGCGAGGCCCGATTCACGTACTATGCTTATGGTGGATTTCTCTAATGCTTTTAGCAGTCGAGCCGAGTGCTATGCTTAGGGAAGTTAGATGCAGTTGCCCCTCTATTAACTTCTTAGGTGGAGTTTCTTTATTCAATCTGCTTTGTATTATTTGGATCATACTTTATTCTGCGCAAAGGTGTGCAACGGGGCGACCCCCTCGGCCCCCTCCTTTTTGCTCTAACTCTCCACCCCCTTGTCCACAAAATTGCGAGCAATGTACTTTGGATCTCCAAGCACAGTACCTCGATGGCCAGGCGGCGTTGGTGATACTTTGATGGTCTCGAAAGCCTTACAAATTGTTCAGCGGGAGGGGCCTTCTCGGGTTTACATCTAAATATTTCGAAACGAGAATTTATTGGCTAGGTGTGGTTGACACTAGAGGGTTAGCTTTGGGAGTCTTTCCTGAAGGGATCAGTAGGCCTAAGAAAGGCGTGAAGTTACTTGGTGGCCCGGTTAGTTTCGATCCACAATTTTGTAAGGACTTGGTTGTTAATAGGGTGCATAAGACCTTGGAGTTGATGGAAGCTATTAAGAAGCTAAAGGATCCACAATGTGAGTTGTTACTCCTACGGAGCTGCGGTGGAGTCTCCAGGACTCTACTTTTCTATGCGCACGGTCAAAACTGAACACTTGTCTAATGCTGGGTAGTTGTATGATGAGAATTTGTCGAATACTTACGACAACTTCTTGTAGGGGATGGACACGGCTTTGGTGCTACAATGAGAGATTAGTCACTCTTCCTATCAAGCATGGGGGGATGGGAGTTTATACTATGAAAGACACCATGCGGTATTGCTATATGGCGTCTTATACACTGAGACAATTTCTCGTGGCGCAATATCTTGCGACATTCCTACGTGGAGGGTTCGAGCCCCGGTCTTGGTCACGCTTTCGGTGCATATAATCGGGTATGTGGTATTGTAGACTCACCACTCGGCATTGATGGAATCGCCCCCTTTACATGAGCTACACGAGCGGTTAAATACTTTGATGCTGTGGTGAAGAAAATTCCCACTAGTTTTGATATGTCTGTGCGTGATACGGTTTTGTGGCAATGCAACAAGTCTAAACATGCTCAAGATTATTTGCTTGCTATTCCCATTGATGGGCTGAACCAAAGGATTGGTCTGAAACCGGTTTGATCGGTGGTGCGTTATAGATTGGGCATCCCCCTTTTTGAGGTGGGTGATGTATGTTACGCATGTGGGAGGAGATGGATATTTTTGGAGATCATCTTTGTCACTGCTTGTACCAAAGGATTAGTCTTAAATTTCGACATGATCTTATACGAGACACTTTTTCTTGATATGTGTTATCGCGGGAGTCCCGACCCGGGGAAGGAAGTATCTTTAGGGCTTATATCGATGATGGTTCGGCGTTGAGACCAGCGGACATTTTGGTTTACAATTGGTTTAATGGGCATAACATGTGTCTAGACGTTCTTTGGTGTCTCTCCCCTCACGGGTAAAGGGGTGCATGCCTTTTCTCCGGGGCAGCGATTGCTAATGCGTGGCCAAGAAGAATGCTAAATATTTTGATAAGTGTTCATCTCCGGTTTCGGCTTTGGTGTCTGGCTTTCACCACTTTAGGGGAGTTGGGTAGTGACACGATTGATTTTGAAGAGATTACGTAATTACATGGCCAGTCATGATGCGAATGTCAAGGTTGGAGATTTTCTTTTCCATAGGTTAGGTGTCGTCATTCAAAAAGGGATTGGAGCTCAACTTGTTGCGAGACTCCCATCCAATTCTTGTAAACTCCTTTCTGTTGATGAGGATTAATTAATTAATATTTTAAAAAAAAAAAAAAAAAAAAAAAAAAAAAAAAAAAGAGGAGAAGTTAAGCCTAGACCTCCAAAAAAGATAAAAATAATAGTAAAGGCATTATCTAAAACGATAGATGGGCAATGGCATTCCTATCAGCCCCCTGTAGGATCATAATATCGCAGCGTACAAGGTTCGCGCGGGATTAATGAGCAGCCGGCGTCGCGAGGAGTCGCGAGGAAGCTAAAATAAGCAGCGCAATGAATAACGACAGGCAAAACATAAAGAAGGCGTGAGACCTGGCGAGGGTTAGGAAGTGTCGCGAGCGAATGTTTGTGCATCTGCGACACTTCGCGGGATATTCCCGAAAATAAAGGGTAGCTTAGCTGTCATCCACTATGTATCACCCTATATAAAGGGTTGAGTGAGTCTGTGAGGGAGAGAGATCTTTTTGGAATGGTTGGGCAAGTCATTAGGAGAGACAAAGTTTAAGCACGCTTTAATTTCTAAGTGTAATTCTATTTTCCTGTGTAAACATTTCATGAGCTCAATCAATAAATATTCTTGATCTTACATCTTTCAATGGATTAATTAAGCAAAATCGAGTAAGGGGTGTAGTGTGGGAAATCCTGCTACTACATATGCGCTAGAAACGAGGGGACGACGATGATTGGCGTAGAAATTGGAAGGAATTTGGATTATGAGAAAAGATTTGGAGAAGGTACTCAAGAATTCATTGGAAAAGAAAAATGGCTAGAAGAAGAAATGTACAAGGGCAACCAACGATTGTAAGAAGAAGTGGGAGACTTCTTTGGAGAAAGGAGGAATGAAACGGGAGAATCGTCAAGGATGAATATGAGAAACGATGGAAGATCAAAACCAACCACCAATCTCCCCGGTAGCAAACGCGGCTGTGGATTATGATAGAGTAAGTGTACATACTTGGAGATCGATTCGAAGACGAAAGAGAAGAGGAAGCGGCCGGTGGTGAACAATGGACAAGGAGAGCAAGGAATGAATGGAGAAAACGAAGAAATCGCAGCATTAGAAAGATTGAGACAAACAATACACGAAGAGAGACGGTTAGAGGCGAGAAGAAACGAGCAAACTTGACAAAGACAGAATCATGAATTGAGGATGGAAAATATGAGGTTGCAAAATAGGAGATCTAGAAGTAGCGTGAGATCAAGTTCAAGATCGAATAGGGAAGAAAAGAAGGAGAGTTTTACCAACAGAAAGTGCAAAGGAAGAAACACAAAATCCTAGTATAGAGCATGGCGAGAGAAGAGGGGAAATAGAAGATCGTTATATTCCTCAACCTGAAAATCTTCAAAATGAGCGGAATAGGGAAAATCAAGGAAACGTGCAACTCCAAGAACCGAATGACCCAGCTGCCGAAGGGGAGAATAATCTTGCACGGGAGAGAAGAATTGAGAAGAAAGCAGAAATCGAGGATGACATTGAGAGACACTACATTGAACAAGCGCGGCTAGCTCGCGAGAGAGAAAGGATAAAGCAGAAATGGAAAATCAAAGAGATGGAAGAAGCAATCCGACAGAATAACCATGACAACCGAAAAGAAGAAAGGGAACAAAATCGTACCAATAGAAATATTAATGAAGAATATGAGAGGGTGCAGATGAGAGAGTGAGAGACAGCCAAGAGGAGAGAACAAACGAATACAATGGCGTGCGGTGTGAAAGAAACGAAGAAGAGCGTCGCGAGAGAAAGAAGAGGAGAAAATAACGAAGCGGGGAAGGTCAAGATAGGCACGAGCGAAGAAGGAGAAAGCGAGTTAAAAAGACCAGGTAGAATCAAATCACGAGGCAAATGAACAAATCTTAAGAAAGCGCATTTGAAATGAGAGGATTATTTGAACAATAGAAGGGAAGGAGGAAGGAGACAATTAGGCGAAGCCATCGCGAAGCTGCGAAGAATCCCTTCACGCTAAATACGAGATGGGAGAATACTTCTAAGTGCAATCTTCTGCATTAACAAACATCTTCGATGGAACAACTGCGCTGTACAACATATCAAAGGCCTATATAAGAGGTGTATCTTTGCGGTGGGAGAATCATGATGCTATACTATGCAAATATTTCGCATCAAGCCTAATTGGAGAAGCACTAAAATGGTTTGAGGGTCTACCCAAGGAACACAATCACGTCATTCAATCATTTACAAGCCACATTCACTGGGAGCATACATAAGTAACAACTCTTCACGACCGGGTATTGAAGATGTATTCGGGTTGAAACAAAGGGTTGGCGAGAGCTTAAGGCGAGTTGACAATAAGATGGAGAACCATGTAGCGAAATGGCGCGGGACGGGTTGAGGAAAGATATCTCATTCTCTCATTTGTGAATGCTCTCTTAGCGACTAACTTGTTATACATTCAAATTTTAGAGTCAAAAATACAATCACGATGAAGCGAGCTGAGAGTTACGGGAAGAATATATCGCCTTAGAAGAAAGGCGAGAATGAAATGAATTCTTATCAGTCGCGAACACAAACTCGGCGAATCTGCGGTGCAAAGCTTGTTACCTCAATTCATAAATACTGATGGCGAGCACTTAAGGGCAGCATGCGGGGAAGGGCGATGAGGACGAGCGGAAGATAGTAGCCATGGGGAAGCCATGACCGGGGAGAATTTGAACAAAGAAAGGAACTATTACAATAGTAACATCAATAATAAGATTCGAGAGGCTAGATCATGTACAAGAAACTTTACGGTGGACGAAGGCAATATAACCATGGAGGGCGGAGAAGTCGTAGAATAGTATGGGAACCAATTAAGATGCCTCCCCTTGAATGCTAGTGTGGAAAAGATGCTGGGAGGCTATACTTGTGATGGAAGATGTACCAGCACCTTGGCACGCGGGGATGGAACCACCACCGAGCGACGAGAAGTCATGAGTTTTGTTCTTACCACCGCTTCCATGGACATCAAACAAACAGCTATGAAACGTAAAAGAATCATTCTCGGGATGATTGATCAAGGGAAAGCTGAATCACTTCTAAAGAGAAAGAAAAAGGCCAGGACATTACCACCACCACCGAGAAATGCACGACGATTAATCGTAGGTCGAAGTAATGATGTCTGAGAATCTCATGAGACAAGAGTATATAAATTCGGTTAAAGAAGAAAAATGAAAA
>JAJJWW010001663.1:0-22593 GCA_023531295.1 Papaver armeniacum
GGTGGTAGTAGGATTTTCTACTACTACAAATGACATCTTATCATGCTTAGTACTACTGTCACTTTATTTTATGGAGTTATTTTCATTATTGTTGTGGTTATCTCCACTGATATGAGGTTTTCAGTAAAACCTCATATCTTCTGGAATGATATAATCCCTACAAAGATTTCCTTTTTCATTTGGGCTACTCTATGGAATGCGTTACCTACTATGGATGTTGGTTAGATTCAGCAAGGGGTACCACCAACACCGATATGAGATGCAAATTGTGTCTCACCGAGAAAGAAACCAGCAACCACATTCTACTTCATTTTCCTTTTGTCTATGAGGTGTGGAGCTACTTTCTGAGATACACATGAATAAGTAGAGTAATGCCTTTTCACAACTGGGATGTGCCTTGATGGTTGGTCAAGAAAGTTTCCTAATGATATGCACAACTTTATCTGGAATTGTCTTCACATGCTATCGAGGTGGGGTGTGGATGGAGAGGAATAGGCGAACCTTCCATAATAAAACCAAAATGAAGCCAACACAATTATTGCGGTTAAGTCTCTCTTATATCAATGGGGACTTCCAACCAAGGCGTTTGGTGGATTATACTTTGACGACTTGGTGGCTCGTTGGGAGGAAAAGCTTTATCCGGCGATTGGGATGTTAATAGTTTGTAATTCTTGTCTTTGGCTTTTCTGAGATGGCGCTTGCCGGTTTAGTCTTGTAAACTTTTCTCTTTTTCCTCCTGTTCCTCTGTATTTTTATGCCTCCTCGGCATCAAGTTATCAATATTAACCCCCTTTTTCAAAAAAAAAAAAAAAAGTCTTTTCTACTATAAATTCTTTCTTTTGGGTCACAACTTCTTTAGATAGCTAGAAGACATTTGCCAAGAAGGGGTAATATACGTTTTTACTAAAGATTCCTTTTGCGATTTAAATGAATTTTCGGGAAGGAAATTATTACATTTACAGTAGATGATAACAGAACCAAGAATATTGGTTTTGTTTTTTGTTTTGATACCAAGAATATTGTTACAATCAGATTTAAGCATTTTTTAAAAAATTTAAAGATAACGGGACACTTTTCCAATGCAGAAATTCAAACATATTTGCTAGTATTGTTGCACGATATAACATAAAAATTTGGTTCTACAACTAAACACTAAAAAGTTCCTTCGATATCCAGAAAAAACAAAAGTCGAACCATTAAAAAGACATTTGCCATCTTAGACTCTCTTACAGACAGCTTCATGAGGGTCGCTCCATTTAGCTCCACAGCCATAGCAAAACTCAGATCCACACCTGCCAGGATAACATTCCAATGATGGCGACATCCACCCCTTCTTTCCACTAATTCATAATCATCGTTACCTGCAAATCATATGGTGACATCCACCCCTTCTTTCCACGTAAAACTTGCAACTGGGACATTGTTTCCAATTTTTGGTTGCAACCATCTGTATGAACAGAAACTCATTCGCTTGCCACGGAGCCATGCACTGATGATTGTCTTGGCACGGAGCCATGCATCTTAGACAAAACATCATCTTACAACGTGGGCATTTTGATATATTCTGTTTGTTCCTTGTTGACGATCGTCTCCAGAAACTTTGTTTACATTCATTCAAAACCAGCTCTGAGCAATAAGGATTGGGACAGTAAGCTGTATCATACCTTTCAGAAACTGTTGATTGGCATAAATAGTCACGCCATCTGACAAATTCCCTTGGAGGAAGGAATGAACGACATGATAAAGGGTCCAAGACCTCAGGATACAGTTAGTGCAGAATGGATGTGAACACGGTTGTGATGATGAAGAGGCAAATGAGCTTCTTTTCTTGTTCTTCTGCTTCGACTTTGTTAGCTTTTGTTGCTTGTTCTTGTCTCTTGATTATCTTGTTGTTGATAAGCATCTTCTGCATTGGAAGAAGGTATTTTGTTTATCTTTGGTTGTGTGTTACCCATGGTTAATGAAGGAAGATCCAAATAAACAATGAAAACGATAGAAAACCTAGAGAACAGTAACTAAGAAAGAGAACAGTAACTAAGAAAATAATAATGTTTATAGGCTACCAACATAACAAGAAAATCCCTGGAAACCCTAGAATGGCAAATCCAATTTATGTTTATCTGATTATGGGATATAATAATAATAATAATAATAATAATAATAATAATGGCTCTGAAAATCTCTAGAATGCCCCTTGAATATATTCTTGACAAGGAGGACATTGCACTTTGTTAGAATACGGGCATCCAACTCAAAACCAATTGGCAATGAGTGGAGAGGCCCTAAGGGATTATAAACCGCAGGATCTTAGATGCCCATGCCAGGACAATGTGGGACTAATAATCTCAACACGCCCTCACGTGTAGCCTCGTTGGTCTAACACGTGACGATTAATCGGGTGACGCTGAGTAAAGGCAAGGCCAAATGACAAATCTAAATAGCAAGCTCGATACCATGTTAGAATACGGGCATCCAACTCAAAACCAATTGACAATGAGTGGAGAGGCCCTAAGGGATTATAAACCGCAGGATCTTAGATGCCCAGACAATGTGGGACTAATAATCTCAACACACTTCAACAAGTTACGAATCCAACTATGAGCACCAAGGATTGAGGCAGCTGGTTGTCATAATCTTTTGTATAGCAGTTAACTACTGAATGTGTTGAGTAATGTAACGTTGCTACTGTTGGCAAACGGATTGCAACAGAATAGTGAATCAATGTAATTGGAGTGTTAACCTTATGTTTAGTTAGGAGTTGACTAAATGGGTGGATGTAGAACATACACACGTTTTCTTGTAATGGCTCTCTTGTAGCCAAGTATATGTTGGTTGTAGTAGAGAGAAAATGTAAGAAAAAGTAAATAGAATTGTAAGAGAAGAAGTTAATGAAAAACAGAGAGTGAGAAGAACTAAGACTTCCCACTTCTCCATTGACAAAATCAGTCCCAAACACCTACTTTTAATCATCTAAATTACCAACAGAATGTATGGAAGAAATCGCAATACATAGATGATAGCAGAAGCAATCCTTGTGGCTCACAGACGCTTCGTGAGTGTCACACCATTTGTCTCTACAGCCTGCAAGTAAAATTAACACTCCAAATAATATCTTCAGCCTGGACATGTTCTCCACTTATTCTTCTCAGCCAGTTGAATCAGCAGCATGTCTTGTTGCGGTCCTCCATGCTGAATTTTGACTGAAGGAAGCCGTACCCACGCTGAATTTTGTCTGAAGGAAGGATTGAAGATTCACGCAAGCGCTCTCCCAGCTATCTAACACCATACGTCATATGGTATCACTGAAGAAATATGGTTCTAATGTCTCATTTCAGCTGAACTCTGGGAGAGCGCCTTGCGTGAATCCTTGGTTCTACCTTTCGTTACAATGTGTTTGTTGATGCATCTGCGGCAGTAAGTGTCTGAACAATTGGTGGTATTACTGAGATGCAAATCTTCCTGATTGCCATTTTAAATTCTACTCCCTCTGCCAAACTGAAAAAGTGAAAGTATCTCTTTTCCAGAAACGGAGGGAGTATAAGTCTTTTCTATAAAGTTGCTTCTTTCTTTTGGGTTACAACTTCGTTAGTTAGAGGTATATTTATCTGCCCTTTTTTTTTGAACTAAAAAGGTTATAATATTATTGAAAAGGAAAAACTAAAAACACAGAATAGCAAACAAAAGAAAAGCAGAGGCCAAAAGGTCTAAATAAAGCTCAAAGCACAAAAGCTACATTTTTAAAAACTAAAGCCAATCAGGCAACAATCTCCACTTTCTTCTTCGACGAAATCCTTTCTCCTCTACCAAGCTCCTTTATTTGCAAACTTGGATCACTCTTCAACTTTTCCATGTTTGTTTTCAACTCCAAGTAACGCACTAGCCTTCACAACATGTCTACCTTCTCCGCTCTAGAGTTAAGTAGACTCACTCTATCTTCCTCAAAGATGTTATGAACCTTATCATCCTTAGATATTATTGATTATCTGCATTCCCTCACTACTAATAAGGCATGAACTCATAAATCTGTAAGTAGTCTTCAGAATTCATTAGGATCAAAATATTAACTTAGTAGTACATTGTATTACAACTACTCTTTCACGTAACTTATTAGATGATACCAACTTTACAAATTTTAGACTTAAAAACGGAAAAATGACTAAACAGCCAGAAAAGACTAGAGTAGTTACGCCCTTCGGTTCCTTACCGATTGTTCTTAGCTTATAACCGATTGTTGTGCGTAACTACACTTTAACACACACACACTTAAAAGTCGAACTCGTTTTGCCTCCACAGTCATAACAAAATTTAGATCCACACCTGCAGAGAAAGTAGCATACGAAGTTACTTAATTGTCTCTCTTCAAACAACTTGAAAAAAAAGGTAGTTTCAGAACTAGGAGAACTTAATATATAGTACTAGTTTATAATCATTGTTACCTGCAAGTCATACGTCGACATCCATCCCTTCTTTCCACATAAAACCTGCAATCGGGACATCTTTTCCATTTTTTATTTGCAACCATCTGCTTGAACAGAACCTCATTCACTCGCTTAACACTTCTTCTACTTATGCACTGATGACTGTCTTGGCACAGAACCATGCACCTTAGACAAATCATCATCTTACAATGTGGGCATTTTGATATCTTCTGTTTGTTCTTCCAGAAAAGAAGTAGTCGACATCCTAAACTTTGTTTACATTCACTCAGAACCAACTCTGAGCAAGTAGGGTTGGGACAGTAAGCTGTATCATACTTTTCACAAACTGTTGATTGGCATAAATAGTCACACCATCTGACAAATACCTTTGGGGGAAGGAATGAACGGCATGATAAAGGGTCCAACACATTTCCACAGTTAGTGTCAGGGCACTTTATATCCGGTTTCTGATTTTCTCCAATCTTTCCTTGTATGTATCTTGCGATGCAGTTAGTACAAAAAGATGTGCACATGCTGGGGGTGACGAAGTGGCAAATGAGCTTTTTATTTTCTTGTCTTTCTTCTTCGAATTTGTCAATTTCTGTTGCTTGTTCTTGAATATTTGTTGCAATGGGACTTGCTCTGTGCAAATCTCACAAATGAAGTATGCATTATTCATCAAGAGAATAATAATGATGGATGTTGAATTCTGATAAGAAACGGTTCGTTCTTATTCAACTGCCAGCAGGAACAAGCTCAAAAGCCTATGATTCATGGAACCAATAAACTAGCAATTTGCTTAATATTTTTCTTATTATTATTTATAGGAATTCTGAATAGAAAAAGGCCTATTTATAGGCTAAATTACTTGGAAAATAAGAAAACAAATCCTATGATAAATCCTAACTCTAATAGACATATGACTCACATCGAATCAGATCCAGATTGCAAGTCGGAAGCACACAAACATGCTGAACTAATTTATTCTTTTGGATTTCTCAATTTTAAGTACATCCTCCCCTGTAGCTTTTTCCACGAACAAAATACTTATGCAAACACTACTTAGCTAACACCAGAAGCCATTGCCATTTAATGAATAAATTTTAACATTGTGTCAGTTATCGTCACTACTAATAATGCAGAAATTTATAAATCTGTGACCTGTCTTCAGAAATTCACTAGGATGAAAAGTAGCAAGTTGCATTAGAACTACTACTTTCACTGCTAGAATGAGATGATCCCAACTTTTTGCTGATTCATTAGGAGAGCTATTATGTCTAGGTCGCCTTTGATGCTCAATTGTGGAAACTTTGCTTACTAGTTGACAAAGCCATTGCACCAATTGACACTGCAACTGACTAATTCTAACCAAAGATAACTGCAACTTACTAGTTGTTGTTATCAATTGGTTCTTCCATCAGAATTCCAACTGGAGCCGTGACAGGTGACAAGTTGGTGCTGCAATTAAAAATCAGCAAAGGACCACCGCATTTGCTTAGAAAACTTTCCTTCTCCTTGAGTAGGCTAGAAATCTTAGCTTCCAAGGCGGAAAGTCGCTCTTTCGCCAAGACCAACTGCTGCTCAGCCTCAATCGCTTTTTCCTTCTTCTCAACCTGTTCCATTAGTGCGTCCTGAATCTTCTTCTCCTGAGGGAGATTTTTCTTAATATCTTCCAAGCGCTCACGAAGCCACCCGATGTTGAATTCAAGTTTCTCTGCGACTCTTAATTTCTTCTCCCAGTACTCAATCACTTCTAAAGTAACCTCCTCGAGAGGGTAGCAATTCATATCCGCAATAAAATTCATCAATTCAGAAACGACGCTTACTTGGGTATAATAATACCAATCTGTAAGAACTTGGCTTGAAGCAATGTGCCCATAATTCAACCAGATGTCTTTATACAATGACCCATTTATTTTCTGTACACTGAAACCTCCAATATCTTCAAATGCATCATCCAGAACTTTTCCCCGGTGCTTACCTTCTTGGTATTCTTCGCCAGCACCTGGAAACTTATCTTGCTTTGTCGCACTAGAAACTGCAACCCCAGCTACAACTTCCATTGAGTTGCCTGTGTGCGCCTGAAATGCTAGTCATGATACCGTCAAATTGATAAATCGGCAATGGAAATGGGTAAAAATTCATGATTGTTTCTACATTGCCTTGGATTTTCTTCAAAATCTTGACATTTTTATGCAACAATGAGATGAATTAAGCAAAAGACAGACTGATCATGGAATACATTCAAACTACAAAAAACAGGTTCATGGAATCATTAAATCATATCAGAAAAAACGATTAATAGCTACAAATGGATCGATGACCAACCTGATTTCGCTGATTTTCCAGTGACGCGAAACACCAAGAATTTTGAGATCCAACAGGGGAAGAAAAAAATGGAGTGAGAAAGTTTAGTGCACTGGCGGCTGAAGATTTTAGGTACCTTTACTTCAGGGTATATAACTTATAAGGGAGGGATAGTTAGAAAATCCAACGGTGGGATGTTGTTAGGGTAATGGAGGATATCCACATTTGTCCTAAAGATTCCATTGGAAGATTCAATTAGGGTATAGTGTAGGGTCGGACCACAAGAGGACATATAACCAAACCCAAATAAAATGGGCTTTTTTATCTTGTGCGCCCAATGCAAAAAAAATACTATTCCATCTGTCCATTTTTATCTGTCCTAATTTTTACTTTGGTCTGTCCATTTTTATCTGTCCGCTCTGTTTATAGACATATTTTTCCCTTAAACTATCAAATATACCCTTCTTTTTTATAATCATATAATCATTTTTAACATAAACTTAATTCAAAATCATAAATATCATCAAGAATACAAAACAAAGCTAGGCTAAGTTTGCCTGTCTGAGTGGTGGTCAGGATTTGTCCGTGGGAAAGATAAATCAAGGGTTGTGGTTCTCCGACCACCCCCTACAACTTCGCACACGTGGCATTAATTCCAATATTATGAATGAAAATGAATACTCAAGTCAAGATATGGAATTTCAAAAATTATAACAGGGAGGTTCGAACTCGTGACCTATTGTGTCATAAGAGTGGCCTCTAACTTGAGTGTTCCACCTTGGCTGGAATTGATAGAAAGATAAATCAACAGTGGTGGTTTGTTCAACTTAAATACCATAATTGCTTTATTAATTAGTGTTTCACTAATTGCACATAATAAATAATATATTCATTATAAAGTGTTTTATTAATTAGTGTTTCACTAATTGCTCATAATAAATGACTAATCATATTTTAATTATAAATGTTTTCTTAATTAATTATAATATTTATTTCTATTAATAAGTTATTTTGATAATTAGAATCAATAGAAATTTTACGTGACAATGAGTAGTAGAAGAGGTGGAGGCCGAAAGATTAGTGGTGGTTAAGGGAATGAGCAACACAATTATATTTATTTTTGTTCTTTTATCGTAAAATAGGATACAAAGTCCATTTTTCACATGTATCCAACTTGCCAAGAATTTTTCTCCCTCTCTCCTCAAAATCCCGCTCCGCCCTCGGTTTGTGGTGGAAGAAGTAGTGACGGTGAATCGTTGGTGAGTAGTGGTGGACAATATTAATTTTATGTTGTCGTTACAACATCGATAACATCGTATTGTGAAAGATGTGGTTGATTGTTTTTAACACTTTTGATAAAGGCAGGAACCATATATTTCAGGGATGATACCAAATCATACAAGACAATATTTTCATGATCGTTGTTGGATCATCCAAATGGTACCCTGTTATCTTTAGTACTATATCGTATAAATCATGATTTTTAATGTTAAAATAAAATTGATTGCAATACAAAAAAAAAGCATATATACACGGAAAAAATAATAATGAAACTACCTCATACATGGCATTTGTGATTAAAAATTAGAATTTCGTCCAACAACCTACATGGGATGGGCGCGGTGGTGGTGGCGGTGGTGGAGTCAAAATTGACATTGAGGAGGCCTATTTTTTTTTTAAAAAAGAAACATGTAAACTTTGGTGGACTAAACCATAAATATATATGGACAAAGTACTATTTATAAAATAAACTAAAAAATTTATGTAGTTATTAAAAATTTAAGGGGTTAGAGCCATGTTAGTCAACCCTTGGCTCCGCCACTAGGTGGTGGTGGATAAAAAAGTGGATTCATATGGTTTTATGGTGGTGACGGGTATTGGTGAACAAAACATATTATGCTAATTTAAATAGCATACAAAATGTGTAACGTTATATTACAAAGTATAAAACGTGGTTGATCATTCTAATGTTAAAATAAACTCGATAAAACACATGTCCATTTTAAAAAATTGGTGCAATCAATTGCCATGTTATGTAATAACTAAACGAACGACACGAATCAAGATCAGAACATATGAAATTATTTATTATCGATTTGTTTATGTAAAGAGTGGTCAGGATTTGTCCTTGGCAAAGATAAATGATTAATTAAATTTCTATTATAAATGTCCCTTTAATAATCTAACATAAATACATAATTTTACTAAAAACTATATTAATTCTAATGGTGGTAGTGGAAGTAGGGTTAGTATAAGCGGTGGCGGGTGTTTGTGATTGGTGGAGGCGGTAACATTACTATTGGTGGAAGAAATAGTGGCGGTGGATGGTTTTTATGGTGATGCGGGTGTTGGTAATAGTAGTGTATAATAATAGTTTTTGTTTTTTTAGTGAGTTTTATTGTATTGTGAAAGATGTAATTGGTTGTTTTTAGCACGATTGATAAGGACAAAAACCAAATATTTCGAGGATGATGCGAGGAACGTATAAGACAATATGATCATGACTGTTCGATCACCCGTATTATATAAAGGCAATTGGTATACCGCGTAAGAGAACATTATCGCTCTCTCAAGTACTATTACATTCTTTTCCACTGAAAGACCATCAATGTCGAGTTGTTTCGCGACAACTACCTACAAAGACAACAACTTTCACTCAATTCCCGATACAAAACCTTATTGGCCAAGGAAAATGTATTTGCAATCTAAAAAAATTTGTTTGAAAATTATGTTTGTTCATCAAAATCATCATAAAAACTCTAAATCATAAATCTAAATTTCGCCTCCGATGTTTATAGAATATTTTTATATTTTACATTCTCAAATCATGCGACCTCTTGATGACAAATCAACAATATCAAATTACGGATCAATATGTATAGGTTTCATTCTTTGGGTTAGAAGGTAGAGTAGACACGAGATGGGTAGATCACACGCAGAACATAGTGAGAATACTTGATAATTTGGTCAAGAGATAGGTCAAAAATTTAAGATTAACTTTCTATAGGACTAATTAAATCGGCTTGATAGGAGTGACTAAAATATTGATTATCCGCAAAACATAGTTTGGCTAACTCGCTTATGTAACGAGTGGTCAAGATTTGTCCTTCCTCAATTGTTATGTTATGTGAGAAGAAGGTGATATCTAAGATTGAGGTATAATTCAAATCTGTTAAATTCATACCATTTACAATTGGATGCCTTGAAAAATTGACGTGTTGTTATTATTACGGGCAAGGGATACATTGACCACACTTGCGGAAATAGCTCACTTCGCAAATGATTGGTGTTGCCTATAATGTCTAGAATGCAACGAGGAATTTGAGGAAACAAGGCACCGAGCGTGTCCTATATTTTGGATATAGTAACTTAGACCCGATGTAATACTTATGTTCTTTTTTTTTAGTTTATCCACAATCTATTTATTTAAGAAAAATGAACATTGCAAATACATAACATCAACAAAAATTAGGCAGATTCGTTTGACAATAATGGCTATTGATGGTCCGGAAACGGAAAAAGAAAGGAATTGTTGTAGAAGAATTGTTGGGATATACAACGGATTACTTGATACGAATGAAGGAGGTATAACTATTTCGATTACGAAATCACATAAAGTTCATGAGTAGAAGATGACATCAAGTTTAAAGTTAGTAACAAACATAATATGGATAACTAAAATGTTAAAAACAAACAAGATATATAAACTTAGAAAGCCGTGGGACTTGAAGAGGCCAATTTTTGAAAACTACAAGTCTTAGAAAGCAACGATCCACAATACCATAATTTTTTTATGAATATTCAACGTAGAATATGTCAACTTTTGTTAAAAGATCTATTGACAATCTATTAATTTGAAATAGGATCATGGAGTACAATATGTGTTCAAGGTTCTTTATGAGGTAACTAGCCCTTAATTGCGTCGTAAGCCTGGGCTCATGATCTTTGGTTCATTTTAATATATCGTATAATTTGTGTCGAATACTTATCAACTCCTTATGATTTAATATTTGTTTGCCATAAAAATAGTTAGGATTTTCCTCTCTTTTTACTTTGTTTTTTCCTTTAATATGTTATTCAGGAGATTTGCTCAAACGAAAGAAATATAATCTTAACTTCCGGACACTTTTTTATTTAGGTTCATTGCTTATAATGAGATAATGCTCTACATGAATATGGAAGTTTAAATATTTTTGAAAATATGTCGTCGGCAGCGCTCATCTCGATGAAATCAACTAATCAATATCGTCCATAAAAGTCTCCACATGCTCTATTTCGCTCCCATTGACTCATGTATCATGGTCATGTTGTCGATCCTCCAAATAGGCATAGAATAGTATTTTTTGCATCGAACAGAATGATACAAACTATCCAATGTGACACGATTTTCCTATAATTTTTCAACACCCATTAGATGAAAATGTTTAAAATGTGTACCCATTACCTTTTCGAAGGGATTGTATATATGAGAACCTCGCCATTAAATCTTCAACAAAGTATTGTGCCCAACAATTCGTCTTGAAGGCTTTAGTAACTTCAAAGTCTTGGACATTTTGTCACTTCCGTATGTTCCTTCCTTCACTTGGAATACAATCTGGCGACACATTACCTCATAAAGAACCTTGAACACATATTGTACTCCAATCATTTATCTTTGCCAATGACAAATCCTGACAACTATTTACATAAGCAAATCGATAATAAATAATTTCATATGTTCTGATCTTGATTCGTGTCGTTCGTTTAGTTATTACATAACATGGCAATTGATTGCACCAATTTTTTAAAATGGACATGTGTTTTATCGAGTTTATTTTAACATTAGAATTATCAACCACATTTTATACTTTATAATATAACGTTACACATTTTGTGGCGTTACGAAATTAGCATAATATGTCATTATTCACCAATACCCGCCACCACCATAAAACCATATGAATCCACTTTTTTTTATCCACCACCACCTAGTGGCGGAGCCAAGGGTTGACTAACCTGGCTCTAACCCCTTAAATTTTTAATAACTTCATAAATTTTTTAGTTTATTTTATAAATAGTACTTTGTCCATATATATTTATGGTTTAGTCCACCAAAGTTTACATGTTTCTTTTTTTTTATAAAAAAGGCCTCCTCAATGTCAATTTTTGACTCACCATTGCCACCATCATTGTAGTCGCCCATCCCATTAGGTTGTTGGACGCAATTCTAATTTTCAATCACAAATGCCATGTATGAGGTTTAGATTGAACAAAATTTCGTCAATTGATTAGTTTCATTATTTTTTTCCGTGTATATATTCTTTTTTTGTATTTCAATCAATTTTATTGCAATCATGAGGTTGGATACGGTGAAAAATGGACTTTGTATCCCATTTTACGATAAAGAACAAAAATAAATATAATTGTGCTTGGCTCGCCCTTAACCACCACTAATCTTTCGGCCTCCACTTCTACACTACTCATTGTCATGAGAAAATGTCTATTGATTCTATTTATCAAAATAACTTATTAATAGAAATAAATATTATAATTAATTAAAAAAACATTTATAATTAAAAAATGATTAGTCATTTATTATAAGAAATTAGTGAAACACTAATTAATAAAACACTTTATAATGAATAGATTATTTATTATGTGCAATTAGTGAAACACTAATTAATAAAGCAATTATGGTATTTAAGTTGAACAAACCACCCTGTTGATTTATCTTTTCTATCAATTCCAACCAAGGTGGAATCAATTTGGTTAGAGGCCACTCTTATGACACAATAGGTCAAGAGTTCGAACCTCCCCATTATAATTTTTGAAATTCCATATCTTGACTTGAGTATTCATTTTCATTCATAATATTGGAATTAATGCCACGTGTGCGAGTTGTAGGGGTGGTCGGAGAACCACAACCCTTGATTTATCTTTCCCACGGACAAATCCGACCACAACTCGGATAGGCAAACTTAGCCTAGCTTTGTTTTGTATTATTGATGTGTCGCGGATTGTATTCCAAGTGAATGTAGGAACATACGGAAGTGACAAAATGTCCAAGACTTTTGAAGTTACCAAAGCCTTCGTTAAGGCGAATTGTTGGGCACAATACTTTGTTGAAGATTTAATGGCAGAGGTTCGCATATATACAATCCCTTCGAAAAGGTAATGGGTACACATTTTAAACATTGTCATCTAATGGGTGTTGAAAAATTACGGAAAATCATGTCATATTGGATAGTTTGTATCATTCGTTCGATGCAAAAAAAATACTATTTCTGCCTATTTGGAGGATCGACAACATGACCATGATCATGAGTGTTTGGAGCGAAATAGGAGCATGTGGAGACTTTTATGGACGATATTGATTAGTTGATTTCACGGAGATGAGCGCTGCTTGACGACATATTTCCAAAAAATATTTAAACTTCCATGTTCATGTAGAGCATTATCTCATTATAAGCAATGAACCTAAATAAAAAGTGTCGGAAGTTAAGATTATATTTCTTTCGTTTGAGCAAATCTCCGCGGTAAAATATTAAAGGAAAAAACAAAGTAAAAAGAGGAAAATCCCAACTATTTTTATGACAAACACATATTAAATCATAAGGAGTTGATAAGTATTCGGGACACAAATTATACGATATATTAAAAATTAAACAACATCATGGCCCGTGCCGTCACGGCACGGGTTAAGAGCTAGTCACTATATATAAGGAAAAAAATCCTTTCAATATTTTTTTATATTAATTGCCATTCCTTTTTTAAATAAAAACATTTATGGGTAATTACAAAATTCCTAATACTTCTATTTATTCTTAAATGGCAAAGAATCAAAAATATTTATGACAAAATCTCAAATTCATGGTAAAGTATATCTAAAGAGGAAATAATCTACAATTTCAAATTTTTTTCCCTCTCAAATAAAAATTCCAAAGGCTCCAAAGTTTTAGTGAGGGAAACCAAAATCAAATGGAGGAAATAAAAAATTCTTAAATTTTGGAGTATAAGTTTGTTTTTATTTCTTTACAATATTTCCTAAAACAACAATGCTATCCAATATTTCTTAAGTTTGTTTTTGGTAATAACGTAATATTAAATAGGCTAGTCAAGGGATATTCATGACATTTTATAGTTTTTCCTTAATATCTTGACAAAGTCAAAGCGGACACTTAAAAATGGACGGAGGTAGTATCTCTTAGGGGTGAGCATTTTATCCGTCATCCGCGGATTTAACCGGGACCAACCGTATTTGTGTGGATGGTTTTCCGGACCGTTCGCTAATGGGTTGGACACGGATGGGATTTTTGAAATCCAACGGATTACGGATTGGATCCGGATGCAATCTTGAAAAGCCGTTGGACATCCATACCCGTTAGATTAAGGGTATTTATATAGTTTTTAGAAAATATATGGATAGTTTTGAAATTTTTAAGGTGTTTGCTTGAAGTGTTGTCAATGACACTTCTATATTTATATACATATATAAAATGGGTAGGTTCTATAAGAAGTCATCTTTTCATTATAAATTTTAATAACTAACACAAATTCATTGGATTATCCGCACCCAACCCGTTCATCCGTGTATCCATTGGATGCAAATCCGTTGGATGTTGGATTGGATGCGGATGCCAAAATTGAAATCCGTAGTGAATTGAATTGGATGCGGATGAGGTGAAAACCGGTCCATACCGGCCCATGCTCTCTTTTGGGTTAGACCTCTTTGATTTTTATTTAATAGCTCAATTTGAAGTTGCTATAAAATTCAAATTTCTTATGTCGTTTCATCTGCTCCAAATTACACACTCTCCATTCGTCCTTCAATTTCTTAATTTCAAGTTTCTTGTGAATATGCCATGGAAATCACAGTATAGATCAACTCAAGTGCTAGAGGTGGCGGTCCAAAATATTTAGCGGTTAAAGGTGAATCTAGTTGTAGAGATTACGCATTTTTTACAACCAATGCCATCAATGGTGCACAACAACAGTTTGCAACCTTTTGATTATTTTTTTTTTAAATAGCAGTAATTTATGTCAGTGGTAAGTCAATATTATTTTACAGGACGGATATAGAGCATTTCAAGGTCAAAGCATAAATCTTAAATCTGGATAACTAGTTCATGTAGGATCAAGTAGGATTTCCTTGATTACTATGTTATGCAAAATTAAGCAAACCGGCACGAGTTTGTTTTGAAGATCATAATAGTTATTATTTGCATGTGCTTCTTATCCTTTGGATCGATAACTCGCTGGTCTGATTATAGGCTTGAACTAAAGTTGATCATCGTGGATAGATATCGTCTGTGTGAAGTCACCCAAGAGTCTAGTTATCACGTCGATGATGAAATCAAAATTAGGATTGATTCCATGCTTTGAATCCTCAAATAATATCGACGATTTACGCGTAACATTGATATCATTTATGTAAAAAAGACTTCAAATCGAGAAAAAAAATGCTAAATCGAATAGTAATAAGTGCCCGAAGCTTCTTCCAAAATTATACAATTGGTTTTGGGTAATGACCTTTATAATTTCTCATTCAACAAGACTTCCCTCCCACACTCAATATATGCAATTAAGACTATCTAATACTCCTCGAAAATCTCTTTTTATATTTTCTGAAAGATTATATCAACACATATCTGAGAAATTTTTGTAGCTAATATGGACCGAACAGGTTGACTATTGTTTCACAACATATATACTACGAGATATTTGAATACAATTGTTTTCATCCATATGAATATATTTAGCATGGTATCCGCTGTCGTGATCTTTTGTTCATGATAAAATCATCGTATATGTTATACATCATACGATAATTAAATAGTAATTGCACACACATGTTACTTACTTGAAACAATTAGTCTCCAGTGCTCGTGTTTCCTTGCCTTAATGGCTTGAAATGCAATTTCTACTCGAGACGGTTGTTGTTTGATGGAGAATACTTGTCGAAAAATAAGTGGTGTTTGGTTCGTATGTCTTGGCTGGCTCTTCTCTCTTTGCGGTGATTGACAAGCCCGAAGCTTCTTATTGAGTTGTCAGCAACCCGTAAACTCGTGAATCGAAAATACGGTAGCGGAGGAGGCTTACGCCATCTCTTCATGGCGAAAAAAGTGAACCCAAGGTATTTAACTACCAAAAATCCGATAGATACACCCGATGAGATGACAATAACAAAAAGCCTAAGTCACGAGGATCAACTTTGACATTAATGAGATTATACACATGTTGACACTAGTATAATATTTTTCAAACACTTTGTATTGAGTATTGGAGGTTCTTACAACGATTATAAAGGTATTGATTATATAACAGTGGAAGAAACAAAGCTGAAACGAACTTTAATGGCTTTTCTCCTTTTTTCTATAAGTGTTCTTGATTCTCTTACTTGACTGAATTCTCTTCTAGCAACCTGCCTCTCTCTTCAATATTTGAATCCTTATATAGCCAAACAAATCAGTAGAAGATAATTGATGATCACATGTAAAATCTATGTGCTAATCTTATTTCAGTTTGTCTCATTCGCCAGGCTCTGGGAAGATGTCACTATCTTCTCACATTGCTACTTCACGCCTATCTTGGTAAGTGTCGCCTTGTACTATTCGTGTGGCTACTCTTCGTGTGTCTTCTTTATTGTCGTGTGATTACTCTTCGCTGAATTTCTTTCATCTTCGTGCTAATGGTTGTCTCAGTGGAGGCGAGGCTGTGGATTAGCTCTGTGCGATATTTCGCCCCTAAATTTTGCCTCTTCTCACTCATCTGCAAGAGGAATAACGCGAGAATCCTTGGTTAATCTTCTTTATTTAACGTATCTCCGTGATTTCCGCATAGTTGTTACACGTGTTTTCAACTTCCTTCTTTTCCGACGGTGCGTATTTATTGCTTTCCCTGTTGTTGATGGTGGTTTTAATTCAGGGCTAAATTTGTAAAACCCTACATTTAATGTGTCATCACTCTGTAAAGAAGCCATGTAAAAGTGATGAGTATCCAACGTCTTCACTGGCGCATTTATTGAGCAACATATATCCACATGAAGGTTCATGTAGCAACAATCCAGATATTACTCAGAAATTTCGGCACCCTGCCTATATTATTCAATTAATATAAGTTTCTTTGAATGCTTTCTATGCTATGTTCCCCTGCTAAACCGTTAATGTTGATATGGCATGACAATTTGTGTTCACTCGCAGCAGAGTAACACGAATTTCCAAGTATCAAGGATAAGGTCCTTGCATAAAGTATTCAATCGGAAAGCACACTGCTCTATGGCAATGAACTTAAAGAACTCTGTAGCAACACATATAATTCAATCAATTTTGTGATAATTCACAAGATTCAGATATTACCCTGACTAATCTGCAAAAATCAGGGTTTTGCACGCTGCGCACTATATTAAACCTTTCCTGTCGAAATTAAGCCTAGGCGAACTAGGTAATTAATCCGCCATGGATTAGTAGGTGCAAAATCCTACCCAAAATCATAAAACAATGAGCCGCGGAATGGGGGCATCAACAAAGGGAGGTGTGGCCATGTCATAGGCCAACCGACACCACTTGCAAGTGGCCACACCCATGCTGCTCAACCGGGCCCCCTTTCCATCGACCAATCAGGTCACCTTAAATCCTCCACTATGCGCTGGAAGTGTGGCCACGCCATTGCTTGCAGGCCCCCTTTCCATCGACCAATCAGGTCGCTCTAACTGCGCCACACGCATTTAGAATGAGGTCGGGCCCATGCTGCTCAACCGGTCCCCCTTTCCATCAAAAATCAGGTCGCTTTAACTCCGCTACGGTGCGCTGGAAGTGTGGCCACGCCCTTTCTTGTCGGCCCCATTTCCATCGACCAATTAGGTCGCTCTAAATGCGCCACACGCATTTAGAATGAGGTTCGGCCCATGTTTCTTGCCGGCCCCCTTTCCATCGACCAATTAGGTCGCTTTAAATCTGCTACGACGCGCTAGAATGTGGCCACGCCCTTGCTTGCCGGCCCCCTTTCCATCGACCAATCAGGTACCTCTAAATGCACCACATGCATTTAGAATGAGGCCGGACCCATGTTGCTTGCCGGCCCCCTTCCCATCGACCAATTAGTTCACCTCACTTCTTCCTGCTATTGTTGTATTGTTTTTCCGGTGAGTCTTTGCCTCAGTTCTTCATACTTTGTATTTTTTTCTTGTCTTATGAGATTTTGTTTTTCATTTTGGTGCTTTTTCTCTTTTGCAGATCTAGATCTTGTTTTCATCATGATTGGGGACCTCTTGTAGATATGTTAATGTTCTTTAAGCATGACGGTATTTCCTCTCGACTGTATGGTACCCAATTTTATCCTTAGGTCACCATTCGGAAAAAATTATCCACCGATCCTGTTGGAAAGATTTCTCTTCGGAAAGGGCTATCCACCAATTCTCTCGGAGGGGTCTAATTTGCCATTGCACGCATTCTAGCTTGGAGTCACCTCGGATACTAATCCTAATTACTCTGGTGGATTTGATGCGCTGCTGGTAGTGATGATAGTTCGCGAAAAGGAATTCTGATCGCGTACTTTTTTATATTTTTCCTCGCGCGTTGGAATATTGAATATATGAGGTTATTACAACGATTACAAAGGTATTGATTATATAACAATGGAAGAAACAAAGCTTGAAATGAACTTTAATGGCTTTTCTCCTTTTTTCTATGAGTGTTCTTGATTCTCTTATCGGGTGAATTATCTTCTATCAACCTGCCTCTCTCTTCATTATTTGAATCCTTATATAGCCAAACATATCAGTAGAAGAAAATTGATGATCACATGCAAAATCTCTGTGTTGATCTTATTTCAGTTTGTCTCATTCGCCAGGCTCTGGGAAGATGTCACTTTCTTCTCACATTGCTACTTCGCGCCCATCTTGTTAAGTATCGCCTTGTACTAGTCGTGTGGCTCCTCTTCGTATGTCTTCTTTATTGTCGTGTGATTACTCTTCGCCGAATTTCTTTTCTCTTCGTGCTAATGGTTGTCTCAATGGAGGCGAGGCTGTGGATTAGCTCTGTGCGATATTTCGCACCTACAGGGTATGGCACTACAAGAAAATCTAGCTATTGCTACACCATATATTTCCACACCTTCAATATAGATGTTGCAAAAGAAAATTTCTAGTGACAATACTTTTCAGCTGCAACTAAAAGCAATAATTTACTGCTGCAAAATGAAACTTTTGCCACGCAGTTGTAGCAACAATATAAAAAGAGTGTGGCAAAAAAGATTAGGCGCAACAATAGACTTCTTACTACACAGGTTATCACGACACTAGTAGGGGTTAACGCCATAACCATTGGGTGCTGCAATATATTAAGTTTCTTGTAGTGCGGAAAGCACCAAGGATTAACTTTGCATATGTAGTTTTTTCCTTGACAGCCTATCCTCGGCACGGATAAGTGCGAGAAGGTAATGACAGGCTTGGAGAGCCGACGTAAAACTCAGCCATATCATCATGATATGAAACCCAAAAGCAACAACGTTGGGCAATACCTTCTTTACGACGTGTCATGCAGCAAAAAAAAACGAAGTGAGCTGTCCTCTTGGCTTATATCATCGCTTTCATTCCTAGCCTATCCCAAATGGGACTAATTAAAAGGCCTAAATCTTAATTGAATTTTCGGTTTTCCTTTATGTGGAATAGGATAGGAGGAGAACATTGATTGAGGGTAGATCAACTCGGTACATGCAGTAGGAAATACTCATTCAATTAGACATTTATCGGCAACCAACATACCCATAAAAATAGATGATAGCCGTCCTATCTAGGATAGATGATAAGGAGGACCAAGAAATATTGTTACAATCAGATTACTCTTTAACATTTAAATTTCAAGATAACACGTTTCTAATGCAGAAATTCAATATTCGCTAGTATTGTTGCACGATAACATAACAATTTGGTTCCACAACTAAACATTAAAAAGTTCCTTCGATATCCAGAAAAAACATTACAGAAAAAATTAACCTATAATGCACTTGCCCGACCAATTTTTTGATTGTTGACATTTGTAATCTTAGACTCTCTTACAGACGGCTTCATGAGTGTCACTCCATTCGGTTCCACAGCCATAGCAAAATTCAGATCCACACCTGCAAGCAAAATTAACATTAGCAAAGGAGTTAATTTTTAGAACTAGAAATACTCTAGAATAACAATAGTCGATCATCTTACGTACCTGCAAATTATATGCATACAACCACTCGCCTTTTCCACATAATATTTGCAACCAGGACATTTTCTCCATTTATTCTTCTCAACAAGTTGAATCAGTAGCATGTCTTCATCCCCTCCTCTATGCTGAACTTGAAGATTTGAAGATTCACGTAAGACGCTCTCCCATCGATCTAACACCTTACGTGATATGGTATCTTTGCAGAAATGGGGTTCTAATATCTCTTTGCAGTTATAATCTGGGCATGTTATCAGGGTGATGTTCTCATTTACCTTGGATGCAATATGTTTGGTGATGCATCTGGGACAGTAACTGTGTGAACAATTGATAGTACCGTTTCTCATCTGAAATCTTGGTGTATCTTCCATGCAAATCTTGCAGACTTCCATTTTAAATCCTTTCTGTAAGCTCCTAATTTCTTTCTTTTGGCTTACAACTTCTTTAGATTAGAGAGATCTTTATAGTACTAGAAATAATCTGTTGAGTTTCTCATGCTAGATAATGAAAGGTCAGTCAATCTGATTTCTAAGGTTTGTTTAAGATTCTGCGTGTGCAATTTAATTGCATTTATAGGAAGGAAATTTAACTTCTTTAGATTAGAGAGATATTTAAGTGCACTTCCTAACCCTTAGATATCATATCTTGGATAAGTCCATATCCCAAGACAAGATTTAGAAAAATAAAAAATCATATCTTAGATATCTATCGTATTAAATTTCTTTTCTTTTCTTTTTGCTGAGATATCGTATTCAATTTCACTTTTTCTAAACCTAGCATTCTTTGAATATGGAAGAAGATAGCGCTAACTTAATATGGGATTAATCAACACAAAATTGGTTAAAAAGACCGAAATCAACAAATCCTAAATATAGTTTTTGATACTGTTTAAATAGACAAAAATACAAATATAGCCGGGATGTAAACAGTTTCATCCCTAAGTATTTTAAAATACTTTTTTTTTTTTTTAATTTACATCAGGATGCATCCAGTCCATTTGAACCAGGTTTTAAAAATATTTGGACAATGACTCATTTTCCGATTAATCAAGGGCAAAAACTTTTGCTACATCGTCTCTTTTGAAAGTTATGTTCTAATTAAGTTTCTCCTGTTGTGTTCTAGTCTTCCACGTACGTATCAGTTCTTGTTGTTTCATTCCTCATCCCATCGCTACTTACAACAATATCTTTGCCTCAATGATATAGGTCCTATGATTATTAAGCTAAGCAAACAGTAGTTTACAAGGGTCCCAGGCATTGTTACCGATCAATGTTAAGAGTTTAAAATCATCAATTCCAACTTTATGTCATTGGAACCACATGATTTTGTTATCCTGTATTGATTGATAAGATCACGTGATCATCAAATATACAAAAGTTGTTAACGTCTGAACTCTACTCATCTAGTAATAATGTTTTAGATTCACTAGGACTGTATTGCTAGTAGTAGCATCCCTTGCATTGATTTCATTAACTACTTGGTCGTTGCAACTTCATCTTCAGATTCTTTCCTTTGCTCAACTCAAGTGGCTATCTACGATTACATATATCGAAACATGGACACTCGGCTTCTTAACTACTGAATGTGGATTGAGGCAGTTGGTTGTCATAATCTTCTGCATCGAAGTTATATATATATAACTACTGAATGTTTGGAAGAAATCGCAATACATAGATGATAGCAGAACCAAGAATATCACGATCGGATTTATCATAAATATTTGAATTTCAAGATAACATAACACTTTCTAAAAATGCAGATATTTCATCATATTTGCTCGTATTGTTGCAAGAAATCGCAATACATAGATGATGCTTTGTCTCAACTTAGCTTGAACTACGTTGGCTTGATCCCACACGTAGGCAGTCACTTAGGTGATGCAGCCACTCCAATTTTAAAACCTTTTATTCCCTTGAATTGAAGGCATTTAGACAGCTTCCGGGGTTCGAAAACCTGAACAGAAAACTCGTTTCACCAATGGACGCATTGAAGGAAGAGACGCGCATGTTCACTCTGAAAAGATGTATGTGGAGATGAAGAGTCATCTCCAAAGGGTGTGATTTCCTCTTTAAATAGGAGACTTGTTTTCATTCAAATTACATCTCTCAACTCTCTCTGTTTTCTTTCTTACAAGCATCATCAAAAACAAAACCAGTGTGTTCTTGGTTGGATCAAGGTCGTACAAGCTTTGAATCCAACAACCGTTGTGGAGCTTAAGTATCCTGACGTCAATATTCAATTGACCTGTTTGTACTCGCCAATTCAATTGGGAAAGGGTCGAATAATTGTGGAAAAGAATCTTTCATAAGACCCTAATACAACATTCTTTTCTTCACCCTGTTTTACTGCCAATTTTTCCAACATGGTGGAGGTGATGAAGAGGCAAATGACCTGCTTCTTCTTTTGTTGTTTTCAGTCTTCGAATTTGTTAGTTTCTGTTGCTTGTTCTTGAATCTTTGTTGTATTGGGACTTGCTCAGTACAAATCTCACAAATGAAGTATGCGTTATTCATCGCGTATAAGTTGGACTAACAGAGATCCAATAAACAATGAAAGCAATAGCAAAATTAGAGAATAACTAAAAAAAAATATAACTTTGATAAATCAAGAGAGTAATTGCAGAGTTTTTTCGATCTGCAATACTAGCTAGGCCTTGTTATATAGGCTTCAGCATAACAAGAAAATCTCCGGAA
>JAJJWW010001664.1:0-53673 GCA_023531295.1 Papaver armeniacum
CAGAAGCTTGATAGGGTGTAGAATACATCCTATTTACTATCTATTGTTTATGCTTTCTTTGCTATTTTTCTTGTAAATTATGTATTTTACGCTTGTTTTGAGTTTTGTAGCTACTTTGGAGTCACACGGAGGAAAAGAAGAAGAAATCACCCAATTTGAGAAAAAAGGGGCAAAATTGTCATTTCAGGGGTGAACACTATCTGGAGCCCGGTTAATGTTAAGGGACAACTCTTCTTGGAGGAGCACTATAGACAGACCATACAAGGTTAAGGGGTTACCATCTGGGTGCACCTTGTCTTAGTGCTAGGGTGTTAAAATCCCACCCAAATCATTACAGCCCTAAATCAAGAAGAGATTTCTTCTCAATCATTTTCTCACCCCCGCTCCTTTGAAAGTGAGAAAGCGGAACATTGCTATTATTTAGGATCGAAACATTCCGAGACAAAGAAGAAGAGGATGATGATTGTTGTTGTGAGGTGATGTTGATGGCTGCTGGTGGAGATGAAGCTCAGGGAGATACAGCAGGGAAATCGAGCTCGTTCTTGAGCTGTTGTTCAACACAGAGAGAGAGCCGAGGGTTTTGATCCGTCATTAAACAAGAAATTGAAGAGGTTAAAAGTTAGGGTTTGTCTGATTGATGTTACAGAGAGGAAAAGTGAAGATTATCAATGGGTTTACGCTGATTGAATATGATGATGGTGGTAGAGATACAAAGAAGTCGAGAATGATGCTGTAACTCAGAGAGGAAGAAAATGGAAATGAAATTTGTAATGGGTTTTTATTGAATTTGCTTTTGATGGTGAGAAATGGGCTCGATGAAATCTGAGATTGAATGGGTTTTGTTAGGATTAGAAGGACTGCAATTTAAGCTCAGGGTTTGGGGGATCTGGTCTTTGTTTGAGTCAAGAAGTGATCTTTCTTTGAATGAATTGAGGCGAATCTGTGTGTGGTGAGCCTCAGTAATTACAGCGAGAGAAGGAGTTCTTGCCGCATTTGTTGAGTTAGGCGAGATTTGATCACTTTTGATGTAGTTGAGAACCGAGTTCATGTGGTTGAAATTGAATCGGGGAATGGATGGTGAAGAGTTACCAAAGCGGTGGTGGTATTGAGCTCAAATATAGCCGGATGAGAGAGCTGCGGTTGTGTTTGGTTTGGAGATGATAATACTCGGTTAATTGATATGGGTTTCGATTCGATCTTTGTTGCGATGAGCAATTGTTGGTGGAGCAACCGGTGTCGGTGGTTGGTGGTGTTGAATTGGTGTTGCGGGTGCGAGAAAAAGGAGCAGTATATGTTGGTGGTTGTATGCAGCTGCAACATTACATGGGTTTGCAGTCAGGTGGTATGAGAAAGTGATAGAGCCGTGCTGCCTTTTTGCTGAGATAATGGGTTTGATGTGGATTGTTGGTATTGCAGTCATGGCGCATGATTTGTGGGTTTGAATTTGTCAAGCTGTAAAGTGGTTGTTGTTGAGCAAGGTTGAGTTTTGCCATGGAATTGTGGTGATTGAGTTAATGTGTTTGCAGATGCAAATGACACATTGGCGGCGTTGATCTTATGAGATGGAGATGCAGGTGAGGTTGAGAATTGAGTGCGGGAGATTGAGCTTTGACTACTGGAGATGGTGATGAACCGGTGGTGACTAGTGAAGTTGTAGTTGGGAATGGCTGAAGTTGTAGTTGCGGCTCGGAAGGAGTTTTGCGGTGGAGTCGAAATTTGGATGCAATGGGATGTTATTCTTTGAAATGATGAGCTAGAATGGGCCGATGCTATTGAATTGGACGAGAGGAGACACAAGATTTGGAATGGCTAGGTAGTTGGCGTGGAGTCTTTCTTTGCAAATGGAAGTGAATGAATAAAATGGTGCACTGGTTTGTAAGTGACAATGAAGGCCATTACGGCTGGAAGCACAATCATGGTGCAGCTCATAAACTGGCAGGTGCAAATGGCATAGGCCAGAGTGACTCAAGCTGAGCTTTGACCCGTTCTGACTCGGCTGAGTAGCTAGCTGACTCAGTCTGACTCCTCCTTTTGACCCAGTTGACTGACGGTTTGACTTTTTGACCGTTAGTCCTAACGGTGGACTGACGGAATATTCCGTCGAATATTCCATTGACGGCAACATAACTCAGGTGGCCGGCGACGACTTTTCCGGTCGGATTCCGGTCATAATACCAGTTTTCCGGCGAGCCAAAAATTCCATAATTTTCTATGGACTTCTCTCATGGGTGTGAAGACTTGGGCTAGGAATTGGATGGAGAATTGGGCTCAAATTTGGAAAGAGAAGATGAAGAGTTGAAAGGCTTGGATTTGGAAATTGAATTGCTAAAGAAAAAGGATTCTATTCCTTGGAAGATTTGGAGAATATTGAAGCCCATAAATAGAGAAGTTTTCTATATCTTTACACACATCTCTACACACACAACACTTGTGTTTTTGCTTACTTTTGAAAATTCTTCTTTTTAATTATTTGTGTGAAATTTTGAAAATTCTCCTTTTAATTATTATTTGTGTGAATTTCAAAAACATGAGTAGCTAATTTTATTATTGATTGAGGATGAATTCCTAGTTCTTAATACATGATTTGAGTTTTGTTTCAATTCTATCTTGAAGTTTTTCACATGATTATCGTTTGTTTTTACTAATAGGAATGTTTATTCATTCATGATTGATTGATAGATTGTTTAGAATGCACGCTAAATTGATTTGTTAATTGATCTACATCTAGTATAAGTTAGGGAATACGTAATCGTTCTCGACTCTTTACATAAGTAGCAAACACGAGACCTTGCGGAGGGATTCCGTGGAGCGATTGTAAAAACAACGCTAGAAAGTGGACCAAGCGAACCGAGTTTAACTACTAGTACTAAACCTAAATTCATAGATCTTAATGCATTCGGGAATTACATCTTGTAAGCGAACCTCAAGGTGGTTCTTTTGAATAGAAATCGATAACTAAGCGGACTTGTTACTCAGTGAAATAAGGGATTTGGGGGCTAGCTAAGCGGACCTGCTATCCTACGGTTGGTCATAATCTGTGACTAATAACAAGTAGAAAAGAACATAATTTGATTCATTGTTTTGCAAACGAAGAAGGATTCCTTGGTCTTGTCTCTCTTATTGCTTTCAACTTTATCTTTTAATTGCTTTGCTTATTTTCTTTTGCTTTTTACACCCCCCTTTCGTGACAATTTTTACAACTAGAATCTCTTGCTCCTCGTGGGAACGAACTTGACTTCCATTATATTATTTTTAATTAAGTGGAAATATTAATTAATTTGATTGCACCTACCACACGCATCAAATTTTGGCGCCGATTAGGGGAGCAACGGGCGATTTTTAGTTGTTTTTTATTTTCTTTTTGTTATATTCTTGCTTTGTTAGATTCTTTACCGTATCTAACTTAGTTTTTGAGAATCTTTGTTTGGTGTTATACCTTTGGTGAATGCTTAAAGAGGGCAGGCCGAGGTCCAATACGTCTTCGATCAGGCACTCAACTAAAGGATTTCATTCGAGCGGTTAACACTCCACTTCCTCCTTCTTCATCAAGTGATTCGGACAAAGAGGAAGAAACAATGGTGAAACGTACACTCAAGGACCTAGCTTCTCACAAGCTCGATACACAACAATGGTGTATCCAAACTAACTCAACCTTCGAGATCAAGCGGGGTTGATTAGAGAGTTACCAAAGTTCCATGGCATGGTGAATGAGGACCCAAACAAACATCTTATGGACTTCTATACCATAGTTATGGCTATGCTTCCACCAGGAGACTAATGCGGATGGAGCAATGTTGAAAGCTTTCCGTTTTCTTTGGCGGGCAATGCTAAGGAATGGTTATATTATTTGCCTTCCGGAAGTATCACAACATGGAATGGGATGAAGAAACTTTTCTCGAGAGATATTTTCCCGCATCCAAAGCTACTCAAATTCGCAAGGAGATTTGTGGATTGAAACAACAAGTGGGAGAATCATTGTATGAATGTTGGGAGCGATACAAGAGGTTGGTGGCAAGCTGTCCACACCATCAATTTAGTGACGTTATGATACTCCAATACTTCTCTGAAGCTCTCCACCCAAGTGATAGGTCTCTTCTTGGCCGCGGGTGGTGGTGCACTAATGAACAAGACTTTGACCCAAGCTAGAGAGTTGATTGAAAGTATGGCGGCAAACTGCAACAATTCTACACAAGGGATGAACCAATGGTTAGGCGAGTGCATGAAGTTAGTGATTCATCATCACATCTTGATCAAAGGATGAGTAACATGGAGATAATGATGCAAAGGATGGCGCGGTAATTATTAGGATGGTGAGACCGAACAAGTGAATGCTTTATATCCAAATCAAAAAGGCCAAGGTACGATCCATACTCCAATACCTATAATCCCGGTTGGAAGGATCATCCCAACTTTAGTTATGCAAACAAGCAAGCGGCGCTCCTAATCCATATGCGCAACAAGGTGGTTTCCAACAATCACGCTTTCAACCTCAACAACAAGGTGGTTCTAAACAATTCCAACCACAACAAGTCAGGAGCGTGATTCTTTGAATGATGACAAGCTCAATGCGTTAATGCAAGGTGTGCAAGGTCTTACTTCTATGTTCCAACAAAGCCAACAAAAGACCGATTCGGCCATCAAGGATTTACAAACTCAAATGGGACAATTGGCGACCGATGTGAACCTATTAAAATCTCAAGCATCCAAAAAACTTCCTTCACAACCATTTGTGAATCCAAGAGAGAATGTTAATGCGGTTACTTTAAGAAGTGGAAGACAAGTGGATAGTCCAAGTCATCATGAAGAAACTATTGAAGAGGTAGTCAAAGACAAGGAGGAAACCGCACCAAAGAAGAACTCCACACCAATCGATCAATCCAAGGAACCGGTGCCTACTTTCACTACTCCACCTCCTTTTCCTAGTCGTTTTGCTAAATCCAAGAAAGAAGATCAAGACAAGGCACTTATGGATATCTTCAAGAAGATTGAAATCAACATCCCATTCATTGAGGCTATCAAGACAATTCCAAGGTATGCCAAGTTCATGAAGAAATTATGCATCAAGAAGGATAGGTTGCTTGATAATGAAATTACTAAAGTTGGCGAGAGTGCGTCGGCTATGCTATTGAAGAAGATGCCTACAAAGTGCACGGATCCCGGTGGTTTCACGGTGCCAATTACTATTGGTAAGAAAAGGTTTGAACATGCTTTACTTGATTTGGGAGCTTCCATTAGTGTGATGTCGGCCGAAATATATGACTCCTTGAATCTTGGACCTTTGAAAGAGACAAGAGTTATTATTCAATTAGCAAACAAGTCTAACATATATCCAAAGGGGCTTGTAGAAGACGTGCTAGTGCAAGTAAATGAGCTTATTTTTCCGGTGGACTTCTTCGTGGTGGATATGGATAATAATGAGAACCGATCATCTACTTCTTTACTTCTTGGGAGGCCGTTTATGAAGACCGCAAAGACGAAGATTGATGTTGATAAGGGTACGCTCACTATGGAGTTCGACAAGGAGATAATACACTTTAACATATTTGAAGCCATGCGCTACCCAAGTGATGTGCATTCCGTTTACTCCATTGATGTGGTTGATTCATTAGCACAACAAATGGTGGAATTGAATCGAGAGGATGAACTTGATGTGGTGTTGCAAAAGAGCATTGAATTGGACGTCCACGGCTTGTCTAACTTGGATGTTGAAATCTCCAAGGAGTTAGTGGAGATGTGTGGTGCCTTGGCGACATTACAAGAAGCTAAAAAGGGTAATGTTTCATATATTTCTTTACCCGTGAATGATGAAATACTTGTACCATCTATTGTGAAGGCGCCCAAGCTAGGGGTGAAGCCACTTAGGATCATTTAAAGTATGCTTTCTTGGGAGATGGAGATGAGCTTCCGGTGATTATTGCAAAGAACCTCACACCGATACAAGAAGACCGTTTGCTTAGAGTCTTGAGAGAGCACAAAACGGCTATTGGGTGGACAATTGCGGACATCAAGGGCATTAGTCCGTCCATGTGCATGCATAGGATTCTAATGGAAGAGAACGTGAATCCGGTACGTGATGCTCAACGTCGGCTCAATCTTCCCATGATGGAGGTTGTGAAAAAAGAGATACTCAAATTGCTAAGTGTGGGGGTGATCTACCCAATTTCCGATAGCAAGTGGGTTAGTCCGGTTCAAGTGGTACCAAAGAAGTCCGGAGTCACGGTTGTTCGGAATCAAGACGATGAACTTGTTCCTACAAGAATTCAAACCGGTTGGAGAGTGTGCATTGACTATAGAAAGCTTAATTCCGCAACCCGAAAGGATCACTTTCCTTTACCTTTCATTGATCAAATGTTGGAGCGGTTAGCGGGGCATTCTTATTATTGCTTCTTGGATGGTTATTCGGGATACAACCAAATTGTTATTGCACCGGAGAACCAAGAGAAGACCACTTTCACTTGTCCGTTTGGAACGTTTGCATATAGACGGATGTCGTTTGGCCTTTGCAATGCGCCAGCTACTTTTCAAAGATGCATGGTGAGTATATTCTCGGATTATGTGGAGCGCATCATCGAGGTATTTATGGATGACTTTAGTGTTTATGGTAATTCTTTTGATGGATGTTTAAACAACCTTGAACTAGTTCTTAAACGATGCATAGACACAAACCTTGTCCTTAATTGGGAGAAATGTCACTTTATGGTAAACCACGGCATAGTACTTGGTCACATTGTGTCCTCTCGAGGGCTCGAAGTGGACAATCAAAGATATATTTAATAAGAAACTTACAATATCCCACTTTGGTGAGGGAAATCCGTTCTTTTCTTGGCCATGCAGGTTTCTATAGGCGGTTTATCAAGGATTTCTCCAAAATCTCCATGCCGATGTGCAAGTTATTACAAAAGGAGGTGCTTTTTGACTTCAACAAGGAATGCGAAGATGCTTTTGACAAATTGAAGGAAATATTGACAAGTGCGCCAATTATCAAATCACCGGATTGGAATCTTCCATTTGAATTAATGTGTGATGCTAGTGATTATGCGGTTGGAGCCGTTTTGGGTCAAAGAGTGGACAAGTTGTCCCATGTTATCTATTATGCATCTAGGACCCTTAATGATACACAAATCAATTATTCTACCACGGAAAATGAGTTATTGGCTATAGTTTTTGCGTTGGAAAAATTTCGATCATACTTGGTGGGTACAAAGGTTATTGTGTATTCCGATCATGCCGCACTAAGACACTTAATAAAGAAGAAAGAAGCTAAGCCAAGATTAATCCGGTGGATTCTATTGTTACAAGAGTTCGACATAGAAATTCGTGATAAGAGGGGTGTGGAGAATACCGTTGCGGATCATCTTAGTAGACTTGTTATGTCTCAAGAGGAACTTCCATTACATGACCGCTTTAGGACGAACAACTTTTCTCCATGGAAGAATCAACACCTTGGTATGCGGATATAGTGAATTACTTGGTGACAAGGAAAGTACCTAGTACAATGTCTAATTTCCAAAAGATGAAACTTAAGAAGGTAGCTAAGAAATATGTGCGGGATGAACCATACTTATGGAAATATGGCGTTGATCAAATAATGCGAAGGTGTGTGCCTAATTCCGAATTTCAATCCATTCTCTCCTTTTGCCACACTTTTGCTTGTGGAGGCCACTTTGGTTCTGAAACGCACCGCTCTCAAAGTTCTCGAGTGGATTTTATTGGCCCACCTTGTTTGAAGATTCATATGCCTTTTGTAAATCGTGTGATAGATATCAACGAACGGGCAATCTAGGTGCTCGAAATCAAATGCCACTCACACCAATTCTCGCCGTTGAGATTTTTGATGTGTGGGGTATCGATTTTATGGGCCCTTTTGTCAATTCGAATGGAAACTTTTATATACTTCTTGCCGTAGATTATGTTTCGAAATGGGTGGAGGCTAGAGCCAACAAAACTAATGACTCTCAAGTTGTTTGTGATTTTGTAAGGGAAAACATATTCACAAGGCATGGAACACCAAGAGTGGTGATAAGCGATGGAGGCTCACATTTCAAGAAGGCTTTCCACACTCTCCTCAAGAAGTACAACATAACACACAAAATTGGTACGCCTTACCATCCACAAACTAGTGGACAAGCGGAAATTTAAAATCGTGAGATCAAGTCCATTCTTGAGAAAACGGTGAATACCACGAGGAAAGATTGGAGCTTTAAGCTCAACGATGCACTTTGGGCGTATAGAACGGCGTATAAGATACCGATTGGTATGTCTCCATATAGGTTGGTTTATGGCAACGCTTGTCATCTTCCGGTTGAACTTGAACATAAGGCTTATTGGGCGATAAAGAAATGCAACATGGAGTATGATGAAGCGGGGAAACAAAGGAAGTTACAACTACATGAGTTAGAGGAGATACGTAATGATGCTTACGAGAGTGCCCGGATTTACAAGGAAAAGACTAAGCTTTTTCATGACAAGATGATTTCGCGGAAAAGTTTTGTTGTGGGGCAAAAGTTCTTTTATTTAATACTCGTTTACGTTTATTTCCGGGTAAGCTTAAGTCCCGTTGGGTGGGACCATTTGTTGTTACTAATGTTTATGATCATGGTGCAGTTGAAATTGTTAGTGACAAAACAGGACAACATTTGAAAGTCAACGGCCATAGGTTAAAGCCATATTATGAAAACTTTCCAACGGAGCATGTGGACGTGATTGGACTTCAAGATTCACTCCCTCTGGAGGAGTAATGTGCCGCAAGAGCTAAGTCGGGCCGTCGACTTTAAAACAAGCGCTTAATGGGAGGCAACCCATAGGTTTTGTATTTCTTATCCTTTTGCTTTTTGTTATTTCTTTTTCTTGTTCCATAACATGTTAAAATTTCCCACCTTGACTTTACTAGGAAGATTCACTTACATTGAGGACAATGTAAAGTTTAAGTGTGGGGGAGTGGTTAGCGTGTATTTAAAACAAAAATTACAAAAAAATTTAAATTTTTTTTTTTTTTTTAAAAAAGTTTTACATAAAACCTCCAACTTTTAGAGATTTTAGAGTCACTAGCATACTTCTAGGTATGTTTACATAGAGATTTTGACCGACATAATTGAACTTGGAAATGTTAGAGAACTACGTTCGGATTTCTTGCTTGTTTGAGTGTTAAATAATGGATTTAATCATGCCGGTGATGCGAATTTGGGTGCGGGGAGAAGTGCATTATTAGAGTTGCTTGATCAATCATTAGTGGAGACTACCCGTATTCATCATGTGAGGCACTTGAGGCCAGAAATTTTTCCATCTACTTAAGAGCTTTCTTTTGAGTGTGTGTCACCGTGCGTTAATTCGGGTAGAATGGTGAGCTACCCAACCTCCCACCAATAGAAGCACTACTCTTTGATCTCTTGAGTGCTAATTTTGTCAATCATGAGGGTGACATCTATAGATGAAAGCTTCCTTCTTGTAGTTCGATTTGCAGTTAGCACCATTCTCTCTCGACAACAACGGATCCATAGAAACACCATCATCATCAACAAGGAGCGACATCAAAATTTACAAGGAAAGTTGGAAAAAGTTCAAGGTTTACAAGCAACGGAACGAGAAAAACAGCAAATTTCAAACTCAAGTAAAGCAACATACAAATGAGCGGATTTTACATATATGTTGAGGACTTACAATACAGTCGTTAATTTCTCTTATTTGAGGACAATGTAAAGTTTCGTGCAAATCTACGTACTTTTTTTTTTTAAATCACAAAAAAATCAAAAAAAAATTTAAAAGAAAACTAAGAAAATTTTAAAAAATCCTAATTAAATAAAAACACATTAGCCATTTATAAAAATATTTGGCCAAGGGGTTCTAGAAATTATTTTTTGGGTGCCCCGTTTTTGTCGAAGGCGTAACTAAGGGATACCTCCACAAATTTGGAGATACTCAAAATTAAATGGGTTTTGGTTAAGGGGTCATCTTTTTTAGGTGTGAAATAACCATATTATTCTTACCATATAAAAATTAAAACGAAAAACTAAAAACCTATTTTTCTCAGTATCCACTTCATTTTTCTTCTCCATCAAAAAATCACACAAATCATGATGAAAGTTTGATTGTCTACGAAAGGTTGCAAGTAGGAGTCATTAAAATCAATTTAAACACCTTCGCATATCACACAAATCTTCCAAAGTCCTTCCTCTTTTTCGTCTAATCAAAATATATTATTTGAAGTATCCCCAAATACACTTGGATAAGGGGTACTTCAATTACTTCATAGTTTTCTTTTCTTTTTTAGTATTCCCGAATTTGTGGAGGCATCCTCAATTGTGCTTTCTTTTTATCTTATTTATTAATTACAACAATATTTTTTTTTTCTTTTTTTCTAAGGGATTCCAACATCCCTATTAGCTGAGTTAGCTCATTAGTTCGCACGATTCCCAGAAGCAATTTAAGTTTTGGATAAAAAACACTAGTTGGTACAAAGACGCCTTTTGTTTTCTCATCTCATCATGTAATACTCCCTCCGTCCCCCTATTAAGTGACCTAGTTCAAGTTTGCACAATTTTTAAGACAAGCAATGGAAAAGAGTATATTTAAGCATTTTTTTACAATTATACCCTTATGAATAATAACTAATGAAATTTTGAAATGATTTATCTCTCAAACTACACCACGGATGTTCGCAAACTTCACACCATTGAAAAGCATTTTAAAACACCTACGTAACGAATATAAACATGCCTATCAAATTATGGATATTTCTTATATTTCTTATAATCAATTAAAATGATAATTTTAGAAATATCTCCTTGTTTACCGATATAGGTCACTTAGAGCAAGCTGCGATGGGGCGAGTAAAACTAAAGACTAAAAACCAAAAAAAAAGTAAAAGATATGGTTTTAGTCGTGGTGAGACACTACGTTGGAGGAGTAAATTTGGTGGAGCGGAGTTAGAATGGTTTGTCTGATATGGGGCGTAGTTGTTAACTGCGTTTGGGTTGGACGCAACTTTAACTTACGCCTGATGTTGGGCGGAGTCTAAAATTGCGTTTGGTGTGGAACATAATTTGTAAAACCGCCCGTGGAGAGACGTAATCGAGAACTACCTTTGACCAGGCGCAAATACAAAATAGCCTGAATGGGACGCAAATATTACATTACGCCTGATGGGGCGCAACTTGGAACTGCGTCTGATGTGGCGCAACTTGGGATTGCGCCTGATGGGGCGCAACTTGTGGTGACGCCTGATGGAGCGTAACTTTGGACTGCGCCTGATGGGGCGTAATGTTTAAACTACGCCTGCCTCTGGTGAGACGTAACACACAATTGCGCCCCACCACACACTCGTCCCACACGTTTGTAAACCCTTCTCATCTCCTCGTTTTCATCGATAGGGCATAATTAATTTGTAAACCCTTCCATCGTTTTCATCATTCACATCGTTTGTTTTCCTTTCAGACCTTCTTCTCTTCCTTGCGTCAATTTCTTCTTTACTGCGTCAATTTCTTCTCTACTGTTAGATTGATTATCCAACAACAATGTAGAAAGATTAACTTTAATTTTGCTGTGATGAGGTATGAGATCTAAGTCTTTTGTTAATTCAATTTCAGCAAATAAAGATCAAAAAATTGAATTATTATGACCTTTTAATCGTATTATTTAGTGATTATAGATCAACCCATTCCTTAAATTTTGTATTGGGTTTTAGATCGAATTTGAATTTGTATTTGAGAATTTTTTTATACCCCACACGGTTTGAAAGACAATGCAATGACTCTGTTCTTGTTGGGACACATAGAGTGAATAACTCGTAAAGGTATTTATAGATATACGGAAGTTTGGTTTTTAGTTTCCAACGGTCTTAAAATGTCCAACGTTCTAAAATTTCCAACGTTCCAAATTTCCCAAGCGGTATTACAAATAATTTGAAATTTCGAAAATACATGAAAATGGCGGTGGAAGGATGTATTACAATTTGAAATTTCGAAAATATATCAAAAACGGTGGAAGGATGGGGCGTAGATATAAAATGCGCCCCATGTAGTAACAGGCGTTACTTATAATTGATATTGGAACAGCACAAGGAACGTTGGAAAGTTGATATTGGAGCAGCACATTCTAGTTATTAGGATATGCACAGTAGAACTTTGTTGTTAGCAGAATGCCGTAATTGATCGTGTAGTTAATATTATCTAAAGCTGTCGTCTTTCTGTAGATTTCTACAGCAAAACAAATCATATATCTTCCCAACTAACTCACTGAGATGGTTGATTTAGTTGCCCGCCTTTCAGCTCCTTCATTAATGATTACTTTTTCAGTCATGAGCATTTTAGCAGTAAAAAGTTTTGGCGATTTTTGTTTGCATTATGGTTATAGCTATTTGCGAACTATATCATAGTTTCGGTCGAGCTTTTGCCGTTTTTTGTTGCAGCTTGAGTTGGAATTTGCAAAGGAATTAAACAAGTGGTCTTAACCCTCCTTGTAAATCTGCTCCATGGGTGACTATCAATGAAGTGCCTCTTTCTGATCTAAGCTCACTCCTATCTGAGTTTCTGTTAAAAAAATGTTTAGTGCAACATGCCCGTCTAGCTCAGTTGGTAGAGCGCAAGGCTCTTAACCTTGTGGTCGTGGGTTCGAGCCCCACGGTGGGCGCATTTTTATTTTTATTCCAGATTATTGCACTTGCCGCATCATCAAAAACACTTCTTACCTGTTTATTAACTCTTTAAATCTCATGTGATTTACTTCTTTAAATAGGTTGAGGGTGATATTGTTGATGGGCATCTCTGTTTTTATTTGATGAATCTCATGTGATTGACTGGTTTTAAAATGTTGAGGATATTGCTAACATGCGTCTCTCTTATGACAATATGGAACTTTCTCTGATGAAGCTGCAAAGCAGGCAGTTAGGTCGATTGGCAGATGCTTGAAAGGTTGTCCTGTTGAACTTGGCATTGTTCCTGAAGCCATGTGTGTCCAAGGTTTTGATACTTCTTCGGGAGTTGACCAGATCCGAATCTTCCTAAGAAAGCATTTCCGAACTTGCAAATCCATCATCGTTCAGGTGGACATTCCAGAGGATTAGGATGGACAAGAAGTCGATGGTACCTCCTTCACAATTAAGAATTACATGCCAGTGTGCTTTGATGTTGGAGGAACCGGTGCTAGACAAATTTCTGAAAATTCTATGACGGTGCCAGCCTAGCTAGGAAAAGCTGGAAGCTGCTGCTATCCAAGTGCAGGAAATAAAATTACATTTGACGATATTTAAGCTGAATGTGGAGTGCAACAGATTCGAGTTTTGACTTTGGTGGGATGCCCCTCGCTCTTCTTTTGTAATACTATCAACAGTGTATTGGATAGAACTGTAGCTGCTGTTTTTGGCTTGATAACTCTTCCTGCAGTTTTGTAACTGGTTAGTGGTTACATTTATCTCTAAATTAGGCTTCCATTTAAGCAGTGCGCTAGGTAATGAATTTGAGCTAATCTTTGACAAGTCCTTGATGTACAAATCAACAGCTGTGTATGTTTTCTGATTTTAATGGCTATCCCATTCTTAGCTGTGTAAAGAACTTTGGATATTCAGGAAAATCATCAATTGGCACAAGAAAGTGCAACCCATGAGCAGAAATCTACCAAGTTTCTAATCTAAGAATTTCATCCAAAATTTAGCATTGTGCTTGTTTCAACATTCCTGTTCGCATGGCCATGCATCCAATTCCTGGCAAGGAAGTCAGTTTTAATCAACAAAGACAGCATCACAAAGTGACATAAGAACAGCTTAGTTTATATTGGGCTTGCAAACTTAGCTAAGAAAAATTACATTGGGCTTGCAAGTGCAACCCATGAGCAGAAATCTACCAAGTTTCTAATCTAAGAATTTCATCCAAGATTTCTGGAACACCTCTTATCGCCAGAGATACGTTACAACTAGGATGTCCAGTGACTTCAGAATGCCAACATTTAAATGACTAAACACAAGCTTAGTTTGTATCCTGGCTAAATGGAAAGATGCAGTTCATTTCACATACCAATACTTTTCCGTTCAAAATGAATTTGATGCATACAAAGAAACAACCAGCAACATCAGAAGCCCATTTTCACCTTCACCCAAGTGATTTCTCTAAAAGCGACTCATACCATAATTTGACTTACTCCATTTTGAAATAAAATACTGTCACTTTTAATGCACGACGACTCTTTGCCTCACAGCAATGTCACTAGAAGCGAATAATAAAATGTAGTGACAAGTAATTTTGAAAACAGTGCAATCTCCGGGTTGTACTCCCATCTTGCGTTGAGGTTGCTTATCACAGCTGTTGGGGAGAGCAGCTTGACCACAGAGGAATCAGAGCTCAGAAACATCTTGGGAATGAGACTTTCCACTCAAGTGGGTGGTGATTGAGGGACCCACAAGAAAATTGTTTCTGAAAGAGATCTCCACAAGAGTCTGTGATTTCCAAAGTTCACCCAGCTGAAGCTCACATAGATGACCTGGTATTTCACCAAAGAGTTTGTTCCCAATCAACTGCAAATATGTGCAGGCCAAATATTTCCTGAATATATTCTGAATACTGCCACTGAGCTTCATGGCATATTTCTTCCGAGTCTCACCAGAAAGCTGGTCTGAGGTGGCGTCAAATCTGGTCAGGTACGGAAGACATAGCAGTGACAAAGACTCATTAAACTGGTTCCTGCTCAGCATTATTGAGTTCACTTCTGCCCAATTTGAAATCCAACTGGGAATTGATCCTGATTAACGGTTAGAATCAAGCACAAGTGATCTGAGCGATTCAAGCTCCATAACCTCTGGTAAAGTCCCAGAAAGGAAGTTGAAAGACAGATTGAGAATCTTTAACTTCTTGCAGTTTCCCAATTTCCCCGGAATTCTTCCACTCAGCCCTGATTTTGCTGCTACAAGGTAAATTAGATAGGACAATTCACAAAAACTGGAGAGAATTTGTCGTTCAAAACTGTTCTGGACAATTGAATAATGTCAAGTTTCTCAAGTAGGAAAGTTCAGTTGAAAGTGCCCCCATAAGTTGACAATTCTCCAGAACAAGCACCTGAAGTTTTCTCAAACGTCCTATGGTTGTTGGTAGTTCTCCAAGAAGATTATTGTTCCCCAGTATCAGAGATTGTAGGACAGACATTCTTCTTATTTCCAAAGGTATGGGTCCTTCCAGTAAGTTCCACAATCTGAGTTGTAACAAATTTCCAAGCTCTTGAGGAATTACTGCAGTGAATTTGTTAAAACTAACATCCAAGTATAAAAGCCTTGTATGATTTCCCATGCTTGGAGGCATATTCCTGGAGAAGAGGTTCATGCTCAGGGTCTACCAACACCAAATTCTGAATATTCCCAGAAAATGAGTTGTCATGTCAGTTAAATGACTTTTCCAAGTTCTCAAACCGTGCAAGCTGCCAGTGAAGCTATTCTAATCAAGTATTAGTTCTCTGAGCATTTTTATGGTTAGACAAAGACGGAGGTAGAGTCCCAACAATTTGTTACCACCCAAGTCTAGATACTCTAAATTCTCCAAATTCCAAATATTTGCAGGAAGATGGCTTGCAAGGGAACAGTAGCTGACATTAAGACGCTTCAGTTATCTGAGTTCCCCAAGGTGGCTTGGAAACGGAAGCTGTAGTGGGAACTGAGTGCACGACAAATCAACCTCATGAATTTGGATCCGACGCATCTTATACTAACCAATTACATGGTGAAACTTCTGTGTCGAGCCAGCTTGCAAGAAGATCTCATTATAGAAGGATGAACTGTGTTGAACCAGCTTGGAAGGAGATCTCATTATAGAAGGATGAACAGATGAAGGAGACAGCGACAAAACTGAAAAGGAGCCTAGAGTGCAGAATATGAGCCTAGAGTGCAGATGTAGAAGAAAAAAGGGAAACACCCAGGGGCTTGATGAGACTTGCAAATTTGACTATTTGAGAAACCATGCACTGAACGCTGACAGGTATCCGTGAAAGTCGAACAAGGAAAGTGGATAGACATCCCTTATGACATTTTCCTGGTCCAGGTATAGGCAATGCAGGAGTCAAATATACTTTCAAACTTTTCCTGGTTGTACTCCGTAAACTCAAAAGAAACAAAAAAGAAGCAGATATATTTTGGCCATTCGCATATTCATCAGCCATGGTTTAAAAGTAACCTTTGGAAAACATACAAGAATAACTGGTAACGAGATAAATTACTGGGACAACTTAAGGTGCACAAGTTAACAAAGACAGAAAATCATGGACACTATAATTCATCATTTATGTTCTTAAATAATGGAACATCGTACAATTAATGTGATGGTGATCCACATCATAAGTTCTCCTATATTAATAAAACAGCAGAGCTACTTGTAACCACTAGTAGAGTTATAATTTTTTGTCTTTAAAACAAAATGAAATAGAAAGTATCCTTAGTGTTTAACTTTTCTCTTTTAGATTTTCTTGAGTTTAATAAATGAAAATAACACTTCTGAGCCATATTAAGGTCAGGGTAGTTCAAAGCTTAATAATGTATTGAATAACGGAGCATAAAAAACAGTATAAATCCGCTAACAACGGTAATCAAAGATCTCACCTGTAGCTTTGAGGGGCCGCTAAATGTACGGAAGAAACTCAGGCCCAGATAGCATCTGAAAACTGTACAGCATCTACTTCCCTGTACATATAAGATAATAGAAAGAACCAAACAAACAGACAGAAAATCATTTTGAGTGTAGGTTTGTTAACTAATCTGATGAAACATGAACAAAGAGAAAGGGAGATATCATTAGGATTTGCCAAGAGCTTACAGAACTGCTGCTTCTGCCAACAATGATAAACATCCCTGACACATAAGGCTATTAGCAGGTCATCTATTATTGGATTCTTTTGTGCTACGCGGAAGACTAAGATGCCAAATAGTTACACAACTCACACAAGTCATACTCTTTAACACAGAATCATGACCCTTTTTTCACTTTAGATGGTTGTAAATCCTTTCATTCATCAGCCTCGCAACCAACGAATATACACCAAATAAAAACAAAAATGAAGGGCCAACAGTTACATCTCACTGACAGCCCTCTGTAGGACATAATACTAAAGCAATGATCTCCGAGATAAAATGAAACTAACGTTTTAGAGTGACGTGATTTTCTATCTAGATGTTCTAAGTGGCATAAATGATAAGCACATCATGCTTCATAACAAATCATTCTCAGTACATCTCCACTTCTACCCATTAAGCAGGTGTTAGTGATACGTATGAATAAGTGGGTAATACCGGATATAGTAGTAAAATAATTGCAAATAAACTTTCCCATCAAATAGGTAATATCATCAATTAGGGACCTGAACAACTTTTATGATTTTTATCCCATAGTTATACTTTGCTAAATCGAACTCAAAAAGGGAGTTGATAATCTTTTATGATTTTATATTATCTTTGCAAAAATAAAAGCCGCATACCTGTTATAAGTAACATGTAATACTTCTGGGCTCAAAGTTATTTCCTTCAGCCAGGCTTTATCTCCATGCTGAAGCGACTAACAGAATCAGTTCAAAGTTTTCGTTCAACAAATTTATAGGGATTTGTAAAATAATGTACTGAAATCTGCGTCTCCATCCTTCAAAGATGCTCTTTATGGCGTGAACAGCTCCTGAAACATGCCAAACCATGCAGATCCAGCTTCCATACATCAGATTTTTCCTTCTTCATACTTCAATTTTTCAGGCAGATTTATAAGATATAACTTGGGGTAGAAATCCACTCTTCTTGTGCCTTCTTCTACAGAGCGTATCCCCTTAGAAAGGCAGGCTGGCTGCTAAATTTCTACTTACTGCACAGCAAAAACAACAACAACAAAATAGTTTAGTACCAGAACCACTTAAATAGGAAAATGAATATGATCAACATAGATTTAAAGATACAAGTAATTAGAACTAAAAAGATGTTCTTATGGAAAAGAAAAGGAAAAGGAGAAAAACTTGCAAAATTTAAGTAAGCAAAACGAATTTCTTGCTTGAGGTGAAGAACTCCAGTCTAAGACAGCAACTATTGTCTAAGCAACACTTGTTGCTGTATACCTGAACTCCAATTTATAAACAACCTCTCCTTTGTTTCTCCACCCAGTACCAGCACCAAGAGCGTATAACTGAACTTGTCCTGGTTCTAGATGTTCCTCTGATTCATAATAGATTGTAAACACCTTATACTCTTTCGTCTTATCGTTGTAACCAAATCCACATACACTTTGACCTTACAAACATCTTTGACTACAGACAGATTGCTAAAATATATGTGTTCTCTAGTAACAGGAATCAATATATAGAAGGAACCAAGATGTACATATTCACTCTATAGAGTGTAGAAAATATTGTGGTACAATTTATAGCTATATATTCACCCATTTTGCTTGGTACTCCAGCTGCAAATCGTTGCAGACAACAGGAAAAGGAAAGGTTTTAAGGCCCAGATGACCCCTCTCTCCGTTTTTGAGATCAAGCTTTAAGTTTCAGGAGTTCCTTGTTTGTGGATTTAGAAATAGTCTATAGTTCATGGGTGGTCAAGCTGCTGAATATGCAGTGGTTTGATGAGAATCTATGACCAAAATTCATCTCTACACATCAATAATTTAATATATTTACAGATCCAGAAGTAGACCATACTAAGAGAAAAGTTTAGTCACAATACTCATACATTCCGATGAGAGTTACACTAAAAGTTACTGCACCTACAGTTCCTCTGCAGTCACTTGCAAATCATAACCTCCTAATGCAGCAAGCAGGCGTAGAACTTCCGCAAACACACTGCTTGTTTCTTTTACTGTAGAAGTTCTAGTTCCGTTGAAGCCACATGCAACATTAAAGATTATAATTACAATATAAAAGCATCTTCAAAAACCTTTATAGCATTACTTCCACGATCAATGTGACTGAGAAAAGGAAGTTCAGTAGAGCAACAAGCCTAGCCCGAACCTGGAACACTGTGACAGTTTGCCAAAGTTCTTACACTCATATAGTGTTTTGGATTAGACACAAAATTGATAGATTTCGTCTTTCCCACCCCTAAAGATACCTCCCTTTGTCACTCCTTTAGTTATATGTAGTTGAGTTCTCAGTTTTAATCAACTAAATTAAGCATCATTTTGAACACAATTATGTTGACAGAAGTTAAAGAGTTTTCCAATAAATAACTCGCTAGTGGTCATACTTCATACACAACTAACTTGATTCTTGAAGACACAAACTGCAGTCTACATACAGTATATAAACTTCTACATGAATCATACCTGCCCAAAATAGACTTTCATACACTTCTACTTCTAGATAAGCTTAGTGATGATAAAGCACACAACAACTCTCATGACATATATTCATTATGTACTTGAAATAGGAAACAATTTTCACAAAACAAACATAAACAAGCATACAAGTAGAGGCAGCAGCTAAACAAAAAGAGAGACTACATACCTGTAGCGCGGAATAAACTCTTCAAATCCTTCATTTCAGAAGTAGCACTCAATTATTCAACTGGTCTGACTAGGACCTCGTAATCTTCTTCTCCGATGCCATCATACAACGAGGGCGTTTCCTGAATGTTGTTTGAATCTGATCTTCAGACCAACACCTCGATTTTTGATTGCATAGTTGCTTTGCTCATTGAGGGACACATAACCCATAATTCCTTTAACCTATATCAAAAGCTCTACGTAATCCACCAAGAACCTTAAAGAGTTGTACTGTCTATATGAAGCATACTCTGAAGGAAGTCAAAGGAAGGGATTATACTGGTTTTTAAGGTCAGTGTTAGGACAAATGAGTTCCTTGAGATGAAGTTTGCTAGTTTTCAATAATGCTACTACAACAGAATCTGGTTTAGGTGTTTGTTTTGCTTAGAAACAGTAAGAGCTTCCTTTTCAGATAAACTACATGGTTTAATTAGATAAACTAACTATAAATGAAGAATCAGACGATATGATGAACTAAGAGTGAACTAACCCTAGTAGTGAAGAAGAAATACCTAGAAGATACTGACGACGGTGACGGTGACGGTGACGGAGAAGGTTGAGCAATCGCATTGATCGGAACATCCGCCACTGGAACAAGATGATAAATAAAGGAGAGAGGGGGAAACGAGAGTAACCAACCTCAGAATTTTGAGGGTTTGAACTTCCAACTGCACAAAATTCTCATTTTGACATTTATGAAGTCAAGAAAACGTCAGTCAAAATACGTTGCTTTTGACTCGATTCATAAGTTAAAAGTTATTTCAGAATAACTTTTGGGAGTACAAAAAGCTGCAACTTTTATAAGCTTTTTGCTATAGCTTTTGACTTTTACTTCAGTTGGTTCCCAAACATGCTTTAAGACATAAGATTACCGTCACAACATTGAGTGAAGAGATTTCATGAAGCCGTGCTGCTTTGTGCTTGAATGCAGGATCTTAAGTTTCTTGAATGGAAACGTATCTGATCCATTCTAAAAGAATGGAAACCTAGGAAACCAGTACATGTAGAAATCTCTTTATATGTATGTACCCAACATCCAGGGATAGAAAGCTAGACAATAATGTGGGATGGTACTAAGCTGCGCCGTATTAAGTATTACCTGAACATGAATATAACTTCTATTGCTTCTTGTTACAAATGTTGCAGAATTGCCAAGAGAAGAGCAGCCGTTTTAGTAAGCCTCAAGATTATACGCATTCTCAATGCGCTTTTCCTATAAAAGAGAAATCTATTTGAGCCTTGTTTTACTGTAACTATTGGAAATATACTTTGTGATGCAGATGCTAAATATTGCAGAGTCCTAAGCTATGTATAGAAAAGCAAGAAGACACACCATGCCTAATTCTTGAAACTGCATCTAGCATATTTAACCAGCACTTCAGCTGCATTATTTAGCATACTTAGCTGCAGGTTAGTTAAGTCGAGATCCGATATTACTGTAAATGCCATTACACATTCACGCCTACTCAGTGCACATTAGTTATAAGACTCGCATAAGGTTACTACAATGAAATTTGGAGCAGTGACAGGTAACGGAAAACTGGCGATATTCATAAACAGTAGCAAAATTTGGAGCACAATTAGGGGGTTTAGCATTAGCCTAGCCTGAGTGAAACTGAAACCGCATTGTATAGGTTACACGGCAAGTACGTAGCTATACAGATAATGTCAAATTAAAAATGTTACCATTGCTCAACTAACTTCCATCATTCTTGCATCCTAAGAACTTTGGCGCTTATCATCTTTCACAATGGTGCTCTCCAGCTCAAGATTAGTGGTTTCTGTGGCATAATCGTCAGGATATTCAAATTGGGTTTCTTCAAACTGGGTTTCTTCTGCAAATTGGGATGCAGATGCCTCGGCCTCCTGAGCAAATTTATCCGCTCCCGCCTCGTCATCTACAGCAAATTTGTCTACTCCAACTTGTGCCTGTTGGACAAGTTTTACTGCTCCAGCATCTCCTTCTTCCACAAATTTGAAAGACTCAATTTCAGTTTTCTTTGCAAATTCATTTGATCTGACCTTAGTGTCTCCGATAAATTTGTTAACTCCTGCTTCAGAATCTTCAGATATCTACAAGAAACCATGGCATAAGCTACACCACATTGAAAAAACTTAAAGGCCATTAATTTGCATAAAAATCTCCAAATCATGCAAACCCATAGCTGTAATGTGCAACTTTGTTCAGAATTTAGGGGTTTTGCAAAAATCCGAAGGAAGGACAATGGATGTTACATACCTTTGACCAATCCTTAGACCATTCTAGCTTAAATTTCTTCTTTACAGGATGAACCAACTTATCTACCTTCAGTAGTTGAACCTACACAAAACAAAATCAGCAAAAACACGTATCAAAATCCAGTTTACGATTGAAAAAATCCTGTAAGAAGAACGAAGAAAATTCTACTGAAAAGAAAAAGCAGATTTACAAACCAATTTGACAGTGAAACCTAACTTCTTGTCCATTATTATTCGTCGGAAATCTGTAGTGCAACGATATTCTAGTGTATCTTGGACCCTTTATGAAGGAAACTTATTACTACTTAGACAGTTAGACTTGCTCGTAAACCGCGACAACATCTAGGCATTGCGACAATCATACTAGGAAAAAGAAAAAAAACACTGTCAAATCGGATAATTGTTTCCAACTTTAGTCTTTTTTTTTTTTTTTAGTCGTCTCTGGTTACGTTCCACTTGATTCATGAAATTCATCTACGAAAAAACATCTCCAATGGCAAATGTTAAATATCTTATGAGGTGTTATTCTGATGTTAACCAGGAAGGTTTACATATGTGGCAAAAATAAGGGTTTTTTTTTGCTGGTAAATCATCTCTGGTAGTGTAAGGTCTTTAACTCTTTATTCTAAGAAGAAAGTTATTTTTTATTATTTTTGATTTTTGTTAAAGGGAGAGCAAAAATGGATCCGAGGAGAGCAAAAACCGTATTCGACTCAATGACTAGAACCGATTCCAAACTTTTTATGAGTTAGACTATACTAACCTTAGTAACACGGATTCTTGGCACGATTCTGAAGTTAAAAAAATTTTGTTGTATGAATTGGGGCCAAACCGTGTTCTACATCATGCTACTACCACTGCTGCCACCGGTGGTGGAGAAAAATCCTAGCAACATCTGAATTCAAATCTTTATATGAATTGGGGCTAAAATAACATTTTTACTGGATCAGGTGGATAATTAAGAAAACACTAACATTTTTGCGATTACTCAGTCATAATGTATCTCTTAAATCTTAATCTACTCTCTCTTTCGACTTCAACTTCATTAATTAAAAGAATTCTTCAATTGATTCATGTATCGATGGGAAGGGTTCTTCTAAACCTTCCATTGAATTGTAATTAAAGATGACACAAAAAGACGAGACTAATTTGCAGACCTTCGAGAGCTTTACGACACTGAAGCCATTACAGTAAACAAAAGCAAAAAAAATTGACGACAAATTGATAAAATAACAAACAAAAAAAAACGAAATCGTGCAATGATTTTGATAGTATGGATCTTAGATACTATAGATGATCTATCGAATTGGAAATCCAAGCTCGGGTGAAAGAGATTTCCTATTGTAAAACCTAGAGGTTATATTTATAAAAATACAACTAGAGTGAGCCTTTGCCGGTGGTTCTACATTTAATACCATCGATTGATTGTATCACATATATCTTATGAGTCATTCGACTACAAAAATGGTGGCGGCCAGTAGCGGCAGACGGCGACCAACGGCGGTTATGGCAGGCGTGAGATGACTCTGCTCTAGATTATTAGGTCAAAAGATTTTTTTTTAAAGTGTGCGAACACATGTGTATGCTAATAAGGTCATTTTTGTCCGACTCGTAAGGATATTCGAACTCGGTCCTAGTTATCGAGTTAAATACGATTTTTGCTCTCCTCGGATCTGTTTTTGCTCTCCCTTTAACAAAAATCATTATTTTTTGGGGTTATTTTTTTTTTTTTAAGAAATAACAAATTTATCTAACTCCTTTAAAAGCCTAAGGTCATTAGGCTCCACGTTGAACGGTGACCCTCACCCTCACATAGAATTGCTCCGTTTCACTTTTCCTCAAAGGAGAGAAAAACAAGGTTTTTTTCCACAAAATAAAGGAAGTTTTTAATTAGAAAACAATCTTCCCGGAGAGAAAATCGTGCGAGAGATTTTTTGTTCTTTTTTCTCAGAACCCTCATAACCCTAATATTGTTTCCCACCACCCACGACTCTCTTCTCCACCACCTTCCTCATATCCCTAATATTTTTTCTCATAACCCTCTAACTCCTTTATTTCGTTCCTTTCTCTGCAGAATACGATATGGTAATTTTTGGTTTGTTGATTTTTTTACAGGGTTCAAAGTTGAATCAGAAGGATGTGATGCTTTTTATGGTTGTTATAATCGGATTGATGCAAAGAAACGATTAGGTATTTTTTTTTTTTTTTTTTTTTTTTGATTGATTAATGGCAAGGTTATCTTCTTTCTCATCTAGGGTTCTGTTTGATTCGAAAATTGGGTAAGAACTCTAACCAAGGTTATCTTCTTTCTCAAATGACAGGGAATCAAAAGCTATTGAAACAAAATACATTAATGAAGAGAGTTACAACTTGATAATTTGATTCGTGATATTCACTATATTGCTTATATTGGGCATAGAGAGAGATTCATCTGCTTTTTCAATGGGTTCCATATACAGTTGTTGTCCAATTTATAGTATATTTTTTTAAGGGTTTCGGTAAGACCATGCATCCTTATTATTATAGTATTACGATATGAAAAATTACTCACTTGAGCATGCCTATGTGATCCACTGGCAGATATCATGTAGCGTGAGGATTTTATAGTTTCACTCTCTTTTTTTTTTCTTGCAGGGAAGGTTCCCCTAATATACACCTATCAATTTTGAGATGACATGTGACAGAAGATCATTAAGGATCTCCTTTTACCATCCTGTTTGGTAAGAATTAAAAACCCCTTTATCAAGTTGTAAGTTACTTGAATATTGTGTACTTACATATGTACAATTACTATTGACAAATGCACATTCATTGTCTATTCATATACTTAAGACACCATGCATACAGGTCTGTGCTGCAACGGCAGCGCATCTGGCTTCAAGTCTAGAAGGATGTGTGTTTGATTCATGCTATACTGCTCTACATTTCTGTTTTTGCTGATATGGAAATCTAAAGAACTGTTATGCTTCATCTATACTTGAAATTGTATCATATAACATTATCACATCGGCTAGCTTTGATCGGTTCGTTTCGTCGCAATTAATTTATCAACGTAATTAATTTTTGATATACTCTTGCTTTGGGATTTGATTGAAAATATTGTCTAATGGGTTATCATTACTGAGTAACATCGAATTCCTCCGGTGTATGCTATTCAAGTTACTACAAACTTCAACTACTAACATTTTATTTTAGTGTTGTTCATGGTTTTGTAAATACTATTCAGCCTTCCTACTTTCACCAATCAGGTAGTGTTATGTCGTTTCTGTTAACGTGGTTGATTGGCGTGTTCTAATTTATCCAAATATCATCAGGTAATGTTATGTCGTTTCTATCAACATGGTTTATTCAAATACCATCCAAATTTATGAAACTCAATGAGAAATCTTTCCAGCTGCTAACCCCTAACAAGGCAATCCTCCATGTTAATTAGTATCTTCTATTTTTTCTTAATAAGTGGTTGTATTCAAATCTTATGAACCCTTTTTTTTCTGGCAGGAAATGAAGATGGCCCCTAAAATTACATTAGTTATTGTAGGATCTCTAAAATTGTTGTCTACTAGACTCTCGACCAACTGTTCGATGGAGAGGAATAAAAAAATGCCGACATCTCCACAAACAAAGTTATCATCGTGGATGTGGGCAGGCTCAGTCAGAAGGTAAGTTATCACATCAAAATTTCAAATTACATTCTAAAAAAATCCATATACACAATTTTTACATTACATGCCAATGTAAATTTTGCTTCTTTGTTACCTTCTCCCATGTTTGCCTAACATGTTGTTGTTGTTGTTCTAATCTTGAACCCCAAACCCCGAGTTAAATATGATCTTCCAGATTATGTGAAGTCCCTACCGTCTAATAGACTCTCAACTAGTTTGTTTGATGGGGAGGAATGGAAACCATGAAACAAGTCCAATGCGAGTTTCTAAATATTGGGAAGAGATTAACTTTGTCTCCCCCTAAGGAAGTTACCATCTGGATGCGGTCTCCACAAGAGAAGTCACTACCAACGAATTCAATAAGTTTTTCTTGCAAGGGTTGTAAAACTTATCCAAAAATGTAAGAGTTTAGGACAAGTCGAGCACCAGTTCGCCGCACATCTAATAGCTTCTCACCAGTTCACTGCTCAATTGTTTTCCGTACATGTTCCTATGCTGGCAACTCACCTGTTCAGCTATTTTTTGATCCACTATTGTTTTCTGTTCAGTCATTCACCTGTTACTCACTTTCTAGATGGTCGTTTTACAAAAGACCGCTCCCCTTATTGAAAATAAGGACTTGAATATTGGGTTTGAGGGTTACTGGGTTATCTCTAAATTAGCTAGTATTTTTTACTTTTAAATAGTTAATGTGACAGTTGCGTGTCAGAATAGAAAGGACTGGATGAAAGCAGTAGTTCATGACATGATGCTTACATTTTGAAGCGAATTAAATTGTTGCCATCTTTGTTAAGGGTGTTTAAAGGTAGCAACTTTATGTAAGAGAATGACTCAGATTCATGGAGTTAGTGAATCCCAAGTCTTGCAGTGAACCAAGTCTTGGAGTGTTATCTACTCAACCTTTAATAGATTTATGCATTATGTCCATCCTTGCACCTGCGTTGCATGGATTCTTTGATACACACTTTTGAATATTGTTCAACCAATTTCACAATGTTTAGTAATTTATAATTAATATTTGCACATTTTTAGCCCGCCCATCATTTCTATGTAGGGCCAAAATGATAAATTTTAATATGAATTAATATGAATGAAGTAGGATTAAGGGTGGAGGTAAATCTCAAGCAACCTATTGTGCCGAGAGCATTCTACCTCTCTTGGCCTTCCGGGTCGACTATAATGGTACATTCTTTTTGGGATTCATTACGGGAACTAACAAAGGGTGGGCCCTTGGGCGAGGCGAAGCCGAGCCACACCAAATCAAAAGAAAAAGAATGATGGTGGATCGTTTTCGGGTCCGCCCGGTGCGTAGCTCGGGCACAAAATGGATGATTTGCTTTTATAGCAGGGTGAGGGGAACCCCAGCCACACTAAATCAAAAATCCTAAGACCAAACAGAAAAATAAAAAACGCATGACTGGGCGAGGCCAAGCTGAGCCACATCCAATTAAAAATGCGACACCAAATCAAAAATGGCGAGGCGAAGCCGAGCTTTACCAAATCAAAAATATGGTTCAAAGAAAGAGACAATGATGCAATTTTATTTGTAGTTGGTGCATAACTATGCAATTCTATTTGTAGTTGGTGCATAACTATGCATTTGTAGTTGGTGCATAACTATGGTAGATTGAATTGGTGAACCAAGTTTGCGGAGCTACCCGGGCGTAGCACGGGCACAAAATCTAGTTAATAAGAGAAAAAGAAAAAGTTTTTACAAGAAACTAGTTGGAAGCCTAGCAACAAGTTGGGCTCCAACACCTTTTTGAATAGCTAAACCTAATCTAACAAAAAGAAAATTACCAACTTTTACATTTGCATCATTCCTAGTTATATAGTTTTACAACCTTTTCAAAAACTCAATATTTTCAACACCAAGTTCACCCAAGGTAGTAAAATCTAGGGTACCAAAATTAACCATTAGCACTACATACATCAAGATATTTAACCCGCTTGCGCTCGATAGCTTTTGGTAATTAGTTTGTTTCATTTTAAAAGGGCCTAATCGTAAGTCTAGAACGATAAGATTTTCTCTAAGACATTTTGTAATTCATGTCATCATTTCAATTTTGTAACATTTAAATTTGGAGCACCTACAATCCCGTGGTATAAGAAAATAAGACCTTTGAAACGGTTTATGATGCTTCTATTCTTTTGAAGAATTTTAAAAAAAAAAAAAAATTATATATTAGAATTCGGATATTTCTTATCATTGAGAGCACCTCCAATATTGCCAAAATTCTCATACATGGAAATTATAACCAAACGCTCATTTTTAGAAGTTTTCATGCATGTCGCTAATAAAATACTTTCTGGAATTATCTTCAGTGGTTGAGATTCTATTATTATTATTTTTGAAACAAAAACTTCAACTAAATGGTTTAAAACGATGACAGTGAGATCCATATCATCAATATGGTTTTCTGGATCTTACCACTAGAGATGAAATTTTATAAACTAATGATCAAAAATCTTAGTGGACAAACAATAAAGGTAGAAAGTGAAACCCTTTCTCTTTTGGTGTTTATCTTTGTTTTTTATTGTGTATGCCTTTGTATTGTTAGGCATTTGTAATTTATTTGAATAAATATATATTTCTTAGTGATGATGAGGCTTCTTCTATTTATAGATAACATGATTAGGTATATCTTGTTAAAGTTTGAGAATATTCCAACATAAAATCACCATTGGATATTATTTGCAATTTGGATGATGATTTCTGAAAATTCTGTGCAGTTTCTGTTTGTCATGTTTTTGATTGATTTACCTAACCTTAGTGATGTTAGAATGATTTGTGGTCATAATAAAAGTTGTAGGTTTGTGTTTTATCTTTCATTTTGAGTTAGATTTGTTCAATTTAAGATTATGGTGAATTTACACATAATAATTTGGTAAAATGATATAATCTACCCAGTTTTTATGGTGATAATATAAAACCATTATTTTTTTTATTGATCTATTATTTTATTGTGAATTATATATATATATATATATATATATTGTTGTTTATTAATTCAGGCATGCTCTTGTAAAATTTGAAGACGACCTGATCAAGCTATCACCATGAAACCTATAACATAACATTATGCAGTTAATGTGTTTGCTTAAATACTTCAAAAAAATACTTGTCGTTTGTTCATATGTTGTTAAGGTTGTTTGTATTATTTGTAAAAGTGATTTCCAAATTGAAAATGAGTTCATGTTTTTCCGTTAGATGGAACTTGGTTCATACTAATGTTGGGTAATGATCCCCGAGAGTTAAATGGGTAATGATCGCCAAGATAGTATATGGTAATAATCCCCTGGTCCATCGATAGCGGATGTCCGTGCCGAGTTAAACAATATGTGGGTGTACGAACCAAGGACATTTGTACCGTGAACTCACGTGTGAAATCTAATCGCATGAATTGTTGGAAATATATTATTCGGGTTATGAACTCATGTGTGAAATCTAATTTGATGAATTGTTGAAAACATCATTAGTATTATGTTGAAATTTAACTGAGTAAATTGTTGAAATCATTAACTGTACTGTGAATTAATATGTCGAATCCTAAATTGGATGATTTGTTTGAAATATTATTGGTGTTGTGAATTTGCACGTTGAAATAAAAATTGGATGATTCATTGAAAACATTGTTGATATTATGAGCTTAATTGTTAAATATATATTACTGACTCCTCGAAATTATGTTATATGTTCACCTTGATTCATTGATATTGGTATGCATCTTTTGAGAATGGTAGTGCATTCTATTGAGCTGTCATATCATCCTAATTGACATTCCTTACAGATTTTTGGAAGTTGGAAGTGGAAGACACAAATGATTGGCTTAGAGATTGCGTTATTTACTTGTAATTGTTTGAGTATAATTTGGAATAATATGTTCGGTTGAAAACGTTGTTAATGATAATTAATGGATTTATATGCTTCAGTTCATGTTATATAATATTTCAATTATATTTTGTGTAAAAGTAAATTAGCAAAAAAAAAATACGCATAAGTCTTTTTCCGACTTATAATGCTTCGATTTCGGATATCCATATGGGTTTGACCTTGGTCCGGAACTCGGGATGTTACACATAGTGAATCGTTTTATATAACAATCTAATTTATTGTTACTAAATAGTAGAATTATATACACTAAATACTAAGTATTGTCCATATCTTTAAATATAAATAGGATATGGACAGAAAAACATGATTTCATTAAAGAATCGATCTAAGAGTTGATTTTCTTTTGAAGAATACGGAGAAGAAGAATGAAAAAACGGTTTCCAACCCCATGAAAGATCGGGATAATGTTGTTTTTTATTATGAAAAATGATTATTTAGTACTTGATGTGACCTAATGGAACACGGGTTGTTCATGAATCATATCCATCAATCATATAAATTGTTTGTATTCTTGTATCCTTTGAATGCAGGAACTGCACTCTTTCTCGGTTTATCAAATCTGAATGGTTATAAAATGAAATCCTATTGTCGGTTTTAAAATCAATAAACCAAGTTTATCGTTATCGGTTCTGGTTCTATAGAATAAGAGTGGAACTGCACATAAAAAAAAAAGTAATGGGGTATTTGGATATACACTAAGATGCAGCTTTTCGATTTCTAGAAGTCAAGAAAGTAAGAAGTCAATTTGGAAATTTCATTTCAAAACGACTTTTAAAAGTAAAAAATGTAACTTTTGTAAAGAAAAATATTTTGACTTATGAAATCGAGTTCTACTTATGATACCCAAACAGGATGAGTATAGCCCCAAAAATAAAACAAGGATGCCTAGAGTTATCTTCTTTTTGAAAACAAAAGACAAAAATAAAGAAACGAAAAGAAAAATGAAAAATTGGGTGTTTTTCTTCCTCTTTGTTCCGTTTGATTTTCTATATTCCATTCTTTTTATCAACCGGCATGAGTTTCCTTGTTTTAATAAATCGATCATGATGCTTATAAATACTCATCACCTCTCCCTATTCTTCGATATTTCAACAAAAAGAAAAACTAGAAAGAAAAAACAACTAAAACCAAGATAAGAAAAAATGCATAATAATTCTAAGGAATTTGTTCTAATATCTATTGTTAGGTCTAATGGTGGAATCACATCGGAAGCTATTGTTTCCATTTCTCAAGATGGACAAGTTATGGCTAATGTAAAGCCTTATGAGGGAGATTTGGTATCGCCTGAAGCATCTGTAATCCAAACATCATCATCAAAAGCAATTAAGGCAAGAATCATCTCGAACAAGAAGGTAATGGCTATGGCAACTGTATATTATGATGGTGATAGGGAAGTTCTAGCTAAAGAAGTTGGTGATGACGAGGAGGATAAAGAAAATCATGTAAGTCTTAGGATTTGATTCTTGAAATTTAATGTTTAATATCTTCTCTTGCATTATAATAAGGATTTTCATTTGATTCTTGAAATATAATGTTTAACCCGAATGTAATAATTAGTTTTTTTTTTCAAGGTTGTTATTGCAAAAGAAATCTACCACCTCCGAGAACATCTTGAAAAGAAAGGAAAAAAAACAGGTACATTTAAGAGGTTGCATTTGATTCTTGAAATTTAATGTTTAATATCTTTGTTTAAATAATAATTAGGAATTTCATTTGATTCTTGAAATATAATGTTTAATCTTATTGTTATACTCCCTCCGTTTAAAAAAAAATATAGATACTATCACTTTTCAATTTGGCATATTTTTAAGCTAAAATGAAAAAGTAATAGTATCTCTTTTTTAAAAACGGAGGTAGTATAATAATTAGGGTTTTCATTTGATTCTTGAAATAAATGTTTAATCTCTTTGTTTACATATATAATATTAGAATTTCATCTGATTTTTAAAAATAACAATGTTTGATATCTTTGTTTACATAGAAAATAATAGAATTTTCATCTGATTCTTCAAAAACAATGTTTGATCTCTTTGTTTTCATCTGATTCTTGAAATAATTCTTGGTCATTTTTTCAGGGTTTTTATTGATTATCATATGTAGGAAAGACGAAATATAATCATCATATCGCTTTGCACACATGATCAGTTCTAAGAATTAGTAATGATTGTTACAGTCTAAGCACTAATAGCATATAAGCTGAAGTATGTATGTTTCCGATAAACAACATTTCTCTTGTGCATTCCTATGAATATTTATATATACTTTAAAAAGCAAAATCTAGGCTTTTTTTTTTTTTCTTAGTTGACAATTTTTATTATATATGTTTTCAGTACAATATGTTTTAAAGAAGTTTTGGTAATTTTTACATTAATATACACAGTAAAGATACATTAGGATATTACAAATGCGTTATCAAACTTTTCCATGATTTTTTGAAAAACACGTTTAATTCTATCAAATAATCAAAGACAAAAAAAGATGAAATAAAACTTACATTCAAAAAAGATAATCATTCCAAATAGTTATATTCAAAACATGATCATACCATAAATTCGTATATATATATATATACTAAAATCTAGTGTAGTTTTGTGCTTCAAAAAATGAAAAGAGGCAAATTCATAGATATATAAATAAATTTAGGTTTTTGCAAATATGAAATTGAAATTTAGGTCAACGGGACTAGTTTGTCTTTTGGCATATTTCCCATTATACAGTTGCATTAGAGACTTTCAAAAAAAACTTTGATAAATATGACTTCAGATAAGACTAGGCATGGGAGCTTGATCAGGTCAGGTCTTAGGGTTTGTAAGATGATCAGTGATCACTATATAAACTTGGAAATTTCTCTCTCTATCCACTCATATTTTCTCATCAAATAGTATTTTGAGAGACTTCTCTATTTTTATTTTTATTTTTAATTTCATTAAAGAATGTACAAACAACGAATATGAAAAATATTAAAGAAAATGAAAAAAGGAAGTATCGAGTCTAGTCCCATATTGGATGGAAAATTTAAGATCCTTAAGTTTATAACATTGGGCAACCATAACCCTGCAAGCAGGTTTTCGAGGTTAATTAGGCCCATGGGATTCAATGAGAAGAAAAAAATGACCATTTTTTGTATCGTCCTAAAACATACAAAAAAATACCATTGAAATTTTTCCAAAAAAAGTTAATATCCTATAATCCTATTTGTATTTTTGTCTCTACCATAGTACGTGAAAAATCTCTACAATAATGAGACTAATCTCTACAAATGTCTTATGAAAATCAATGAGAGTTTCTCAAAGTTTATAAACTTACAAAGACTCTCTCAAAAAAAAATTCAAAGTTCACGTTTCTCAAAATCTCATGCAATCCTAATTGGCGGCTTCCCTGTAACACTTGACACCATTGCCACTACCTTCTTGTTCGAGATGATTCTTTCCTTAATTGCTTTTGATGATGATGCTTGAACAACAGCTGCTTTGGATGATTCCAATTGTCCCTCATAAGCCTTTACATTAACCATAACTTGTTTTTCTTGAGACATTGAAGCAATAACATCAGATTTGATTCCTACGTTAGACCTAGCAACATACCTTGGAACAAATTTCTTCGAATTATTATTCATTTTTCTTCTCTCGGTTTGTATTTTTTTTTCCTTGTGTTTCTTTTTGTTAAAATAACGAAGAGTAGAGAGAGATGATGAGAGTTTATAAGCATCATGACCGATTTAACAAAATAATGATAATACAAAGAAACTCGTGCAAGTTGATAGAAAGAACATAATGTAGAAAACCAAACGGAGCAAAGGAAGAAGAAGACCCAATTTTTCATTTTTCATTTCGTTTATGTCTTTTCTGTCATTAATTTGTTTTCATATGTACAACGTATGTATAGGCACCCTTTTTTTAGTTTGGGGCTATATCCTTACCATTTGGCTGAGAAATAGGTTTTTGTGGCATTAAGAAATATCTCATTTGGAAATAGTCATTCTACTAAGAGTAACTTGCATGTTTTATATTGTTGCTTGAATATGATTAAAAAATAAATTTATTTGCTTCATAGGTTCATGGCACAAAAATTTATTATCTTCGATTGATGAGCCTAATGACAAATATTCTCAAAAACTAGTGTTTTCCCATCTGTATTATTGCTATTATTAGATGAAAGGTTATTCATGTTTCCAATCAAACAATATTTCACTTTTTCTTCATGAACCTAAGAACACAAAATATCGCGCAGTAACTTGTATCAGGAAAACCTGCCCAATCAATGTTACAATATGCATTGATAAAAGAACGATCCCCACCAGCAAGAGTAATTCCAGAACCAAGTGATCCGTTGATATCTCTTAGGATTCTTTTGGCCAAGTGCAAATGAATGCCAGTGGGGTGATGCATAAAATGAGATATATAGTTCACACCGAAGCCAATATCTGGTCTCGTAAAGTTAGATACTAAAGACTGCCTACAATTCTTCTGAAATAAGTTGAATCCTCTAAAGGTGTGCCATCATATAAAAATCCTCTTTTGCTTTTAGCAACTGAAGTTTTGGAAGTTTTGGAGTCTAACATGTCAAACTTTTTAAGAAGTTCAAGAGAATACTTAGTCTGAATGAGCAGTAGTATATCCAAACCTGTACGCATACTAAAATAGTTATATAGACTCCGAAACCGGTCGTAGTCTTAAGGTATCCATACCGGTAAGCATACCCAAACGCGTTGATATTTAATAGTGTAAAAACTAGTACACGTACTATGACTGACCTGACTCACGAACGACAACGGTATTTGTACTTTGTACATCTACTAACCATGGATTATTTTCAAATGCAATAGAATTATTTCTACGAGATAATTAGCATTTGATCGAATCTCTATAAACACCATAGACTTATTTGATCACATGATTGTGACTCAAGGTTAATGTCTTGTTAAGCTTATAAGTTCATATCGGCTAGTTTCGGCTAACTAGAGTGTATATCTTGTTTATGTAAATCAGATTGAAAAATTCATTTACAGTGGATATTGATTGGTCGGTTCCAAAGCTATCTTATCTTAAACCTAAAGCAACTTATGCTTTGAATGTCTATAAAAGGGTAACTCCAAGCAACTGGGATCTTTGAATCCCGACACTAATTTTTGGTGTGTCCTGGTTGTATCTAGAGTCGTCCTCTCCAGAAACCCTTTTAGGGTTTAGCCACTGCAAAGAATTCAAAGGGATTCGTGAATCCAGGTCCAGTTTTCTTTTATATTTATAAGTTGAGTATCTTGATCTTGTTTGATTGTTGATTTATCACTTGAACAAGATAGATAAAAATCATCAAAGTTTTCTTCGTCTCAAACTTTGTTGATTCCGCAAGTTTTATACTTGTGAGGTCACTAATAATCTACGATGCACTTCGGGTTGCATAAGTCTGGATTTTGAGGTTAGATTTTATTGCTATCGATTATCACTTGGACCAAACTTTTTGATCGTAAAGGAAATCGTATATAGGCTTAATCTGTGGGAGGTATATTTACCAAACTCCATTGAGCTCTTGGGATGAATGGATGAAATAATATCAGGGCTAATCTTGGAGATTGTGGTTGCGTTGTTGGTTCATCCTTGACTTTAGGTTATTTGGTACCTAGACTTTCTGATTGCGATGATGATAAGTTGTGGATGCTTGTATGGTCGAAATCTTCTGGGGGCCATTGGGTGAAATAGATGAGTTGAGAGACGTTTCGTTGCCGATGTGTTACTATCAAGTCTTTAAGGACTTCGTTCCAAACGACATACTTTGAACCATCTTCTGAATCTTGGACTATTGCATGGAATGGGATGTGGGGAGCAGTCCTCAGTTATACTTCTGTTAGATCCGATGGCGTGGCCGGATATATGAATGTATCTTTGTGGCTTGCTTTTGGAGTCTTTGATGGTCGTTAGGATGGACTTATGAGCAGTCCCCAGTCGCATTTCTCTTTAGTTTCTGAAGTTGTTTTCTCCGAGCAGGCTTGGGATCCGACGCGGCCTCGTAAAGTGTTGCAGGCGCCTTCTAGACAGAGAGGTGATGATATTCTTTTGCTACACCCTTGAAGAGTATATGACCTTGTCGTGGTTATGACCTTTTGGTTGACCGTGTCTTTTGAGCTTTGACAGTGAAGGGATTCAGTGTAGAGCCTCATTCCACAAGTGTGGTTTACATGTTTCTATCTGGTATGGTCGGTGGGTTGACCATGATAAAGATATCGCCATTTTGCATCCGTAATGGTGACTTTGTAGTAATTGTTGTTATGGTGAAGCTCTGGATGGTATCAACAAACGAGCGAGTAAACTGTCCACGACCACGAGCTTTTAGCGGTATGGATCAAAAGGTGGCCACGACTACAAACCCTGGATGGATGCGATCATGATCCTCGACAGGGGGAGTGTGGTGGCTAGGACATGATACTTGGTAGTAAGGAGTTGCCGCTACGACACGATCCTTGGTAGGAAGGAGTGGCGGCTACGGCACAATCCTTGGAAAGGAGGAGTGGCGGCTACAAGGGAAAATGTTGCGAATTCGGGTGCGAACGTTGAAGCGGGGCGGCTTCTGGAGAAAAACGTTGAAGAGGCTCCTTCTGAGTTGTGGCCATGTACGTATGAGTTTTGGCAAGAACTTTTTTGTCTCTCCATTAAATCGATAATGGTAATGGGAAGGTTGGTTTCTTCTAGCTCCTCCAGTCTCTCGTCTTGACAAAGAAGTGGTGACAGCTCTGGTGATGATTGGAGGCGGTCATGCTCGAAGAAATATTAGGAGTAGCGGCGGCCCTGGCTCTGGTAATAAGAGGCGTCACGTCAGAGGGGATGTTTCCGGTGCCACTGGTGTTGGTGGTAGAGGATGTAACGCCATGGGACGTGCTGACTGCGCTTGCGGATGGTACATTGGTGTTGGCCATTCCCTTTTTGCTCTCGTCCGATACGGCCACATACTCTATTCTCTTAGGGTCTCTCCACGAAACTAAATTTTCAGGTTGCAAATTCGAGTTTATTGTGTGACGAAATCCTGGACGCGAGAATTCCCAGTCGTACTTTATTATCTGTGTAACATCTTTATGCCGATCCGCGAAAATACGAAGGATCTCCAGTCCCCGGGCGCAATTTCACTGAATCTATCTTTTCTTGGACGATGCGTTTCAGAGCATTACATTCACTGGTAGGATGATTGACGAAATTGTGGTAATGGCAATACTTGGGATTTTCCATTTGTTCTTCAGTTGGTAGGCACCTAATAGGAGGTATTTTGATGGCATCATCTTGAATCCATACTTCCAGGAGTTCGATTACTTTCTCTATTAGGAACAGGAAGTTTGGAGCAACATATCCAGTTTCTTGTTGTTGCGCAGGAACCTTAGCCGTGACCTTATGGGGTGAAACCATCTGATGCGCTGGTGCCACACGTTTGGGTTGTTGTTCCGTTGCTGGAGTTTTTTTCTTTCTCCCTTCATTAGAGATTGACTGGAGGTTGGATATTTTATTAGAAAGACGCCTGCTTTCCTGAACGTCTTTACGAGCTTTTTCATTTTGGAACGGTTCGGATCGACTGAGTAAAGCAGCAGCGGATCTCTTAGCAGCTTCTGATGCAATATAAGAATTGATATTTTCCAGGAGGGATGCACATAATGAAATCACCTTTTCATTGCGAGGATTCTGATGAAAACATGATAAATCCCATGAGTTTTCTTTCTGATCTTGAGGAAACATCTTTTGATCTTCATGAGCAGACAAGTTAGCTTGGTGGATACCTTTCCATTTAGCGTGACCATAGGCTTCATCCTCCTCACTAGGAGTAGGAATATGAATCTTGGAAAAAGGACTACCACCATCAGCATTGATCCAAGGTGAATGGTTGATAACACTTCCCATAGAATGAATACGCGTTGGTTTCTTTGACAGTTGATCCGTGAGCGCTTTCAAAAGCGTAAATACTCCATCATGCGCCTTGACAATAGTAGCTTGATTCTCGACAATATCATTCAGGATTTTTTTTCAAATCATGAATAGTTGTTAAATATCGAGACTCCATAGCCTCGACAATGGTTTTGAATGAAAGAATGGATTCAGGGATAACATGTGGAGTATTTTCGGTGCTACGAGAAGTAAGATTGGGATTGAGGGTTTCTGAAGCATTCCTAAGATCAACCATCTTGATAAATTTAGGAAATTGAAAATGGGTTTGAATTTGGCCTAAGACCAATTGGGATGAAAATGAAATTGGGAATTGAATTTGCAACCGAGAGATTTAACCTCCCACTGTGGCCGCCAATTTTTTGTGGGTGAAAATTGTTTCTTCCGATTTTGGTAAATTCAGGTGTGTGGATGAGAAATTAATCTAAACCCTAAACAATGCACTTCATGGGAGTACTTTTGATTTGAGAGATCAATCTGTACAATCCTGGCCTAAACCAAGAAATGGCCGTTCCAGGCTTGCTTCGGTCACAAAGAGAAGGAAAAGGGTTGGTCTTAGGGAGGGAAGCGAAGAAAGTGTTGAGACCAGGATAGTTGATTTTGAAGGTGTGGTTGTTTTATGACTTGTATCAGAAAGTGGAACTGGAATGAAAGGTATCAGTTCTTTGGTGATTTCTGGATACTGTGATGTGGCCGTCCAAAACCTCCCATTTGGTGGAAATAGGTGAAGCCTATTTATACAAGTCATATTGAAACGTACCCTGGTCTCGTAGGAAGTGGAAACGATTGAGTGGTGGAAGAATGGAGTAATGTATAACCGCCAGAAACCCAGGCTTCCATGATGAAGGAACTGGATCCTTTTACACCCGTTACTTCTTGCCGCCATTGATTATCCTACTTCATGACACTTTCTCATAAAAGGAATATTGCAGGCCGCACGCTTTAAACCTCCAGACCAATACCCTGATGAGTATCCCCTAGTTTGTGACATATTTGATATCTCGAGTGTTTTCCTAGAAAACATGTAGCATTTTGCTACGTGCGGCAAGTTAAAATAAAGAGGCTTGTCGTAGGAAAATAACATGTGATGCCATTAGGCTCGTCTTGGCCGGTCACCTAAAACTTGCCACAAGTCTGTTAGTTCGGTGGCGAACTTCGATGGCTGAGATCGCATCTCATGAGGAAGGGTAGCCGTTGATTATGGCTACCTTTTGTTGGCGCCTGATAATGGCGTAATGGCGTTTTGGTGTACGCCAGTGGAAATGCGGCATGGATGAAATGGATCGTGCATGCCAGTGGCACGGTGGTGTAAGTGGCTCCTGGCGTAGCCATGGCCACTAGATTTAAGCAAATGGTTGCCTAAAACTTGCCATAAGTCTGTCATCTCGGTGGCGAACTTGGATGGCTGAGATTGCAATTCAGGAGAGAGGGTGGCCGTTGATTATGGCCACATTATGTTGGCACTTGTTAATGGCATAACGTCATAGTCGCGACGTAGTGGCATGCTCCTACGGTATGGTGGCATAGCCGCGTCTGTGGCGTTGTGGCATGGCCACGCCTGTGGCTTGGCGGCGTGTCCAAGGCTAGGATTTGGCACCGTGGCCAAAGTTAGGGCTCGGCGGCATGGCCAAGGCTAGGATTTGGCGCCGTGGCCAAATCTAGGGCTTGGCGGCGTGACCAAGGCTAGGATTTGGCGTCGTGGCCAAAGTTAGGGCTTGGCTGCGTGGCCAAGGCTAGGATTTGGCGTCGTAGCCAAAGTTAGGGCTTGGAGGCATGGCCAAGGCTAGGATTTGACATCGTGTCCAGAGTTAGGGCTTGACGGCATGGACAAGGCTATGATTTGGCGCCGTGGACAAAGTTAGGGCTTGGTGGCATGGTCAAGGCTAGGATTTGGCGCCGTGGAAAAAGTTAGGGATTGGCGGCATGGCCAAGGCTACGATTTGGCACCGTGGCCAAAGTTAGGGCTTGGCGGCGTGGCCAAGGCTAGGATTTGGCGTCGTGGCCAAAGTTAGGGCTTGGCGTCATGGCCAAGGCTAAAGTGGCTCGTGGGATGTTGTGGACTATGACCAAAAAATTAAGGTTTCGGCTATCTTTGTTTCGATCACGAAATCCTAATTGGAGTTCGGTATGGCATTGACCACGAATAGAAAGTGGATTAGCATGTAGTGGCGTCATTTGTGGCACATTGGCATGTTACTGCGGCAGAGTGGCATGTTGGAATGCCGATTAATATGTTGTTGCGGCATGACGCGTTTGGCTTGCCAGTTAGTATGGTGGCGCGGCAAGGTCCGTTTGGCCTTTAACGTATGGCAGCGAGTTTAGAGCGACTTGATTGGTCAAGAAAAGGGGTCGGCCAAACATAAGGCGCAGCCACACCTCTAGTGCTCGTGGCGCATTTTAAAGTGACATGATTGGTCGATAGGAAGGAGAGGGGCCGGCCAAGCATGGGTGTGGCTACACTTCTGGTGTGAGTGTGGCGGCTTTAGAGCAACCTGATTGGTCGATGAGAAATGGGACCGGCAAGTATGGGCCCAACAACAACTCATGTGAGTGTGGAAGGTTTAAAGCGACCTGATTGGTCAACAAAGGAGTAAGGGCCAGTTAGGTAGCATGGGGCGTGGCCAAGTGGCGCCGGTTAGCTTATGGCATGGCCACGCTTCCCTCATTGTTGCTCCTACTCCGCGACTTTGTTTATTCTTTGCTTTCTGACTAAGTATTTTGTGCAAGGGCCTTAACCTTGGTACTTGGAGGTCCGTGCTACTCTGCTGCAAGTGAACACAAATCCGTCATGCCATACCAATATTAAGGGTTCTGTCAGGGAACACAAGCACAAGAAAAGTACTCAACAGGCTCTGGCAGTTGTGAGCAATGCAGTTAGGAGCTTATACACTCATTAGGCTCTATGCTAGTGAACAATTCATCCAGGAGCTTGAGTTTCGATATAATATGAAGAGAGACATAGATACTCGTCAGATTTTGATATATTCTCCAAATTCCCTATGGAATATAGACATATCAATGTCTACTACACCTGATGCCGGGTCAGGTAGATAGACTTTTACAAATTTAGCCATGAGCTAAAAACCACCATCAACAATAAGTATTGAAACTTTACATAGCTAAACAAAATTCATTCAACAACTAGAAATCCAACACTTGTTGTCCAAAATACGAAAACATGTCCCATAAACCTGGAAAAAAAAACATTTGTTCAACCGTTAACCTTAACATTTATCCAACATAGCATAAGGAAATAAACTAGAGACTGCATTCATTCACCACCCCGACCACGACCACGACCCCGTTTAGGAACACCACCATTACTACTACCTTCACCACCACGACCACTACGAGTCCTCTTTTTGTCGGCATTCATCTTGGCTAGTGCTTTCCTCCTGGTTTTTTTTTCCCTCTTTACTTCAGCATCAGCTTGCTTGAAAATTTCATAAGCATCCTCATTGTCAACATTGCTAGCAAAGTCAATGTGATTGCTTTGCTCCTCAATCGACAAAGGCTCTCCTCTTTCTCTCGCGCAACACATCACCATCACAAGGCTCTTCAAATGCTCCTTATATTTTCAATTAAACAACAAACAATTAATATAATGATATGATAATGTAATCTTAAAACAGTAAGAGAAACTCTAAAATACTTACAAAGAACTTAAGACTTGTTGCTGGGTCTTTCGATGCCAACTTCCTCATACGAGCCAATTCTTCAGCAGTCGGTTCCCTAATCACAGTAGGACGAGCCCAACCCAAGTACCACGTCATGTATTTCTCACTAGCTTCATTACCTTTGGTCACCTCGTCCAAAAGACTCACATCGATGTTACGGCCACGTCTATCGTCCCAATGTTCTTGCTCTGGGTGTGGAGTGTAAGCGACGTTAATAGTTTTTTTGGACGTGGAGCAGTTTTCCCTTAACAAAGTAAAGAACGGCTTATCTTCATCGAAATGAGGTTCTTCTTGGACGTAACCCAATTGTCGCATTACCCGATGTAGATCGTACATAGAATATCCATTGGAGCACATCAAGGGTCCGTAGTATAATGCAACTTCATCTCTCCTTTGGATTAAACCTTGATTTCTAGCATCTCGATACGGATCAAATATCACATCATCCGCAGTCAATTTGTCCATGGCGATTCGGATTTTGATAAGCTATTGCGGCATTTCCTTATCCTGACCACCCTTAAAACTGTATCTTTGCGCTCTTGGATTATCAATCGTAACATTCTCATCCACTTTGATGTATGAGCTTCCTTTGAACAACGTAGGGAAGTGCAAATATATCCAAACCTATGCAAACACAAAGTTTAGTAAGAATCTTATCTTACGAGAATTTTGCAAATATAAATGATTTAGACAATAAAATTACCTGGAAGAGACATATATTTCCGTTTCGGTTTTATCCAAATACCATTCCGTCTTTAGGCATTCAAGGCATCAGGAGACACAAAAAACTTGCAATACAGCCGGCAAGGTAAAAATTTATAACCAACCCGGCTAAAAAAAAAAACTGACGCCGGCAGGGTCCTAGGTTGAATACCTTGCCGACCCTGCAAGTAAGTAGAGATTCAGTAGATACTTCAAAAGAGCTTCCCGACCAAAAGTTCTTCAACCTAAGAGCTTCCCGACCAAACCTAGCTATGAAAAGTCGGCATGGTCGTGGAACAAACACCTTGCCAATTGGTTTTGAGTTGGATGGTATTCTAACATGGATAACGGTGCTATTTGCGCAAATTCACAATTTCGATTTTTCTGACCTAATTTGACATGCAAACATGAAATTGAAGTATTCTAACATGAAGTGAGTTTAAGTAGGCCCTTACTTTCTTAATCGCACTATTTCTTCGGTTTCGGCGGCGTTGATCTTTTCTTCTTTGACGGTTTTTTTCTTCACTTTCCTTTGAACTAATTTTGCTAATTCAGGGTTGTATTCATTGGGTTTTCGATTTGCTCCTTTCATACGACTAGCCCTAGGTCTCGGCGGATCCATTTTTGAAGTAGTATTGTAACTACACCTATATTTGGCCTCCCCTTAGTAAGGGTACTATGTCCATATAAATTTGGGTATACCCCGATCTCGCCAGGTTAATCTTTTCATCAATAAGGCGTTGTTTTTTTTTTCCCATTCACTTAAAGTATATAAATACTGTGACAGATTCTGTCTAACATAGCCTCTGAAAACCACTCACATTCCTACATTCCGAAAAGAAATTATCGAGCCCAAAAAAATTCCTTCATTTGCCTTCTTTTTTGTTGCTGGCACTCTCTCTCTCTCACACGAATGTTTTCGTTGCAGATCTCTTTTATATATCCAGTAACGGAAATTGAAAGTAAAAAAAAAACTTCAAAAGTGTGTCGCTGTAGGGAAATAAATCATTTACCTTTCCTGCTGATAAATGCTCTAAATGTAAAACAAGAAGGCATAACTCCTTGAATGCTTTGTTGTTTACATTGAGAGCACTAATGGGCAGGACAATGTCTGCATACTGCAAACTCCAGATCATGCACCTATCATATTTCTAAGGGTCAATACTCCTCAGTTTGGTCGTTTTACCCATCACTGAAATGATTTCAGGAGGATTACGGTAGCTCCAGGGTAATTTAAACGTGTGTCCTTTGTTTTCATTCAATATCAAAGCTGCTGCATTGCATTCATGTTGGTTGTCATGCTTAAATTTTGGTGGTTCTTTAAGTTACTGCAAGTGTGGGTATTAACTGGAGGAGATGGAGGCATGAGAATCCCTAATTGCAATTATAATTTTTCCATTCAAGAAAACAATGGTTCGTCTCCCACAGCAAAATTCGGTCGGTATACTAAATCACACAACATTGAGTTTATATGGTTTTGGTACATTATTGATTGATGCACTTTATTTTCAGTCTGACCGTGAACAACTTTTTTCGTTTACTTTGTTGTGCAGAGATGCTGCTGAGTTTGGTGTATTACTTTATTGGATTGACATGAGTGGTCCGTCCACTTTCTTTGTATAAGCTGTAGCATTGCCTAGGGATGATGGATGGTAGTGATGAAGACTACGCTGACAGTATGAATAAAAAAAAATAGGCCGGATTGAACTTGCATTTGAGCTTGTCTGTGCAGGTGCAGTTGTTATTTTATCTGTCTAGCACAACCTAACATTTACTACACGTCAAATTCTTCAGCTCAAATTGGTGCCGAAACTGAACCTTGAGCTATGACTAACATTTGAGCCCTAACAGACGTACAGCATCAGGTCATGGTCTCTGACTTACCATAGAATCTCTGCAGTCAGCTTTGTACAAGCTCCATGGAAGAGACCTGTGGGCTTGGCTGTTCAGGCAGGAAATGGTCCATCTTACACTAACACCCATGGAATTCAGATGTTGTGCCAGCCAACCAACTTTCATCGCGTCGAACAATAATTTCAATAATGTATTGCATATATTAGCTAGTGGCTTTTTCAATTACGAGGTTTGAGTTTCTCCTATCTTTTCAATGTAATTATGGGAGACTACTACTAGGGTCGCTAACCTAGACCTTTAACAGTTCTACTGATGTCGTATTTGGCTAAGATTCATCTATCAACTTTGTGCCGTGCTGAATAACAAAGTGAAACTAATTCGATATTACCTGTGGAATGATTTTGGCACTTGTGGTATTACATAAAAGTTTCGGTTTCTATCTTACCAACCAACCACATTTTGATCCACCACCTACCAATGGGTAAATCTACCATTAACAATTTGATCTACCAGACTACCACTTACCAACAAGTTATCAGAGAGAGATTAGAGGATACACCAAGAAGAGTTGCATTCATACAATAAAGTGTGCTAAGCATTGCTTCAGATAAAAAAAGAGATCTAAGTAGGTTTAGCCACATGTTCACCAAAAATACCGCAAAAAAGCACTTGCCCTGCGCTCAAAGGATATCGCACCTGCAAGAAAATGATATGTCAGAACATATATGTAATAGTATTATATAAAATAACAAAGCAATGCCTATTAGCTAATTCAGCAAGTCCAGAATATTGTTACTGATCCACATATGTCATAATTCAGAAAGTAGAGCAATCATGGATCAAGAGGAATTTTATTTTGGAGAATGGTTTGTGCTCCTAAACATAGAGGTGGTCTTGGTGTTTCAAATCTGAAGCTTATGAATATTGCTCTTTTAGCAAGGTGGTGTAGGAGGTTTGGGGTTGTGAAAAATCATATTTGGTACAAAATTATTGCAGAAAAGTATGGCACCATGGTAGATAATGATATTTCTTGTTAGAAATCTATCACAGATGCTAGGCATGCTCACTGTTCTTTCTAAATTCATTCCGGGTCTCAAAACTCCTTTTGGAATGACAATTGGATTATTGGATTGGAGACAAATCCTTAGCTGCTGCTTTCCCGGAACTTTTCAGACTAGAAAAAGATCAAGTTCTCCACTATAGCTATGCACAATGCTGATGGTAACTGGCGTTTAGATTTCAGGAGAATATTATCAAACACAGAAGCTAATCAGTTTGCTTTACTTTTGTTGCGCATTGGTTCTTCACCAGGCTATAGACTTGACTCCTAACACTTGAAGATGGTCACACTAGTTCTGTTTTAAGTTGGGACTGCATTTTGGCTTAATTACTCTTTGTAAATTCGCTTAGATCTTAACAGAACTCTCTTTTTAAACAAAACAAAAACATTACCAGTGTATGGAGATCTCTGCCTCCTCATCATCAGTATCATTTTCCTCATTGGTTACCCCTTGAACAATAGTTCCCTGATCTAGTTGCTCCTGTAAAACGTAAGAACCCAACAACATTACATGAAATCAGTTGCAGAGAATTTTGAAAAAAAAATGGCGTCCAAAACAAAACAAAAATTGAAAAGAAATTAACGATTTAGAACCTGCTCAATTACTTCATCTGCAACAGCAAACTTGTTCTTAGTAGAGATAAGTTTTGGTGAGGATGCCAAACTTTTGGTTTGGTCTATCTTTGTAGTCAAATGCTCCTTGACATGGCGGTGTTGTGTTTTCTTCCTGCTTTCTTTATCATTGATGTCAACCACTTCCTTCTGTAAAATTGTAGCAAACCAACATTACTTAACATCATTTATTACAGAGAAAATTCCTGTCAAATAGAAAACACAAAAGAAATTGAAGAAAAAAAATCAAAAAGAAATTTAGAATCTGAATTACTTACTCCATCAACAGCAGAAGTGGGTTTTGATGAGGATGTCAACCTATTGGCTGCCTCTATCTCTCTCAGCCATCGCTTCTTCACTTTTCCATCCGGTGTCTTCCTGCTTTGTTCTTTATCATCCACCACTTCCTTCAGTAAAATTGTAACAAACCAACATTACTTAACATCATTTACAGAGAAAGTTCCTCTCAAATAGAAAACACAAAAGAAATTGAAGAACAAAAATCAAAAAGAAAATTAGAATCTGTATTACTTACTCCATCAACAGCAGCAATAGCTGCAAATTTGTTTTTGGTGGGAATGGCTTTTGATGAAGATGTTAGTGTTTGTACCGGCTCAATCTTGGTCACCATACGCTCCCTGACTTGGCGCTGTGCTTGAATAGGTGTTTTCTTGACATCTTCTTCTTTGACAGTACCAGCACCATCATCTGGTTGTGGTTGGAAGCCTGATTGCGCAGAAACTGTAATAATGCCCTGAGATTGCCTGGCAAAAGCACTTACATACTCTACTGACTCGGAATCTGCTTGAACATGATATGTGTTTTCATCGGCGATCGAAGCAGTTCCGGTGGCTTTGTTTGAAATAGCATCAGAATAAGTTCCATCACCAAAAACTCGTGTATCGTTCTTAGAGACGTCTAAGACTGCTTCAACTCTGTAGTTTGACTTCCCGGAAAGTGTTGGTCTCTCCATTATTTCCGGCGAGAATTTAGTACGGTTTTGGTTTTTATTTTAGGGAACTGTTGATAAATGAACCAAAGTAGAGCTGCAGAAGTATAATAACAACCGGACCTCAAACAACCACTTAAATCTTTCTTTGATCCATTTTCACGTCCGTCTGGTGTGGTGACGACCAGAAGAATAAAATACTATTAAGTGAAGGAAAATGGTTTATTCATGTACAGTATTTAGTTCCTTCCTGACAACTTGATTTTATCCCCAGCATATTGAAGTCTCTTTGGGTGGGAAAGAATGAGACTGCATTTAATTTGGGGCTTCACCCAACACATCCCTTGGGATACTTGTGGACGTTTATTAAACAACCTCCCAGTTAAATTAGTTATCATGGTGTTTTTCATTAGTTCAACAAAGAAATCTCGAAAAATAGCAAGCGTCGTAACATCGTTTACAATTCTCCGATTCAAGGCCGGGAGCTATTACAGGATCAACTCGTAAGCTTTTACAGTTATGAAAATTTCATACGGATAACACGAAGAATCAAGATACTCAACAACAAAATTACATGACCAATTCTGAAAAGGTTTCCTACCATTGCTACACGATTCCAAAGTAACATAACTAGTTCAAACGGTCTTGGTTGGATTAAAAGTAACACAATCCAATCCAACCCAAACAACAATTATATATATAGTCAATCCAAGTGTTAGGATTTGCAAATCCGATCATTTCTCAAAGGTTTTTTGAAAACCACAATGATGACATAGGTGTATAGAAGGATCCGTAGATCCAACCCCTTATCAATGATTATATAGTAACAGTAACAAAGGTAACCGGTATAACTTCACTCGGTTTTCATATAATGGAATCCATTTGGGTCTTCATTTGACTTGGTCTTGTAAAATTATTTGTTGATGGTATCATCTGTGTCTTTGTAGGGATTGTTGTTCGTGTCTCTAAGAATCTTATCGTTGGTATCTTTGTTGTCGTTGGCGCAAGTAAATCGGATTTGGAGTCATGGAACCTGGTTCGGAAACTTTGATGGTGTTGGTTGTTGTTGGACGAGAGTTTGTTGAATATTCGTTGCAGAATACCATTACTGCTAGATTGAGTAACTCAGCAAGAACTGGAAAAAAACTTGATGAACCTACAAGATCCTAGTTAGGAAACACCACTTTGATCAACAAACTCGTATAAAAATTAAAATACAACACAAATAATAAATATGTATAAAATATATGAGATTTTCGAACGCGTTATTGGGGGATATGAATTAATATCCCCATCCAATAGTTTCTGCTAAGGGGTGATTTTTGGATATGGAAATACTAAAATATCATCTAGTATTTTAACTTCTTTTCTTCTTCGAAGTGTTAGGATTTGCAAATCCAACATTTCTCAAAGGTTTTTTGAAAACCACATTGATGACATACGTATAGAAGGATCCACAGATCAAACCATTGTCAATGATTTTATAGTAACAGTAACAAAGGTAAGCGGTATAACTTCACTCGGTTTTCATGTGATGGATATTTGGGTCTTCATCTGACTCGGTTTTGTAAAATTATTTGTTGATGTGTCTTTGTAGTGATTGTTGTTTGTGTCTCTGAGAATCTTGTTGTCGGTGTCTTTGTTGTCGTTGGAGCGAGTAAATCCGATTTGAAATCATGGAACCTGGTTGAGAAACTTTGATGTTGTTGCTTGTTGCTGGCCGAGAATTTATTGAATATTCATTGAAGTATAAGAGCCATTACTGCTAGATTGAGTAACTCAACAAGAACTTGTAAAGAACTTGACGAAACTGCAAGATCGCAGTTAGGAAACACCACTTTGATCAACAAACCCCTATAAAAATTAAAATACAACACAAATAATAAGTATGTGTGAATAGCATTAATCTCCCAAAGTGTCTGAATTAAGTTATGCATGAAGGTACCTAATCAGAAGCGCAAGTTGTGCTAATAAGACCAGAGCTGTGCTAGTCGTAAGACTAAAAATTTGTAATTTTGTGTTAACATACAAAATTCACCTAAATCGATTAATTTTGTGTCAATTCACACGAAAAAAAAATTTAACCTAATTTTGTGTCAACTCACAAAAATTAGATTTTTTGCCCTAAAATGGAGCAACCATGATATCTCGATCCCTATCGGTCGAGACTAAACCTATACCAAGTTAGAAAATTGTCTCATCATGGAGCTAGTAGGAATAAACCCCTAAAAGGAGTTGGAAAAATAGACAAAAGGGGAACCGTGACTGATCAAGACAGTCACGGATGGAAAACGGTCTTGACCGGCTGGTTTAACCCTAGCTGGTGCCTCCTATGGCCGACCGTCCCTGCTCCAAGTTGGCCCCCACGTGCTTCTCTTTCCTATCGACCAATCACATCGTTTCTACGCTACAATATCCACTTTAAATTGTTAGCCAAAGTAGGCTGGTCGAGCTGCTTAATTTCTTAAGAATTAATTCTTGGTCGTTCAAGTCAGTCGCAAACTGATCACGACCACACAACCTGGCTAGTCGGTTTAATAAGCTTGGCTCCCTCATGGCATGACCGAGGAATCTCCATGATAGCTACTTGTGGCCCTTCTCCTATTCCGGCCAATCATAATTTTTATAACCTACAAGCTCTGCTCCTACCAATCTAATTGCTTAAAGTCTACATGATCCGCTCCCACCAATCATATTTCTTATAGCCTACAGGCTCCGCTCCGGCCAATCATATTTTTATAGCCTACATGCTCTGTTCTCACCAATCGAATCGCTTTAACTAGGTTGAACGACATCCAAGGTTGGTCGAACAGCTGGGAGCAACTCGTAAAGAATCTGGACATGAGATATATGTCAAAAGTTTCGTATGGATGTCTAGTATGACATACCAAAAAAATTACATCAATCGGATTAACGAGCTAAAAGATACAGCTTACAGAACGAGCTAGGTCATGGCTGAAAAATGACCGAATTCCTCCTGAATTCTTCCTGAGTTTTTACTATTGGGCAGTTTTCACCTCCTAAACTAACTCAAAACCTAAATATTCCCACGTGGGAAGATAGGAAATTATTCTATGATAAGAATGGGGAGGGGGAATCACCAGAATCCGAGTTAGTATGGGAATTCTACATCAGTTTTAGTGAAGGGTCTCACATCTGAATTTTCTGACATTGAAATTTCGCGAATTTCTTAATGTATTAACATAAACTTCCATCCGTTCTTCCATTCAAGAGGTGGGTTAATGTTATTATGAGACCATATGTCTTGCTACATATGCGTGACTACTTTCATACTCATATATATTTTCTCCATTCTTTCATGACCACCCATCACCTCTCGTTGACGTCGTGAAAAGCAGTTCTTGACTTGTGACTTATGGCCACCTGGTGCCTAACTTTTGCATGATTGGTGAAATTATTAGGTTTTATAAACAAGACCCACGATATATGTTAGTTGCTGAAATAATCATATATTTATGACCACTTCTCGCATGTCATAATAGTGGGCCCACTCAGCAACTACCATGCAGGACTTGCTCCACTCTTCATTATTAGTCGTTAAGTGACTTTTTCATATCACATACACTTTACCATGCAAGTCACGACTAGATATTATTTTCTACAAAATACTCGAGACATCAAACATGTCACAATTGGGGGATGTTCATCAGGGTATTGGTCTGGCGGTTTACAACCTGCAATGTACAATACACCCATTATGAGAATGTGACATGAAGAGCAGACAGTTAACGAGTAAAGGAGAAGTGGGTACACAACCGTCCGGTCCTACCTTCATATTAGGGAATGTTTTACCACCTTCACACGTCTCCACTACTTCACTACTCCACAACTCCCACTTCCTACGAGATCAGGTTGTGCGACTATAACTTGCTATAAATAGATTTTCAATCTATTTCATCAACAAGATACAAGGATCCATTTTACAAGCAAGTTCCATTTTCTGAAACAAGTCATAAATAGTCACGTCTTACGGGGCATGTCTCTTTGATCTCAACACCTTTTCTGCTTCCCTCCCTAGGATCAACCCTTCTCCTTCATTTTAAGACTGAAGCAAGACTGGAACGACCATTTCTTGGTTTAAGCCAAAATTGTACAGATTGATCTCTTGAATCTAAAGTACTTCTGTGCAGTAAATTTGTTTAGGGTCTAGAATTGTTTCTCATCAACCTACCCACTTTTACTCTTTTCTTTAGAATTAGTTTTTACCCTACCACAATAGCTTAACTTGCTATGCCAGCACATGATGCAATTTTTTTAGAAATTAATTTTTTTTTCACTTAGCTAACGGAATTGATACAATTCCACTGAACATGCCGACAATCAATTTCGGCATAGAAGGTTGATTACCAAGCATGCAAGCATATGTACATGCAAAATTTTGGAAACTCCAACCATGATTACCAACATGGTATTCATACTAAAAACAGTGCTAGCATGGTAAAACGACATGGTGTTCACACTAAAATTATGCTGGTATACGAGATCAGCATTGCATTCATGACGAATACAACGCCGGCATTGCATTCATGATGAATAAAAACTATGTGGTTTTTTATTCTAACTTAAATGAATTTTAGAACGACATTTATCGATGATTTGGTTTTTCCCGAGGAGACATGTTTATATATAATCGATTAACTACCCAAGTTTTTTTTTGAAGCAGCGATAAAATCGTGTTGAAATCGATAATGGAGAAACGAATTTGAAAATGGAATGGGGGCATGAGAAGAATATATTTACGTTTTTAGATCTAGTTTTTATTTTTTATCAAAGGATATAGTTTAGTGTTTTTGTCCCAAAAACACCCCTTAGACCGGGTCTTATGGGCATGCCTAGCCTCTTCCCAAACGCCTTTACACCTCAGCCTGGGAAGGGCCTGGCTCTTGCGGTTTTTCCCAGAGATATCCAGGGACGGCTAATGGTTGGCCGTTCTAAGCCAAAACAAAAAACGGTAAGTAATCAACCGTTCTCCAAATAATGGTCAGTCATCAACCGTTCTCTCAAAACAGTTATCCATTAGCCGTTCTCCCTATCTTGACCAGTCCAACCCGATTGAGCCGGATAACCATTGCCCGTTGCCAAAATTAGTCTAAACTTACAAGAAGAACGAACACAATTCTTCAAATGCTCTTCCCCTTTTTTCTTCAAAGCTTCTCACACAAAAAACCCCTAACTAACCAAATAAACATCAACTCTACATTTTTTGTTACTGAGTTTGTTGAGGAAGCTGTTAATTGAAAGTTGGAGTTATTTTTGAGGAGGTTACCATACTGCACAGTAAATTATTGAATAATATATAATGCACACAACAGGAAACACATCAATATGAAAACTCACCAAAATATAAGACATTGATCTAATGAGTCTTAAGGACACAAGTACATGTATTTTATTGGAAAAGTAGTCGAACAAATAGGTTACGACAAAACATACCGAATAGAGAATCAATCCAAATACATTATGACAATGCTCAAGTTGCACTTGACTAGAATACTCGATGGACACGTATAAAAGTGAATGGCAAATAAAATCAGGAACATGTGTGGATTTAAATAAATGATGTGAGATGATATATGTCGAAAATGAAAAATACATTGATACGTCAACTCAATTACAGAATCCCCAATAGTGTATAAATTAATAAGTGATCTGACGAAACTGACAATTATGGGTGATAAGAAAACTCAGTTACAGAATCCCCAATAGTGTAATAAATTTATGAGTGATCTGACGAAACCGACAACTGGTGATAAGCAAACTCAATTATAGATTCCCCAATAGTGTAATAAATTTATGAGTGATATGACTAAACCGACAACTGGTGATAAGAAAACTCGACCGACATAATGCATCAGTAACCAAAGTGACCACCCTAGACCACAAATATCAGTAGTAAGATTTGAAAATTGAGATACCAATAAGACAGGAAATGTAGTATAAATAATGTTGCTCTATACCAAAACAACACAACCAAATTAGCAACATCTTTTTTATAATGGATATATCTTCTGTTTAATTTTCAGCACATTGTTTTATTATTTTAGTAGTCATGGTCGCCAGATTCACCCCTCTTGAAGATGCAGCTATCACCCAGTCTTGGATTAATGTCTTTGTCGCCGAAGGGGAAACAAGAAATATTGTTTCAGGGTCAATTTATGGGAGCTTGTGGTTCTATTAGGAACAAAAATCCACACCAGAGAACATCTAGAGCTTTACAAAACAGGGTACAAATATTAAGAGAAAGGTTAAGTTGTACCTAAGTTTTTTCGTTCCACTTTTGAGAAACTTACCTTCTGGATGGACCATGAACGAATGTGTAAGTGTTTTAATTTTGGACTAACACCTAAATTTTATAAATATTTAATCCTAATAACACAATTTTAATATTTAGTTGCATAATATAGGAAAGGGAGTCGCAACATAGATACGAAGCCGCTACCGGTAAAGCATTCCAACTATACGAATGTTATTTACTCCTGAAGAAGAGGTTGCCTGAAGAGTATGATCCTGAGATATTATGTCGTGAAGATTGTGAAGATGGTGATGAAGATTAGTTCGGCTGCGCCAACAGTATATGTTTTGTGGGTACATCTCTGGCAAACCCTCCCAAGACTACACTTGGCCGTTAGGGACACCGAACGGTTTAAAGGGTTGTTGTACCGACTAAGTGCAGTCACGATGCCTGCGACAGTGAGTTAGGTTTAATTTCCAGTAATTTTGATTTAATGTACTACTTAGTTTAAGTATCCGAATAAAATGAACTTGTTTACACATCTTTGTCACTTATATTTACATTTTTCCATCTAAATACAACTTAGCGACTCAATGTGTACACTACATCCCATTTAAAAAATTGGCAATTTAAATTAAGGTGAGCACAATGCACCTAAAATCCAACCATAATAAAAAATTCGTGCGACATTAAACCTCAGGAGTGTCTACCCGTCTAGTGTAAATAGTATTGGAAAAACAATACTAAAACTGTAAATGAGTGTACATGGGGTGTAAACGAAAAAATGTCAAGGAACGGATATTCGTTAACTATTTTAAGAAAGAAAAAACGAGGAACGAGTAGTCGTTCCAATGAAACGGGCAACAATTGTCCGTTTCTTTGAGGTAGAACGGTTAATGATTTACAGTTTTCTACTTTTTCAAAACGACTAATGGTTAGCCGTATCCGGAGTCTTCCCGCTAGGATTCCCGCACACTAGGGAAGCCTTGCGGGAAGAGGGCTTCATGTGACGCTTTTTTGGTTTGGGAAGAGGCTGGGCATGCCCATAAGACCCGGTCTTAGCAGGTTTTTAAGGATGGAAATATTAATTCTTATCCCCCAATTATTTTGCACATACACCAATTGTGTGTTCATATATTGTTTGAAAAACAAAAAATTATAAAAAAAAAAAAAAGGAAAACGAAAAGGAAAATTTAATTTCTATTTGGAATTAGGTTTTAGTTTTTAATTTCGACGAAAATTAAAAAAAAAAAACATATATTAGGACTTGACTTAAATTTTGTTAACAGAAATGATTTAAATTTTAGTATTTATTTTAGATAGTTAGAATTATTAAGTTTAATGTAAAGCATAATTTGGTATTTAACATATTTTAGA